>SKCR01031994.1:0-386401 GCA_019454045.1 Zanthoxylum bungeanum
TCTCAAGTTAAGACCAAATACACCTACCCTGATTCGGATTCCCATAGACACATAGTCATACTACCAATGGGATTCCGAGGGGTCTATCCAGAGCGAAGCTGTTCCCGTACCATTGGCAAACAGAACCTCCTATCACACTTGCATAAGTATCAAATACTTAAATATATGAGAACTATGTCGTTAAGCTTCCATAACGCGCACAAGTGCAATACTAGTCTATTCCGCATTATCAATGTCAAGTCTCGATAATACTACGACTAGGGATATTTAATGATTAAACCTTCCGTGGATTAATACTGTCTCATATCTTATTAATCTGGTACTAATCATATGGACTTTTATCATTTATATATCCAAGTAATTCAATTACAAAATGATAAAAGAGCAATTTCTTTTGTCACATAGTTAATTTGTACAAAGAACACCATGTCTTTTACAAATAGTGATGCTATGGGTCATAATTGTCCAACAGGTCTTTGTCTTCAACTCCAACACCGGGGAAAGCTCTTTTTCTTGACTTGCTCTAGAGGTTTATCTATGTTTTGGAGGCTCCAAAATATGTTATGAGGTGTCTCTTTAGGTTTTGGGATGAACTTATGCTTGTATAGGAGATATGGATGTTGGCGACTTGGTCGCATAATTGGATTTTGATGACGTCAACGCAATCGACGACTTCGACGTACAATCACGAAGCAATACAAAAAGTGTCGAAGCATATGAGGTGAAGAGCGAGAATGTGAAGACTTGCGGCAAAATGAAGATTATATTGCAAAAGTCTTAGCTTAGGATTTATTTTGTAATGTGAGATGTAATATTCAAGTGCCTAAGCTCATAGGGATCATGCACATTCACTTAGATGCATTAGGGGCATGTACAAAATGCATTAAAACCTTCAAATCTGTATTTTAGTATTTAGGGAAGCCTTCTGGAACCGGCATGGACTATACCGGTCCCCTTACCGGTCATTAAACCGGCCTTCCCCTGTTTCGCATGCCTACTGGAACCGGGCCATACCGTGCCGGTTACCTCGCCGGTATTCATGCCGGTATTGGCAAGAAAATCCTGCTCTCTGGAACCGGGCTGGTCCTCGCCGGTCTCCATACCGGTTTGCTCGCCGGTCTAACGGCTAGTTTTTCGAACGTTATATAGCCGTTGGGAGATATTGAAACCCTAGACCGGCATGCCGGTCTACTCGCCGGTTTGCTCGCCGGTCTCGGCAGTGACTGCAGGGACAGTTTTCATTTTCTATATAAATGAGTCCCAAATTCGTTTTTGCCATCTTCTTGAACCTTCAGATCATTTCTTAGAAAGCAAAAACAAGTGTCTTAAATCTTCAAATACTTAAACACTCACACAAGCTCACACACATCTTCATTACATTTAGTGAGCTTAGATCACTTGGGTTTTGCTCTCACACAATCTTCTTATTATTTGTGAGTGCCCAAGTGTGCTTTAATTCTTTCTTATCAAAAACACTTGTGATTTGTGAAATCCCATTTGGTTGGGTAAGTTGTAAAGGTTGTGAGTGCACCTACGAACAAAACTCAAAGTTGTAAAAGGTTTGGAGTGCGCGAGTGAACCACGGAAACTCGATTCTAGTAGAAATCTTCAAGCTAGGCTTGAGGGAGTGGACGTAGGCACGGTTTGCCGAACCACTATATATCGCGGTGTCGTATCTCTCTTTCCCTACTCTTTTACTATTTGCAAGTTAATTTGTATTTACACTTATTGATTAGAAACTTGCATATAGGATATTTATTAGAATAGAGAAAATTGGCCTAAAACTCCCACTTGGTAATAAGAGCTTAAAATCGGTAAAGATTTTATAATTCCGCATTTATAGCGATAACCCAATTCACCCCCCCCCCCCTCTTGGGTATAGAGATTTCTTGTCGCTATTGCTTGTAGGTACTTTCAATGGAGGGTCTTTCCTACTCAAAAATCGAATTCTGGGCGAATTGGGATCAGATCTTCCGTGTCGCGACGCTCTCACGCGCGTCGCGACTCTCTTCTTTGATCATTGGCGTGTCACGTCGCTCAAGACTAGGCGTCGCGACACACCCTAGCGTGTTTTCACTCTGAAATAAGGCCTGATTTTCTCCGTATTTTGTCATTTTCATCCCTCGTTGAATCCGTTAAGTCTTGATATGAATCTAACCTGCAAAATATACCCAAAACACATCAAAGTGTTCATAAAACTTGAAATACACACAAAACATTAATAAAGAAGGGCAGGAAATATATATATATAGATATTGACCGCTCATCACAATTATACTTGTTGCACTATCAGTTTTGAGACTTAAGTCCTTTAAATGCCAACAAATAAGCTATACTCGGCAAATGATTATGTAATTTTGTGTTAATCTTTTATTTTATTTGGGTTGTCGGGTATATTTTTATGTAGCAAAGCTGAATGACAACATTGGTTGTTGAACTTCAACGAATTAGAAAGTTATATTAAATTTCTCTTTATTTATGTCTCGTTCTTCTCTTATTTCCATCAATATACAATCATTCAGTGGAACAATAGAAAGGCGTCGAATTGACAATGAAATCATTGAAGAAATATTGCATTCATACTAGCTAAATGAGTTCAACTAAATTTCTTATGTTTTAAATTTTTATGCGTAATTATGTATACTTGATGCTTTCGTGTTTCAAACATTCAAAGTATATCCAGATTGTTCTCTGTCACTATTGTTTTTTATTGAAAATTTGTCAATCTTTCAGGGAAAAGTACACTAGCATGCACAGTTAATAGGGAACTTTATACTAGGGGAAAGCTGTCTTACGTCCTTGATGGAGACAACCTTCGACATGGACTAAACAAAGATCTTGGTTTCATAGCAGAACATCGAACTGAGAATATACGTAGAGTTGGTAAGTGTGTGCTATGGATAAATTAACTTTTGATTGGAGTTAGGGTTAGGTGATCTTAACAGTTTAATTGTAAAAAGAGATTTTACACATCCTACTATGTATAAAACTGATTTGCCCTTGCATTAAAAACATATGTGTCTGTCTGTTTGTTTGTAGAATGGAAACTTACTGACTTCAACCACCTGAATAATTATATTCTAAAATGTTGCTTGAGGGTTCATGTTGTTCACTGTTCCAGATTGATTCTCTTGAAGTCTTCGACACTGATCTGGAAGTGTCTATTGGTTTTAATTTTGATCACTATTAGACTGGTACTGGTTTTGGCATATCTTAAATTTCTTTTTTATAAGGCCGCTGAATGCTATATGCTTTGTCTGTCTAGCCATAGTCTGTAGGTAGGTGTTGCCTACACATAACTGATGTAGGGATCCCCATTTGGTTATTCTATATGCCTGCTTTTCCATAAATCAAGAAGTTTTGACTCATCTTTTCTAGAGCATTAGGTCTGATTTAACATTATTCGTGTGCAACTTATTTAGATTTATTTTATTTTATTCTGAATTATTAGTTTTTTGTTTTAGGGGAAGTAGCAAAGCTTTTTGCGGATGCTGGTTTTATCAGCATTGCCAGTCTGATATCTCCATATAGAAAAGACCGGGATGCTTGCCGTGCTATGTCGCCAGATTCAAACTTTATTGAGGCAATATTTCTCGTGGATGTTTGTTATATACAAAGATTCTGTCTGCATTATTTTGAGGGAATACCATCTTACCCATAGATACGCAGGTTTTTATGAATATGCCTCTGGAATTGTGCGAGGCAAGAGATGCA
Source organism: Zanthoxylum bungeanum (assembly GCA_019454045.1). NCBI lineage: Eukaryota > Viridiplantae > Streptophyta > Magnoliopsida > Sapindales > Rutaceae > Zanthoxylum > Zanthoxylum bungeanum. The sequence goes on from SKCR01031994.1 coordinate 3,715, forward strand.
AAAGGCCTCTACAAACTTGCACGGGCTGGGAAGATCAAAGGTCTGTGCCAAAATATGCCTTCTGTAACTTTGAGAAATTAACACTGAGAATTTTGATGCTTTAAACTTTATCAAGTGAAGTTGAAATGGGGATTAGATTTGGCATCTTAAACCAACAATGGGACAATTCTCCGTGCATTGACTGGTTTCACGGTTTGCTTTCCTTTATAATTTTGTGACCTCAAACTCTCTCATTCTTCCACTTATCCCGTGATCATGTCATGGATTCTTTAGGCTCATCCGTCATCTGCATACTTCATGAAATTTCAATTGATTAGGAGACTGCATTTGAAATTTTAGCCTACTTCCATATATATTCACAATTTATGAAAAAGAATTGAGGAACCATACTTCTAAACTGTAGAAATAATTAACAACAGTGATTCTATAACACCTATGTCAATTCCTAATTATTTTGTTGGTATTTTTATTATCTTATGAACTCTCTTCACTGCCAATGGAAAGACTGAACCTTCTTTTTATTTCCCTTTGGTCCCTAACCAGTGACAATATTGTATTGCAGGTTTTACTGGGATAGATGATCCTTACGAACCACCATTGAATTGTGAGGTATGTTTTGCGTTTACCGCGGAAACTAACAAGGTCATGTGGTTTCTTGTATGAGTCATTATGTTTTTTTTCCGAGCCATCAATAATTCAATATTATAGCTGCATATTTGATGCTTTACAACACCTTGAATTGGTAGATTTCCTTCCTTTTGTCCAGATAGAAATAAAGCAGAAAGATGGAGTTTGCCCCACTCCCACTGCCATGGCGGGACTGGTAGTGTCTTATTTGGAGGAGAAAGGATACCTACACTATCAGTGATTCGCTCTCTCTTCCAATTTTCTGTTCTTCGGATGTTTACACGAAGATCTTACTCGAATCCTAGCCTCATCGTCTTTTTGCTTCACTCCGCGTCCTGTCCACCGAAGATTAGCATGCAGTAAGTGCAATTAGTTTGAAATAGGATTGTGCTTCTTCTTCTTTGTTGTGTCACTCAAGACCTTTTGGCTTTCCTCATTATCAAATATTGATTTCATTTGAATTTCTGATGTTTAGTTAGTTGTTACAGATCATTCAGAGATGTATTAAGAGTTCTATTATGGAAGTGCTTCAGCTTCTGCACATAGTTAATGCCTATCAGTTCATCTATGCTTCAATTCAAAGTTCCAAATTGGTTTTAAAAAATTATTGAGTTATAAACAAATTTTTGTGATTAATATTACAGTTATTAACAACAATTAATGAGTGACACATATATGTAAGTTAAATTAGATACAAATTTTGTATTTCAATTTTAAAAAAATCTAACATTAAAAAGAAATTTAACAGTAATTTTAAAATTTTAAAAAACATTTTCAGTAATTTTGAGTAATTTGGATTCAGTGTTGAGTTGAATTGTGCTGAACATTTTATAAAATTATGTCATACGTGTATTTTATAACAACTATGGTTGGCAATGGGATAAGTAAGGATTTTTCAATTCCAGTCGGGCCAAAAAATTATCAAAGTCCCGCCCCATTAAAATATCGTCATATTGTCATCCTGTCCCATCGCGTTTGAAAATTTCAAAACATTTTTTTATCTCGTCCCGTTTTTAAATCGGAATATAAAAAGTCTCAATTCTCATTCCGTTAACAATAGAGGGTTAAGATTAAATAACATATAAATTATTATCAAATAAATACTAATTATAATTTATAAATTATATAAAAAATAAATAATAATAACACAGAACCCATCTCTAACACTAGATTGTCCAATTTTAAGACCACCCAAAAATTCTTATTTTTTATTTTTTATTTTTTATATGTAAGCCTAAAATCATTTTTTGACATATTCACTTGTGCCATTCACATCACTACCAAAATTTCTAAAATTATTAAATATATATGATTTGGATTGGACCCATCTTTGCCAAGTGCTGCCATTGAAGCTAACAGATAGTTTTCTGAAGAAAAAAAAGGAAAATAAAAAATAAAAGCTTAAAAAAAAATCATATTAAATTAGTCAGAGAGAGGCAGCGTTTGGTGAGGTTTGATTGTGACAAAATGAAGACTATGGAAGCTCCATGGACAATTTCTTTATTTTCACGCATTGATAATATCAATAAAACCCCTCACTCTTCTTCAATGTTACGTTTCTGCCACTCCACATCTAGACTCTCTTCCTTCTCCCCTCTCTCTTTCACCCTCCCTCGTCGGCTTTCCATGGCTTCTTTTGTTGCTCAGTCTTCATCAGCTCAGGTTGGTTATAAAACGAACCCCTGTTTGGTTCCCTAGAAAACCCATGTAGAAAAATTTAATCTTTATGTTGATTTATTTATCTGGGTTTATTTATTTATTCTGGGATTATTTGATTGTTTGTTTTAATCAGGCTGTGTCCACTGGGGATGTTAAAAGTGATGCCAATGTCTTCGAATTGATTCAAAAGCACCAGGTAATATTATTTTTCTGTGTTTTCTATATATTTTTGCTTATAATTCTTCTATATAATTACATTTATGTGAGCATATGAATATGAATGTAATTTGTGTTAGGATTATATTTTAATTCTCTCCGCGTAGCCAGAATATTTAACTAAACTAGATTTTTCATTAATTTATTAGACACGTTTTAATAAATCTTCTGATTGAGCCCGCTCGCCTATATGTGGCTTTGCCACTGCTCTCCCTGTTGTATAATTATTCAAAGGATAATATATGGATGATCCCTATATTGGAAATGGGAGAAAAGAACAACAGCTGAATCTGATTTGGGGTTGTCATTTCAGGAAGCAGCAGCTCGGCTTCCTCCAGTTGAGGAAATTCGTACTGTACTTGATTGCAGCATTCGGGGAATGCTTTCTACTTTTTCTCAGGTTTTGATTCGCATGCTATTGATTATTAACAGTTCTGAACTTGTCATCAATTAGAAAAATAATAAAAGTGAACATATTTTGTTGTGCTTTTTCTGGTACTGCAGTGAAGCATATTGTTCGCTATTAAGCTCTTAAAATTAACACTTTAATGGCTCATTGAATTCTTTTCTTTGTGCAGAACTATGAGGGTTATCCATCAGGGTCAATGGTTGACTTTGCTTGTGATGCAGATGGAACTCCAATATTAGCCGTCAGCAGCCTGGCTGTTCATACCAAGGTTTGCCCGGGGAAGTTTTTTAAATATCTTAAACCATGAGATTGTTATGCTTTTAAATTTATAGATTAGATAAATATTTAGAGAGAAAAATTCAGAAATAATGCTTATGTCTAAATGTGAACTTGTGAAATTTTCTTTTTAAAATCACTTATAGGTTTGATATCAATGGCTCAATGGAATCAAATTGATAAATAACAGGTGGATAATATTCTAAATCCTTCCAAATGTAAAATAAATGATCATGCTCTGGACTTTGGTATTCAGGATCGATTTTTATGTGCACCAAATATATGTTACAGAAATGCTAAATTGATGTTATGTGGCGTGATGTTCCTGTCCAATTTTTAGTCTTTAGCAAATTTCGAACACTACTAAAAAGTTATCTGTTTTTTCCTTGATTTGCTTTAGCATTTATTTTCCTTGTCGAATTCCTATAATTTAATTGTTTGAAAATTTGATGCTTTTCAGGACCTGTTAGCTAATCCAAAATGTTCATTGCTTGTTGCGAGAGATCCAGAGGATAGAACTGATTTAATAATCACCCTGCACGGGGATGCTATTTCTGTAAGTTGTTACTTAATTTCAAATGCTGCTTGGTTTCTGTAAATGATTCTGCATCTGATCATATTTATAGGTATGTGCTTCTCCCTAATGATTTGGATCTTTAGAATTTAAATCTATCTTTTAATGATTGCACAGGTTGCGGAGAAAGATAAATCTGCCATTCGTGCTGCCTATTTGGCTAAGCACCCCAATGCATTCTGGGTAACTTGTTCCCTCACTTTCTCAAGCGTGCTTTGTTAATTTGAACAATTAAGGGTCACCAACTTATTTACTGGAGTTCTAAAACTGCTCTACCCACGTGAAGGTCGACTTTGGTGACTTCCAATTTGTGCGCATCGAACCAAAGGTTGTCCGGTATGTGTCGGGTGTTGCAACAGCTTTATTAGGATCTGGAGGTTTGTCTCCTATCCAGAATTTGTTTTTATATTAAATTTGGATGAGACATATGCCAGGAATTTTTCTCAAATCCATCGATCTTGAGAGAGAGGGAGATAGAGAATTTGATACTCCCTCGGTCACTTGAGATGAGACGCTGATGTTTCCAGGATGCACTGTTACACACACTGATTTTGTTTTAGCATCTCTAATGAACTTGTTTGTAGTGTTGTTTCTGCCTTTCTACCATGATGGCATGATGTTCCATAATTAATGTTTACTTATCTTTCTTGTGCTTTCATTTTCAGAGTTCAGCAGAGAGGAATACCAAGCTGCAAAAGTTGATCCTATAGCTCAGTTTTCTAAGCCTGTTGCGGTATTGCCTGCTCACATAGTATTTGTTTGCAATATATTCTTTTTCTATTATTGCTTCAGCAGTTTCTATCTTCTAAGTGAAATCCTATCTCTTGGCAGTCTCACATGAACAGAGATCATGCTGAAGATACTAGAGCCATTGTGCAACACTCTACATCGATTCAGGTAATCTGTAATGATATGGACCTTAACACTGTATTTCTGCATGATCATTATTATATGATCAGATTGGCTCAGTTGGTTGAGATGTAAAATGATAGGAATTAGCCCTTGTGGTTTGGTTTGTATTCATTTTGCCTACTAGTACCAAATAAATAGATAAAAAATATAATTGAAAACTTTCAGTGGCTTGGTTATGAATGATTTATTTGAGATTGGTCCAGTTAAAAGCTATTTAAAGAGAGAGTGATTTGCGTAATAAAAGTTGGCTTTTTCTTTTTCTTCAGGTGGATTCTGCTTATATGCTGGATTTGGATAGTCTTGGATTCAATGTTAAGGTACTTCTATTTGGCAACTCTTTCCTTTCAGGGGAGCACATCCTTCACTAATGTTGTTAAAGTATTTTGACTGTCATTTCTTGTAGGCTGCTTATCAAGGAAATAATTTCAAGCTCCGAATTCCTTTCCCAAGACGTGCAGAAGATAGAAAGTAAGACATCTTATTTTAGAGGATTGACTCTTGTATCTGTTCCTCTCCTTTGGTCCTTTAATTTGTTTGTGAGTTTCTCTTAGCTTTTGTTAATTGTTACCAAAGTTTAATCTGCAAGTGTCTCCGTACTTATTAACGTTATTGTGACACTAGAAAACTGAAAGGTGAGAGATAAGACTACAAGTAATGCTTCAGACGGTTTGTCAAGTTGCTGAAATATATGTCTTCTCAGAAATCAATAATAAATGCTGCATTCATATTATATATATGACTGGTGCTTTTTTGCGATCTTATATTTGGATATATACAGAGATACCATATCCCGCATCAGAGTTGCTGAAAATGCTTGAGAATAAATGGATGACACCTCATTGCATGGCATGGTTAATTACATAATCTTCTACAACTATGGAATCCTTCTTAAACATGCGTTGGAAATCTAAGTTGGAATTTTCTGGCTTATCTTTACTTGGAATATTTGTTTGGATCCTTCAATTGCTTTGCCTCAAGGAAACATCCAAAAGATTTGGACAAATCTATGTTGCCACATCATGTTTGACAGCATTCAAATTTTATTTCACTTTTAATTATGATCTTTTTTGTTGCTTTTTGGTAAGTTGCATTTTCTTGTACTTCTTAGGGATGTGAAGACCCTCATAGTGGAAATGCTTCAAGCTGCTAACTCTCAAAACTGATCCGACGGTGGAAAAAGAACATAAAGGTACGAATATTAAAAACTTTTGGTGATATTGCCTAGGGTTATTTACGTTTTTACTACTAGTTATGATCAAATAACAATGGGTACTATGAATATTAACATATTACATTTTACTACTAAACTTATAAAAATTTAACATTTTACTACTTTTCCATCCAAACCGGTAGTTGACCGTCAGTTGACCTTTAAAAAAACTGTTTTATCCTCCAAATAAAATAAAAGTGAAAATTATAATTATAACCCTTTAAAAAACATATCTAAATCTTATATATAACAATAAAAGAAATACAATCAACAATCACATTTATAAAAATACTTCAATCTCTAAATTATCCATATACCCAATAAAATAAAGAATTTAATTTACCAAATAATTTAATAATTAAAATTCTCATAATAACCAAAAAACTTTAAAGTATAACAATAAAAGAGATATACTCAAAAATCATTATTTCAATATTCAGCCGTACGATTACCACCATTGATTATAATATTTATAATTTATAATAATGTGTGTGTTAAGACTCTTTTATCCTTAAGATGTCAATATGATGTCATGGTCAACTAACGGTCAACTAACGGTTTGGATGGAAAAGTAGTAAAATGTTAAATTTTTATAAGTTTAGTAGTAAAATGTAATATGTTAATATTCATAGTACCCAATTGTTATTTGATCATAACTTTAGTAGTGAAACGTAAATAACCCTATTGCCTATTTCTTCAACTACAAATTATTTCAGCTTCGCAAGAATTTTGTTCCTCAAAAGCATACAAAACTTGCTTTCAAGACTTGGGACTGAATGGTATGTCTTCGAACCAGTCATTTCCTCAAACTGAGCATTATAGTTCAAATAGATTTCAATTATGATGTTCGAGGAAACTAAAAGGATCTATTCTGGCATATTTTCAAAATATTTATAAATCCAGCTGCTTTTATAGCTCAATCACTGAGTGGTAAAAAGCTAATGATGCATATGCAAAGCTTTCAAATTATATGTTACCATCATGTACTTATGAATTCCTCCTAGTAGCCAGCCCCTTAATTGAATTATATTAGACTTATATGTGCCAATTGGAGTATCATTTACTAAATCGTGACCTTCCTTCTGGGTTGTTGCTTTAATTGTCTGTGCAGGTTCCGGTATCACATCAGAATCACTTTCTAGGGGGATATACACAGATTGAATTGAAAGAGCTGAAAACAAAGATAAACTGCGTGACAAAGACAATTAGCCGAAATCATGTATAGCAAGAATTGTTGATATAGAAACATATATGGTAGTTTCTGTATAGCAAGACATATTTTTGAAACCTGAAGGATCCTTTTCATTTGGTGCTGGTGGTGATAAGATTAGTATGATATATTTTTCTATTGCCTGAATAGGATAAGACTTGAATTTATCAAATCAAATAATGATTGGTTGTCACTAACAACACTATCAGGTTTTCAAATTTAGTAATGATGATATTTTTTGTTAGATTCATTGAAGATATGGTTTCTCATATCTGCATTGCTGAAGAGGCTGAAGCTTCTATTACTAGTATATATAGTTGAAGTAGAGCTTTTGTACTTCTAAAGATTTTTGATTATTTTAGGTCTGCAAGAAGCAAAAACATGCCAAAGTTATCCATAGAATTTCATCTGATCACATGCTCCATAATCTCTATATTTGGAGCCCACAGCACAAAGATATAGAGTCAGTGAACAGAAGCACTTTGATTTGGTACATAAAAATGGAATCACTTCTGAGAGAATAATAATAAAAGAGAAATTATGTTTTTTTTTTTTCTCATTGATTAAAAAAACAAATACAACTTGCTATATACAACAAACCCAGAAGAGAGACTGTTGATATTGATATCAATTACAACAAAATTTTCAAAACAAAAGTGCTTCTGCTGCTGCTATTGCAGCTACATCACATGTTTCATTCTGAATCACTTTCCATGTTTCCCATGGCTTTTAATCCTCTTGGTCTCTGCATTATATGGCAGCAAAGAAGACAAAAACACAACACATTAATATTACTTTCCTTTTCCCAGAAAAGAGAACAGGAAAATAAGACCAAGTGAATCAACCAAAACTAATGAAAATGTTACCTTCTTAGAGCTTTTTTTCTCCCTAACTTCATATCTCTCTTGGCACATATCAGTCAACCAAGCCCCAGGACTCACCAACTGCCACCAACCAAAATAAATAATTCAAAAGTTAAATAATAAAAGTGAAAAAAAAAAGAGTAAACAAATCCAATTTGTTGTACAACTTACAAGCAAACTTCTTTGAATAATCTTGGCTCTCTTTTTAGGCCTTTGAGGAGGCTTGCACCCTTTCATGGCCAAAAAATCTTCCTCTTTCTCTTTGTTAGACAATGCAATGTAAATCTTTGGCCAAACAACCAATTTTTATCCTCTCCATTGTTGGTATCCATCAAAATCTTGCCATTCTCATCGGCTAGACCACCAGCCGATCCTCTTGTGGTGTAATATCTGTCTTCCTTCTCAGGCGAGGATGATTTTCGGTTCTCATTTGAACCCGATAGGAGAATCGTGCCCTCCGAATTTCTGTAACCAAACATAAGGAATATTAGGTTTTCCTTTGTCAAATGTTATAATCAAAACTCAACCCCATATCAAAATTCTTACACATCAACATCATCTTTTACCTTTCACTTTTTCTCCAATTTTCTGCTTTATTCTCAAACAGATCCATCAAACTGACTCAAAAAAAGTTTCTGTTTTGGTTTGGTAATTCTAATGAGAACAAATAAATAGAATGGAATGGATCCATTGCTTGCAAACAAGAAAACAAAAACCCTCCAGCAAACAGAGCCTCACTCACACAACAACCAAAATTAGCTCTTCTAATTCTCATAAACCCAAAAAAATAAAAATAAAAATCATAATTCTCTTATCTCCTTTCCTGCTACTTTCTCCCGTTTTCTCATCAACCAAACAAAAGAGATGGTAAAAATCAAAACATAATCAGTGGAATGAATCATCTGACCTAGTGAGGCGAGTGGAGGCATCAATATGAGATGTGATTTTGCGGCGAATGACACCGTTGGATTTGTGAGAAAGCTTTTGTGGGTCCTTCATTCTCATGCATCTAAGTCTCTTCTTGTTTCCCCACTTTAAGAAAATTTCTGGCTCCATTGATATTGCTGATGATTTACAAGCTCTTTGATTCCTCTCTTCCTTCTCCATTCCTACAAATTTTTTTTTTTAACATCAAAAATCAAACAAGCAAATAAATATAAGCTGGATGAAACCAAACAAGAAGAAATTTTTGGCTGATTTAGTAATTTTTCTTCAAATCCAAGGACTTTTCTTGATTAAATAAGAAAACCCAGAAGTTAAAAAATCAAATAAAATGCTGAGAACTAAAAAAGATGAATTTTTTAATGCAAAAATTAGGGTTCTTTTTGGCTAATTCAGTGAGCCTTCTGTCAGGGGGAAGAATATTTAATAAAGGGGTTTAATTTCTTCATACCATAAGCTTTTGATGTTGAAATAGTAGATGAAGAAAACAAGAATGATGGATTTTTCAACCTGGGCTTGTTTTTTAGTTTTTAAAAAAATGGAAAAAAAAATTGACAAAATCAAAACTGAAGTTCATGGATTCAACAATTGAAAATGAATATTTATTTTTTTATTCTTTTTTTAAGTTCAGAATCAGAGATGATTGTATCTCATATCAAGATCTAGAGCTTTAAGATTAAAACAAAAAAAAAAAGGAAATAAATCACTACAAATCTTCATTCTCTGTCCAAAGTTATTCATCTGAGAGAGAAAATAGAAGATTTGCAGAACCAAAAAAAAAAAAAAAAAAAAAAAAAACACAAGATAATTAATAAAAATAATAAAAAACTTAACAATGAGATGAAAAATTTATAACAACATACATGTCATAAAACAAAAGCTGAAAAGCTTCTCATGATAATTCCACAAACAACAACTCTTGTAATTCTTTTTCTTTGTGTGCTTCAATGAGAGAAAAATAAAAATAAATAATTTTGAACGATTTTTTAGTGGTTTATAATTTTTTTTTTGTATCTCTCTTTGTTGATCACTCTCTCTCTAAAATCTGCCTTCTATCTTCTTCTTCTTCTTCTTCTTCTTCCTCTTCCTCCATTTTTTTTCCTCTCTTTATTTTCTATTTATCCTCCTTGCCTTGGTTGGTAGCAACTAGCAATTAAGTTATGAAAAAAATAACTGCATTTTATTTTAACCGTTAGATTCATTATGGACGGTTGGATCGATTTGGGCTTGCTTCTTTGTTAAATTTGGGCCTTTTATCAAACATGGGCCTTCCTATACTAAATAATTCTAGCCCAGTTTCACTTTTTTTTAATCGAATATAAAAACTGCAAATTAAAAAAAAAAAAAAAATTAATATCAAATACTCTTTTTTTAATTTTTCTTGTGTTATTTGGTTGTATCTTGACTAAAATTTTGTAGATTAAATAAAAAAAATTTGTTTAGAGAAACTCAAATTTTGAGTTGAATTTGTAGGATTTTTTTCAAGTACTAATTATCTTAAAATGCTATTATTTCATTTTACCCACTTATTTAACATTAAGAGTTTTTTCTATTAAAAATTTTAATAAAATATATCATTGACAATCAAAAAATTACAAACTTTTTTATTAGTGTAAGTTTTATTTGAAAAATTATAATATACAGAGCTTTAATCTCAAATATTTAAATTGGTACGTACAATTTTTTGTTATTTCCAAAAGAAAATGGTAGAGCTATATCTAATTATCAACTAAATTTTAATAAATTTAATATAAAATTTAACAAGTATCATATTCAAAATTTACTAAAAATGTGTTATTTTGATAATATTACCCCAAAAATTATTATCGGTAACAAAAATGTAACAACCCTAATTCATTTGCAATTACAATCTATCTATATTTTTTATATATAAAAGTTAAATATTTTTAAGTTTCTCTATCGCGACACGTGACGACTCACTATTAACTTATAAAAAAATAAATTAATAAATAAGTAATCTATTATAATAAGAATACATTAATTATAAAATTAAATATCTTTAAGATTAATTAATATTATTAAATATTAAAGTAAGAAATTTATTATAATATAAAAACATAATCTCCTATTAAAATTTTTAAAAAAAAAACTATTCATTTAATACATGTGGATGCTGGTTTCTGCCCGAAGTCCACAATCGAGAATCTGAAGTATGGGAGGCACTAGCGAGCCTGCAAAACGAAGGTAGAATGAGCGGGGAGTACTACGCACCAGTGTGGTGGAGGCCGTAGGCTCTTCGACGCTCAAGTCAGTGATGAGGATGAGCAGAAAATAAGGAAGAGCAAGGTTTGACGTTACCTTAATCTCCGTCTGTTTGCCGTGAGGGCGGTGGGTTGGTATTTCGTGGATAAAAAACTAAAAAAGCTCAAATGTGAATGTCCGAGCTCTCCAAGCCAAAAACTCCCCCCCCCCCCCCCCCTCTTAATGTGGATTAAGCCATGTAAGGTAGGCTCATTCATTCTTGTGTCCGTTGGACGCCCTGAAACAGTCAATTTAATGGAGCAGTTATGAGTTTGGGCGTTTTCTGATCTGGTAACTAATGAGTCTATAGGTCATTTTGGTCAAGTCATTTATGGGGTTGGGCTCGTGGGATCTCTGGGTCCAATATTAGTTTGGGCTTTTATTAGAGGGTTTTGGGTTTCTGGCTTTGTGGTTGGTCCGGTGGTGAAATGTCGATTTTACCATCGGGCCCAAATTTGGCCCGTATAATACATAACACTTGATATCAATAATTAATTTTTATTATTAAATAGAAAAATTAAAATATCTCTAAAATTAATTTTTATTTTTATAATTTTTAAAATTAAAATATCTCTGTAATTATTTTTCATTATTAAATTATAAAAATTAAAATAAGAAACTTATTATAATATAAAAAAAGGAATCCCATATTAAATTAAGAATGTTATTAATTTAATTAATATTTCTTATTAATTTAATATGTGACACTTAATCTTAACTATTGATTTTTTATTATTAATTTTTAAAATTAAAATAACTCTAGCTTTTAAAAAAAAAAATCATTTTACAATAAAAAAATAGAATCTCCTATTTATTATTAAATTATGAAATTAAAATATTTCTATAATTTTTTCTTATTAAATTGTAAAATTAAAATTAAAAAACCTATTACAATATAAAAACACAATCTCTTATAAACCTATTAATTTAATTATTTAAATAACTAATCTAATTTATTATTATTAAGAAAACTATTATAATACAAAAAAAAAAACATAATCTCATATTAAAATAAGAAACATATTTCAAATTCGGTAAGAAATTTAAGCTTAAAGTGAATAAATTACATTAAATTTTATTAAAATTCATCCGAAATAAAATTAAATATTTTAAAGTTATTTTTGAAGGTGAGAAATGATTTATCTTCCTGTGACTACAGTCGAAGAACAAACTGTGCGGGAAAATCACACGGATGATCCCAATCAATTTTTATGGGTTCTTAAAATTTATCTTTTAACTCGATTAAAAGGAACAGACACACACATATAAAAGAGTACATCGTGTATACCTCTTGTGAGCTCAATCTGGAAAGTGAACCGTCTCCGGTTGTCTCAAAGTGTATCCACACATCGAATCGGCTTGACGAAACTTTCAGTTATCATGTGAGAAATTTATCAAAGCTTATGAAATCTATTTTCACAACACTTTAGCTAAGTCAACTTCATACGAAAAATGAAGAAACTAAGCTTGAACTTTAAAGAAATAACTTAAATGAATTGAGTCCCTTTTCATTTTCATCTTCAAGTTTTATCTCTAACACACACACACACACACAAAAAAAAAAAAAAAAAAAAAAAAAAAAAAAACAAAGAAAAATAAATTTTTTGCCCCTTCAACTATAGGCATGGCTGAATCTATATTGTGTTGTATTCTTGAGATTTTTATTTCATTTTATGTATTAAATACACAAAACATTCTACCTAAGTGATCATGGGACTTCAACCTACTATAACAAGTTACAAATCATTTTGTTTAACGAGTTACAAGTCACTTGACTTCAAGTAACAAGTTAAACAAGTTACTTGTCACGTGTCAAATGTTAATAAGTTAATTAAAAGTATTTAAGATATTTGCTAAATATTAAATATAAAATCAAATATTTTATATTTAATCTAATTAAATAATATAAATATATAAAGTATTTCAATTAAATCCACACCATTGATCAAATATCTAATTTGATGGATTTAATAAGATCTTGACACTTATCAACAGTCATGGTGTCAAGTGTAATTTGTCATTATTAAAGTAAATTAAATATCTAAATATTCTTATTTATTTACAAATAAATATATATTTAAACTTAAATACAAAATCAAATATTGTATTTAATACAAGCTTGACACTTGGCAAAATCACATTATGTCATGTGTAAACTTAAGAACTTGACACTTGTTGTAATAATTCATGGAAAAATCATTTGAATTTTCACGGAATTTTCAAGTTACGAGATTATTCTCGACTCAACTAAATAAATTTTCAACTAAATTTTAATACAATTAATATAAAATTTAACAAGGATCATATTCAAAATTTACTAAAAATGAGTTATTTTGATAATATTACCCCGAAAATTTATTATGGGTAACATTAACGTAACAACCCTAATTCATTTGCAATTACAATCTATCTATATTTTTTTATATATAAAAGCTTAACATTTTTAAGTTTTCCTATCGCGACATGTGACGACTCACAATTAAATTATAAAAAAAATTAATAAATCTAATAAATAAGTAATCTATTATAATAAGAATACATTAAATTAAAAAATTAAAAAATCTTTAAAATTAATTTATATTATTAAATATTAAAATAAGAAATTTATTATAATATAAAAACATAATCTCATATATATAAAAAAAAAACCTATTAATTTAATACTTTTTTTAATACACGACACATAATCTCAATAATTAATTTTTTATTATTAAATAGAAAAATTAAAATATCTGTAAATTATTATTATTTTTTATAATTTTTAAAATTAAAATATCTCTGTAATTACTTTTTATTATTAAATTATTAAATTATAAAATTAAAATAAGAAATCTATTATAATATAAAAACATAATCTCATATTAAAATAAGAAAGTGATTAATATGACACATAATTTCTACTATTAATTTTTTATTATTAATTTTTAAAACTAAAATAACTCTAATTTTTTTATAAAAAAAAAATCATTTTACAATATAAAAATAGAATCACCTATTTATTATTAAATTATAAAATTAAAATATTTCTATAATTTTTTTCTTATTAAATTGTAAAATAAAAATTAAAAAACCTATTACAATATAAAAGCACAATCTTCTATTAAAAAAATAAACCTATTAATCTAATTATTTAAATAACTAATTTAATTTATTATTATTAAGAAAACTATTATAATATAAAAAACATAATCTCTTGTTAAAATAAGAAACATATTTCGAATTCGGTAAGAAATTTAAGTTGAAAGTGAATAAATTACATTAAACTTTATTAAAATTTGTCCGAAAGAAAATTGAATGTTTTAAGGTTATTTTTTAAGGTGAGAAATGGTTTCTCTTCCTGTAGCTACGGTCGTAGAACCAACTGTGCGGAAAAATCACACGGATGATCACAACTGATCTTTGTGGGTTTTTAAAATTTATCTTTTAACTCAATTAAAAGGAACACACATTGTACGGGCCGAATTTGGTCCAATGTTAATTTCGACCTTTCGCCTCAGGCCCACTGCTAAATGCACCCCTGAAACCCCATAACCGAACCCAAAGATATTGTGCAGGCCCAGGCTCGGAGAAACACCATACGCCACAGCCCACAAAACGTTTAGACTCCTAAATACCCCTCATAACCCAGCCGTTTTCAGTCTTCATGACTGCCCATAATACTCCTTCATGACACGACCGTTACCAACACACAAAACGTATGTCAATTAACGCATTCATGAATCTCACCTCAAATAGCCTATAAAAGGAACCGAGATCCAGAAGAAAATGGGAGACAAAAAATATTACAACCCAAAGCTTAATCATTCTCACCAGAGCCCTCAGAACCTCTGACCCATCGCCCTCACGGCAATCCATGGGGATCAAGGTAGTCTCTAGCATTGCTCTTCCATTACTTACAACTCGTCTTCATCACTAACTTGAGCGTCGGAGTGCCTACGACACCCACCACACCGGTGGGCAGTAACCTCCACGCCCACTATACCTTTGTTTTGCAGGATCGTTAGTGCGCCCAACCTACAAATTCTCGATTGTGGACCTCGGGCGAAAACCAGCATCCACAATTTGGTGCCCACCGTAGGTTTGTCCCATACTCTCTAAGTCAAGGAGTCATTGGCTTGGAGAGTATTTGACGCGCGTGTCGAGACCATAAGATGAAGGTGTACCTGAGCGTCGATGTTTCCTATTGATTGAACCAAACGAATGTCAAGTTATGAACTTGACTCTACATGATCCATCGTGGATGTGTCCGGTCGAATGAGCTAGATGAAGGTCAATATCATGAACTTGACTCTACAATAGCCATTGGGGAAATACTCAGTCAACTGAACCAGATGAAGGTCAGGATATATGCCATACGACATGTGTAATATATGACTACAACTTGACTCGACATGAGTCCATGAGGGATCTCCCCGGTCGACTGAACCAGATGAAGGTTCGATAGTTATTTCACACGACATTGTCGTATGGACTGTAGAAAGTCTATGTCTTCATTTGACTCGACATGAGTCCATGAGGGATGTCCCCGGTCGACTGAACCAGATGAAGGTTCAGGAGTTGTTTCACACGACATTGTCGTATGGACTGTAGGAAGTCTATGTCTTCATTTGAGTCGACATGAGTCCATGGGGGATGTCCCCGGTCGACTGAACCAGATGAAGGTTCATGAGTTATTTCACACGACATTGTCGTATGGACTTTAGGAAGTCCATGTCTTCATTTGACTCGACATGAGTCCATGGGGGATGCCCCTGGTCGACTGAACCAAATGAAGGTTTATGAGTTATTTCACACGACATTGTCGTATGGACTTTAGGAAGTCCATGTCTTTATTTGACTCGACATGAGTCCATGGAGGATCTCACCAGATGAAGGTTCATGAGTTATTTCACATGACATTGTCGTATGGACTGTAGGAAGTCCATGTCTTCATTTGACTCGACATGATTCCATGAGGGATGTCCCCGGTCGACTGAACCAGATGAAGGTTCAGGAGTTGTTTCACACGACATTTTCGTATGGACTGTAAGAAGTCTATGTCTTCATTTGAGTCGACATGAGTCCATGAGGGATGTCCCCGGTCGACTGAACCGGATGAAGGTTCATGAGTTATTTCACACGACATTGTCGTATGGACTGTAGGAAGTCAATGTCTTCATTTGACTCGACATGAGTCCATAGGGGATGTCCCCGGTCCACTGAACCAGATGAAGGTTCAGGAGTTATTTCATACGACATTGTCGTATGGACTTTAGGAAGTCCATGTCTTTATTTGACTCGACATGAGTCAATGGGGGATCTCACCAGATGAAGGTTCATGAGTTATTTCACACGACATTGTCGTATGGACTGTAGGAAGTCCATGTATTCATTTGACTCGACATGAGTCCATGGGGGATATCCTCAGTTGACTGAACCAGATGAAAGTCAGAATAATCCCCATACTACGGGTCGAAGAACCATGAGAGTCTTCAATGTCTTTTGGACCAGATGAAGGTCTATGAAAGTCTTCACTCTACAGACCTGACGAAGGTCCAAGAGTCTTTCCTTATCATACTACTAGACCTGATGAATGTCATCACACATTCTCCTGATGAGGGTCCATGTGACTACGGTCGTATGGACCTATCGAATGGACTTGATTAAAGTCCAAGAAGGTCATCACTTCTCACTCTACTAGACCTGAAGAAGCGCAATGAAGGTTCTCATTCCTCATTCTACAAGACCTGACAAAGGTCAATGAGGGTATAATTCCTCATTCTATAAGACCTGCCAAAAGTCAATGAGGGTATAATTCCACATTCTACAGGACTTGTAGTCTGAGACCATGTCGTCTGAAGACCATGGGACTACGGTCGAATGAACCTGATGAAGGTCCATGAGGGTTTCCATTCCTCATTCTACAAGACATGACGGATGCCAATGGGTGTCTTCATTCCTCATTATACAATCCTCACTCTACAAGACCTGATAAAGGTTAGTGAGGGTTTTCATTCCTCATTCTACAAGACCATATATGTAGTGTCGAATGAGATCTTTAACGAGCGCTAAGCTTCACATGGTAGTGTCGACTGAGATCCTTAACAAGTGTCAAGCTTCACACGTGTAGTGTCGAATGAGATCCTTAACAAGTGCCAAGCTTCACACGTGTAGTGTCGAATGAGATTCTTAACAAGTGCCAAGCTTCACACGTGTAGTGTCGAATGAGATCCTTAACAAGTGCCAAGCTTCACACGTGTAGTGGCGAATGAGATCCTTGCCAAGTGCCAAGCTTTACACGTGTAGTGGCGAATGAGATCCTTGCCAAGTGCCAAGCTTCACATATGTAGTGTCGAATGAGATCCTTGCCAAGCTTCACACGCGTAGTGTCGAATGAGATCCTTAACAAGTGTCAAGCTTCACACGTGTAGTGTCGAATGTGATTATTAACAAGTGCTAAGCTTCACACGTGTAGTGTCGAATGAGATCCTTAACAAGTGACAAGATTCACATGTGTAGTGTCGAATGAGATCCTTGCCAAGTCTGGTAATGTCGACTGGGATATTATCACCCCATACATGTAGTATCGAGTGGGATATCTTAATACCAATTCTCCATACATGTAGTGTCGAGTGGGATACTCAACAAGTGCCAAGCCACATATTGTATTGTCGACTAGGACACCAATAATAATTACCAAGCTATATGTTGTAATGTCGACTGGGACATCCATAATAATTACCAAACTATATGTTGTAATGTCGACTGGGACACCCATAACAAGTCCCAAACTATAAATTGTAATGTCAACTATAAAAAGTGCAAGTCATACCTGGTAATGTCGACTGGGATGTCCACGCCAAGTCTTCATTAGAGTATAGTCCATTTTGACATCCTCCTCACGCCAAGTCTCCAAACATGTATTGTCGACTAGGATATCCACGCAAAGTCTTCATTCGGGTATGTAGACTGAGACATCTTCCTCATGCCAAGTATATCTCTTCATCATATGGGGTGAATGGTAGGAAAAATGGTTCCACTAAAGGGACGCGCATTGTTCCTGATGAGGGTCTATGAGACTATGGTCGAATGGAGTCTAGAGTTGATGGCAATTCATTCATGTAATGTGAAAAATATAATTATCTTCTCATATCGCCAGAAAGAGACGACTATCTAACCATGTAGTATGGAGTTGAAGGCAATCCATGCATGTCATATGGAGAAGATGAAAATCCTTTCAGTCGTCTGAATGTGTTGAGTCCTTCAATGTCGTATGGAAATGATAACAATTCTTCTATGTAGCCAGATGGCCATCCACCTTATCGTATGGAGAATATGATAATCTTTCCATGTAGTTTGGAGTGGATGACATTACTAGAGAATACTTCTTAGTCGGTGGGTATGCTGGAAGAATATGAGGGTATTCTCATGTCGAATGGAAGAAGTATATCGATTGGGTCTGATGATTCTTTATGTGGTCGATTGGAGCAAATGGGTTTCTCCCTAAGTTTAAGTTTTGTGAATGTCATTTTCCTTTAAAGTTACCAATGAATACTTGTTTGGGAAGCTATGATGTCCCCAAAGCAACAATAGGTGGCTTCTGGCCCTTTTTTTTGTCTAATTACATCATGTGATATCTTATTGAAAAGTATTACTAGCACATCATTTATTATGTCGCTTGGGAGGATTCAAACTTTTTTCATTGTCATGGTTGGTGGAGCTTCTTCTCTTATTGTTCCTCTTATCTTCCTCCCACCTAATCTCAATGTGGGCTCGAGTCATGGCTTGATCCATAGTGTAACATCAAAATTTAGTGAGCTTTTTGTAGAGTTTACTTTCTCAAAGTAATCCATTTCTAAATGCTTCCACTGCAGTAGGCTGATAGAGATATGGGATTATTATACTCTCTTTATTGAAGCGAGCCACGTAGCTTCGCAAGGACTCCTCTCTATGTTGTTGGATGGCATTAAGGTCATTTGTGGTCTTCTCAAGCTTGCAAGAACTTGCGAAATGCTCCACAAATTTGTCTACTAGTTGTTGGTAAGACTCGATGGATCTGTATGGGATATTGATAAACCAGGTGAGGGCAGGACCAGCTAATGTTTCTCCAAATCCTCTGCACATACCAGCTTCCCATTGATGAGGAGCCAGACCCGTTGATAACATCTTGTATTTGTAATAGACAACATGGTCGTCTGGGTCAGTTGATCCATCATACATATTCATATCTGGAGGACTGAACTTCCTTCGTAGCTCAATGGAAGTGATGGTCTCCAAAAATGGTGTATATGAGATTGTGCCAGCTCGGCTTTTTCTCACTGGTAGTCTGACACTAGGTAGGCTGGAGAGAATTGCATCTTTGAACTCTTTCATTTCCTTACGCATGGTGGAAGCAACTTGCCGTGCTTGGTCGGTTGGGGAGATATGTCGACTTCTTTCTTGATTTGGTAGATGGTTGTCCAATGGCGGATTCTCGCTTGCCACATTGTTGAATGCCCCCAGGAGATTGGTGGGGATTGTGAGATTGATGGGATGGTCTGGATAATCAGGTTGTTGGGAGGTTGAAGAGATTTGCTCCAGTTTCTTCTAGAGCTTTGCATGGCTTGACTCTTTTCTTCTAAAACGCGTAATCGTTCTTGGAGTATGATCAGATGCGTAGTCATAGGATCTGGTGTCTCCTCACTGCTAGAAGTCATGGTTGGCTGTGTTTTAGGAACCGTAGACTGAGAGATCTTTGTCTGCTATGATTCGCTAAGGCCCCACGGTGGGCGCCAAATTGCGGATGCTGGTTTTCGCCCTGTTGGAGTTTCTACGGTCCCGAGGATCAATTAAAGCGATGAAACATACATATGAATACTCGAAGAAGTTGCGGAATACTTACATCAATCGGTTGAGGCGATGCGACAAAGAACAAAAACTTTTCTGCCCTTCTTGGAAGCTCTCGGCAATGTGCAGATTTTGTGCTTCAAGAAATTAGGCCATCACCTCCAAGTGTGCTCCAAGCTCCTCAAATGGTGATTCCAAGCTCACAAGTGGGTTTCCTTATCACCTTTGTATGTCTCCATTGTGTGCTAGCACTCTTGATTTTGCAACAAAATCATCACTTTTCTTCTCCTTGGTTCTCGGCTTTGTGCCAAAAATGAAGAAGAAATTCTGGTCCAAGACAGTGAGATGCAAGAGAGGAAGAATGCCACCTTGGCCGAATGGAGAGAGGGAGAGAATGAGTGAATTGTGTGTGTTTGATTGTTTTGTATATCTAATACACAAATCAAAAGTCAAATACCAAATAATTAAATATGGTAAATGTCTTTCAAAAGTCTAACTTGAGTGTCAAACACTCTTCCAACAACAACCATCAACTATTCACTCAATCAAGTGATAAGATGTCACATCAATCGAAGTGACAGGTGATTTAACGCTTGATGTGACTTGTGGGCCGCGCTCGAATTCGAAATGCGAGTGCGCCCGCAAACACTCCCGGGCTCGGGTTCGCTAATTCCAAATTAACGAATTTTTCGTTGCGACGTAATTAAATAATTATGCCTAGCAAAATTACTATTCACATCGCTAATGAATTAAAATCCAATTTAAATTCCGCGTCGAAATCCAATTTCGTATAATATATCGAATATATTATTTTATCGATTAATTCCAAATTAATCGTTCTCTCTTTTTAATTAATATTTTATCCCAGATAAAATATCTCCGTAATTAATCCCAGATTAATTTTCTCTCTCATCTAATTAATCCCAGATTAATAAAGTGCGAGTCATACGTCATCGGTGAATCTTCGGGAAGCGACTCATGAGATCCCCGGATATGTTGGCAGTAAATCCGGTCGTCGGACTATCCGAACACGTAAGTACCTAGTACTACGTTTTTACCGATTTACAAGACAAGGTTGGCTTCTAGCAAAGCGTCATGCCAACCCAATTCTCCAGAAATATCCTTACAGGAATATGTGATCTATATCAGGCGTAGTATACATAGTATTGCGTATTACGATCCAGTATCGGATGTCACATGCTAGGCCTGGGGCTGGAATTGTGTCTGCCCCGTACGAAGCACATATCAGATCTCTGGTAACTAGTCTCTATAATCGGATAAACATGACCTAGTCATAATATCCCGATAGCTGCAGCATTTAAGAGAACGAGTTCCATATCCTACGTGACCATCATCTCCACTATGACTAGAGTGATACTTCCGTCTTGACATCACACACAACACACTACAATTCTTAATATACCCAGTAGAGGCATACACAGAACCTGTTAAAGCCCTGGACGACCAAAACCAAAGTATATTGATTGTCGCAAGTATTAGCGGTGCAAGTCTCAGGTTAAGACCAAATACACTTACCCTGATTTCGGACTTCCGTAGACACATAGTCATACTACCAATGGAATTCTGAGGGGTCTATCCAGAGCGAAGCTGTTTTCCGTACCATCGGTAAAACACAACCTCCTACTACACTTGCATGAGTATCATATTCCCAAATATATGAGAACTATGCTGCTATGTCCTCACAACGCGCACAAGTGTACTACTAGTCTTTTTCGCATTATCGATGTCCAATCTCGATAATACTCTGACTAGGGATATTTAATGATTAATCCTTCATGGATTGATAATGTCTCATATCATCTCAATCCAAGAACTAATCATAAGAACCTTTCACCATTTATATATCTTGGTGATCTAATCACAAATGATAAAAGAGCAATTTCCTTTGTCACATAGTTAATTTGTACAACAACACCGTGATCTGTACAAATAGTGACGCTATGGGTCATAACTGTCCAACACGCCCGAGGTCCACAATCGAGAATTTGTAGGTTGGGCGCACTAACGATCCTGCAAAACAAAGGTAGAGTGAGCGTGGAGGTTACTGCCCACCGGTGTGGTGGGTGCCTTAGGCACTCCGACGCTCAAGTCAGTGATGAAGACGAGCTGTAAGTAATGGAATAGCAATGCTAGAGACTACCTTGATCCCCATGGATTGCCGTGAGGGCGATGGGTCGGAGGTTCTGAGGGCTCTGGTGAGAATGATTAAGCTTTGGGTTGTAATACTTTTTGTCTCCCATTCTCTTCTGGATCTCGGTTCCTTTTATAGGCTATTTGAGGTGAGATTCATGAATGCGTTAATTGACATACGTTTTGTGTGTTGGTAACGGTCGTGTCATGAAGGAGTATTATGGGCAGTCATGAAGACTGAAAACGGCTGGGTTATGAGGGGTATTTAGGAGTCTAAGCGTTTCATGGGCTGGCGTATGGTTTTTCTCCGAGCCTAGGACTGCACAATGTCTTTGGGTTCGGTTAGGGGGTTTCGGGGGTGCATTTAGCAGTGGGCCTGAGGCGAAAGGTCGAAATTAACCTTGGACCAAATTTGGCCCGTACACACATAAAAGAGTACATCGTGCATACCTCTTCTGAGCTCAATCCGGAAAGTGAATAGTATCTGATTGTCTCAATGTGTATCCACACATCGAATCGGCTTGACGAAACTTTCGGTTATCATATGAGAGATTTATCAAAGCTTATGAAAACTATTTTCACAACACTTTAGCTAAGTCAACTTCATACGAAAAATGAATCAACTAAGCTTGAACTTTGAAGAAAGAACTTAAAGGAATCAAGTCTCTTTTCATTTTCATCTTCAAGTTTTATCTCTAACACAAAGAAAAATAATTTTTTCCACTTCAACTATAGACATGGCTGAATCTCTCTTGTGTTGTATTCTTGAGATTTTTGTTTCATTTTGTATATTAAATACATAAAAAAATCTACCAAAGTAATCATGTGACTTCAACCTACTATAACAAGTTACAAATCATTTTGTTTAATAAGTTACAAGTCACTTGACTTCAAGTAACAAGTTAAACAAGTTACTTGTCACGTGTCAAATGTTAATAGGTTAGGTAAAGTATTTAAGATATTTGCTAAATATTAAATATTTTATATTTAATCTAATTAAATAATATAAATATATAAAGTATTTCAATTAAATCCACAACATTGATCAAATATCTAATTTGGTGGATTTAATAAGATCTTGACACTTATCAACAAGTCATGGTGTCAAGTGTAATTTGTCATTATTAAAGTAAATTAAATATCTAAATATTCTTATTTATTTACAAATAAATAAATATTTAAACTTCAATACAAAATCAAATCTTGTATTTAATACAAGCTTGACACTTGGCAAAATGACATGATATCATGTGTAAACTTAAGAACTTGACACTTATTGTAATAACCCATGGAAAAATCATTTGAATTTTCACTGAATTTTCAAGTTACGTTGGGGATTATTCCCAACTCAACTAAATAAATGATTGGACTCTAAGGTTGGAATTATAGACTTTTTTTTTTTTTTTAAAAGTCATGGTAGTTATTTGAATAGAAGTAAGAAATGGGGAATTGGAAATCCTAGAACCAAATAGTGTTATTTTGGCTTAGATATTTTTGACGAGGGTGATGTAATATAGAGAATTAATTAAGGAAAATTATATGGGAGTGAAGGAAACCAATCCTAGAACCAAAGGCAGTGAAGGAAACCAATCCTAAACTGAAATAATCCTTTCCATATGTGGGAACACACAGCTACCTGGGCGACGCTTTTCAGTCCTAGGCTCGCGGCCTAGTTGGGAGTACGGAGTAGCCACGGGGGACTAAACCGGAGAGTAATGGAGTCGCCACCCGGTGTGAACCGGGAAAATGAGATTTAAGGCCGCACTCACCCCTCGCAAGGGAAAACCTCAAACCGTTGGGTTCGGAATGGTCCATTACTTATGTCACTTGTAATAAAAGGATTTATGTAATAATTTAACCAGGCTTAAATAACATTTATTTCCAAAAATATCATGCTTCTAGATTCATATGCATTCATCTACAAGTTCATCACAACATGCAACATCACATGGCAATCTCATGAACATATTTCAATCCTATGATATGGAAAACTAAGAACAACCTAATCATGCTTGAGTACTATCTCATGAACCTATTAACCAAATAACATGCTAACAGCCTAATCATGCTTGAATACAATCCCAAGAACACATAGAATGGATAAATGCAGGAATACAAATAATACGGTTGGCTATATAACACAAGAAAGATCAACCAAGAGGCAATTATGCATGAATATGATAAGACATACTCAGTTCAGTGCGTGCGCGTTCGTGTAGCGTTCGTAAACGCGTTCGAACGGTAAACAGAAGGTTCGCGTTCGTATGGCGTTTGATAACGCGTTCGAACGGAAATGAAACAGAATGCTCGCGTTCGTATGGCGTTTGATAACGCGTTCGAACGGAAATGAAACAGAATACTCGCGTTCGTGTGGTGTTCGTGAACGCGTTCGAACAGAAATAAGACCTGATGCATGACAAGGCAAAATACATGCGCGTTCGAGTTGCGTTCGTAAACGCGTTCGAACGGGAACAGACCTGATGCATGAAATGGGACGCAATACATAAACAACAAAATAAAGGGGGCGCGGTGAAGTACTGCCGTAAAGGTGGCCTTTTGGGGGCTCTTGATCTCTCAAAGAGAGGACCTTTAGACCAACATACTAAGCCCATGCGCGTCATATCACATCATGCATACAAACATAAAGACAATCATATTCAACTAAGTATGTCCGATTGAACGTGTCTTGCATCCAACCGAACACACATCAACCGGCGCGACAAAGCATCGTGGTAAAGGGCTTTAACCCCTCCCCATAGGGGATCTTTCATTCCACTTACTAAGCTCATGCGCTCGATTGAACCATGCATAAATAAGCAACAATATTAAACGTAATGTGTCCGATTGAACGTATCTCGCATTCAACCGAACACACATCAATCGGTGCGGCAAAGCATCGTGGTGAAGGATTTTAACTCTTCCGATTATGGGACCTTCCATCGCACTTACTGAGCCCATGCACTCGATTATATCATACACAAATAAGCGACATACAGAATTTAAGTAACAAGAAATAAATAAACCAAAGCAACACAAAACAAGAGAAGGTGCAGTTTACTCAAGTGGTACGTGGAGTTGTATCCCAAGTACAGACCGCACTACCGTCCATTCGGATTCGGCTACGGAATTTACGTCTGGGTTTCCATCCTATATACCACAAGAGACGACACTCTTCCATTTCATTCAAGCCACAACATGCATCCATAAACGACTCTCATGCGAATAAAATTCAATAATAAAAGAAACGAATATAAACTAATGAAAAAGTGCCCTCAGGTCTAACATTTTAAGTCGTCTCTCGGACTCGCGTTTCACGAAGATCGGAAGGGCTAAAGCTCCGCAACTCTTCCGGTTCACTGGTTCACTGCTCTCGTTCGTTGTCTTACTGTTTTGGGTCGTCGTCCTCAATCTTTTGCTGCTATTTTGAATCTGATTCGCTGCCGCTGCTATTGTTTTGCTGCTGTATTTTAGTTACTATTTTTGGGATGCTTTGGCTACTGTTTTGGGGTGATTTCGGTGATGTTATGTGTGTGGTTCGGGGGCTGTTTTATGTGTGTTTAGGGCTGCTGTATGGGCTGTTTTAGGAGGTGTAGGGGCTGCTGTTTTCGGTTGTGGAGTGGGGGAGATGAAGAGGATTATTTCTGTTTTTCTTCTTGTTATTGCCGTGAGTTGTGTGTATCTTATCTGTATGAGCTAGCTAGGGTTGAGAAGGTTGGTGAATGGTTCTTTTATAGGCAAAAGGTTAGGCTTGACAATGAAAGGGATTTGATTTGGTGTTGGATAAGGGAAGTCAAATATTGAGGGTGGACAAATCTTGGCTAGATAGGGAAGGTTGAATATTTAGTTTATGTTGATTAGGCATACAATATATTAAGTTTGGGAATAATATATTGGTTGATTGATTTCAACTTGGTATGATTATATTTGATTGGTTTAGATTATGTATGATATCTTTTTAATTTGGTATGTGATTTTTAGATTTGTTTTGATTTCACCATGTGTTAAATATGTGTTTTAAGTGGGCTTGGGCGTGTGGGCTAAGGCTTGGGCGAATTGGGCTTGATGTGAGGCTAGCAGCAAAACCAGAATTACCGACACCGTTCGAATGCCTCCTCGAACGTGGCACGAACGTCCGCAATCTGCCTGACGTTCGAATGAAGTAACGAACGCAGCACCAACGAAGACAGTGAACTTGTTTATTCTGAATTCCCCCTTCCGATGTCCGTTTTCTGTGACCTCCGTGACTTAAAAGGTAGTGTCTCCAAAATGAGACTCATCATAGGGACTTATGTGTAAAAATGCAGTGCCTACAGTCGCCCCCACTTTGATGGGACTTGTGTAATGTGCAACAATGACAATCCTATCAAAGTTATGCAATGCATTTTCACTTACCTGGCTCGCCAACTGCCACTTGACTCTCCACGTGTTGAGATGATTTAGGTGGTGAGGTGCTGCGACCCCTGGTTCATTCTCGAACCGTGTTGTGATGTGGTCCATTCCCGAACCGTTGCCGTAAGGTGGTCCATTCCCCAACCGTTACTGTGAGTTGGTCCATTCCCGAACCGTTACTGTGAGGTGTTCATTCCCGAACTATTATCATGAGGTGGTCCATTCCCGAACCATTACTGTGAGGTGTCCATTCCCGAACTGTTACTGTAAGTTGGTCCATTCCTGAACCGTTACTGTGAGGTGTCCATTCCCGAACTGTTACTGTAAGTTGGTCCATTCCCGAACCGTTACTGTGAGGTGTTCATTCCCGAACTGTTATCGTGAGGTGGTCTATTCCCGAACCGTTACTGTGAGGTGTCCATTCCCGAACTGTTACTGTAAGGTGGTCAATTCCCGAACCGTTACTGTACGGTGGTCCATTCCCGAACCGTTACTGTAAGGTGGTCCATTCCCGAACTGTTACTGTTAGGTGTCCATTCTCGAACTGTTACTGTAAGGTGGTCCATTCCCGAACCGTGCTTCCATTCTTGGAGTGCCATTCTCGGCCTGTTCATTCTTGAACTGTCCATTCCCGGATTATATCTCCATTCTCGGAGTGTCATCTCCGACTTGTTCATTCTTGAACTCTGCTCCATTCTTGAATTGCCATTCTCGGCTTGTTCATTCTTGAACTGTGTTTCCATTCTTGGAGTGCCATTCTCGGCTTGTTCATTCTTGAACTATCCATTCCCGGACTATATCTCCCGGAGTGCCATTCTCGGCTTGTTCATTCTTGAACTGTCCATTCCCGGACTATATCTCCATTCTCGGAGTGCCATTCTCGGCAGAACTGATCCGATGTAATGGGCCTCGCCCCCCAGAATGCCATACCCGGCAATGCTGATACTGAAGTGATGTGGGCCTCGCCCCCCAGAATGCCATACCGGCAAGACTGATACTGATTCTAATACGGCCTCGCCCCCCCAACTGATGATGTTGTTGTAGGCTTTGCCCTAAACTGATGCTGATGTGGGCCTCGGCCCTAACTGCTACTGATTAGGGCTTCGTCCCCAGACTGATACTGATGTGGGCCTCGACCCTCGGGATCCATCCCAACTGATACTGATGATATGGGCCTCGCCCATGTGATTCGTTCCTGAAGATTGCTGACATTGTACTGTTACTGCTTCTGGTTGGCTTGCATTCTGTGTTTCTTTTTCTCCTTGAAACCTGTTATTACAAAACAGAACAAACACAAAAAGGATGCAAATATGTTACGTGTATGCATGCATGCATGATTGGGTTTCCTATCCCGTTGGCTAGGTCTTCCTTCAATTCTCTTGGTGACTGCTTAGCCTTCTCTTCCTCAGACAAACTACTTCTTCAATCTGTCTACGTTGATCGGCTCGGCGAACTAATTCCCTTCCAAGTCTGATACTTTTACTGGCTCTATTTCCCAATTTCTGAATGTCTATCTTATCTTTTCTGTTTGCTTATTTCGAAGGTTCCCCGTGTTCATCACTGGATTCCGTAGTACCAAGGTCGAATACTTTTCTCAAATATACTCATATTGCAGGAAAGTTTCAGCAAAATGAACGTCTTTATTATTATTGAGGAAAAGAGTTCGAAAAAGTAACAAAATCAATGTCATTTAAAAAACTGGATCAAATAGACTAGGAGGAACATCTCCATCATCCGCAGCACACTGCCTTCTTCCTCGGCCTATGGTTCTTCACTGCCATCCATGTAAGAAGCTTGGTGGTTGATGGTTTCTTTTCATGGGTTGGGTATTTTATGGGAATCTATGAGATCTTGAATTCATGCCTGAGGCGGGTGCCAGTTGTCGGTGTCATGGCCATGTAGCTGGTGGAAGTGACAATAAAGGTTCACATTTATGTGTGGTGGTGGGGGGTGCGGAAGTGGCTTGCCTTCTAAGGGTTTCAAGATTCTTTGTCCTTGTAACTTTTCAAATACCTTCGACAAAGGCCTACCAAGGTTGGAGAATTGCTGGTTCCTGATGGCAGCGACTTCGGCAGAGTTAGCGGGCTTAGTCTCAGAATACCCCCCAAAAGTCCGCCTATTCTGGCCATAGGACTTTCTGTTTTCAGCCTCCTCTTCCTCAATATCCATGACAGTTTCCCTCAACTGTCGAAAATCAGAAATCATCGAAGTCATCCTCCTCATCTTACCATAAATAGAGGGCTTGGTGCCCTTGATGATCATTTTGATTTGGTCCTTCTCAGAGGGCCGAGTCTGCATTTTCAGAAGCTGGCTTCTCCAGCGGTATACATACTCCTTGAAGCTTTCTTCCGGCTTCTGCTTAGTGTTCTCCAAATGACGGAGTGACAAGTCAATTTCTAAGTCTGTAACATACTGCTTCAGAAAAGCATCAGCTAGTTCCTTCCAATCTTCCTTAACCTTCTTCTCAAGGCTATGATACCAAACCACAGGTGCCCCCTCGAGTGACATCCCAAACATCTTTTGGACTTGGCGCTGTGATAGGCCCATTGAACTCATGACTGAGACATATTGCTGCAGATGGACTCTCGGGTCTCCATTCCCATTAAACTTGGCCATGTCGGGCAATTTAAACTGAGCTGGCAGCTGTTCTCCGAACGTCATTGCCTCATAATCTAACAAATCCTCATTCTTACCCCTCATTTTGCGGGTAACTGTTTCAACCTGATCCCGAAGCTTTTGTAACTCTGCCTGAGACCCAGATACTCTGCGTGCTGTATACTCTGCCATATCATCATCAAAAGCGGGGGTATCATCTCCCAACCCATTCGAAGGCTCGTCATGCCTCACATTCTCAGAATTTCCCCCGGCACGGGGCACAGCTATACCAGCCATAGCAGTAGTCAAAGCCTGCAACTGTTCAGTGATCTTGGCGAGACCGTTCTCTAACTGATCCATACGGGACACCTCATTATCAGATTCACTCATACTTGTTCTTTTAGTGAGTCTTGTCCATTCTCTAACCCAAACGGTATCTATGATGTCTTTTTGAGACATAGGTAGTGTTAACATGATATATGTATGTATGAGGTGCATGAGATACATGTAACATATATAACATATTAATCAATTATAACTCTCAAGCAAATCGGCCCGTTATCATTTTAGAATCTTTCGGCTAATTGTCATAGGAGTGAACCCATCCCAGTTTAAATGGCCCAATGAGTTCACATCTCATGACAAGGTGCCGGACTGAACCCAAATGGTAACGTTCGAACACAATCACAAATTGGCCCATCAATCACTTAGAAGCCTTTGGCCCAATAGTCATGAAATACGTTCTTGTCCCAGTTTAAATGGCCCAACAAGCCCATATCCCATGATAAATGGTCCAAATGGATCCAAACGACGATGTCCCCAAACACAAGCATAGAAGAGAGATAATGCAAACATAACAATAATTTTTACATAATGGCCCATCAACATTTCAGAAGCCTTGGGCCTAATAGTCATATGGTACGAACTTGCCCCAGTTTAAATGGCCCAGCAAGCCCGCATTTCTGACAATAGTCCAACTACATCCAAATGAGGATGGTCCACAAGCACATATTCAAGGAAATAATTGTTACTTTAGCCAAACGGTCTATGGGTGGGTTAGTAAGAGTATAGACAAAGGCTTTCACCGGCGAAGGATGGCCCACAACTAGGTCTCCCCACTCAAGGGTTCGAGCAACCAAGTGAGCGCACCCTTTTTATACACTAAGGTACGTGCCAATGAGCTATGGTGTGTGACGGACTGTCAAATGGATTTCCCGTTGTAGATTCCCCAGAGGGAAGGTGGAGCGAGGCTCACTTAAATAACCAAGCCTCTTAGGCTCTTATCGCTTGTTGTCAGGAATAAACAACGAGTCCTCCAAATTAGTCCATCACAAAAGGCTACGAGTAGATGGCTATCTAGGTGCCTTCACAGCTTTTCCTTCTAGAAAGGTAGTGAGTGAAGGAAGACACCAAACCATTACCTAGCCTTAAAGTGCCTTTGATTAAACCCTCACTTTATCCACTATAGACACGGTCAATTAAAACATAAATCCAAACATTACAAGACAATATTTCGGGGCCGATTCTATATCCCCAGTGGAGTCGCCAGACTGTGGGAACACACAGCTACCTGGGCGACGCGTTCATTCCTAGGCTCGCTCGGCCTAGTTGGGAGTACGGAGTAGCCACGGGGGACTAAACCGGAGAGTAATTGAGTCGCCACCCGGTGGAACCGGGAAAATGAGATTTAAGGCCGCACTCACCCTCGCAAGGGAAAACCTCAAACTGTTGGGTCCAGAATGGTCCCTTACTTATGTCACTTGTAATAAAAGGATTTATGTAATAATTTAACCAGGCTTAAATAACATTTATTTCCAAAAATATCATGCTTCTAGATTCATATGCATTCATCAACAAGTTCATCACAACATGCAACATCACATGGCAATCTCATGAAATATTTCAATCCTATGATATGGAAAACTAAGAACAACCTAATCATGCTTGAGTACTATCTCATGAACCTATTAACCAAATAATGCTAACAGCCTAATCATGCTTGAATACAATCCCAAGAACACATAGAATGGATAAATACAGGAATACAAATAATACGGTTGGCTAAATAACACAAGAAGATCAACCAAGAGGCAATTATGCATGAATATGATAAGACAGACTCATTCAGTGCGTGGCGCGTGTTCGTGTAGCGTTCGTAAACGCGTTCGAACGGTAAACAGAAGGTTCGCGTTCGTATGGTGTTTGATAACGCGTTCGAACGGAAATGAAACAGAATGCTCGCGTTCGTATGGCGTTTGATAACGCGTTCGAACGGAAATGAAACAGAATGCTCGCGTTCGTGTGGCGTTCGTGAACGCATTCGAACAGAAATAAGACCTGATGCATGACAAGGCAAAATACATGCGCGTTCGAGTTGCGTTCGTAAACGCGTTCGAACGGGAACAGACCTGATGCATGAAATGGGACGCAATACATAAACAACAAAATAAAGGGGGCGCGGCGAAGTACTGCCGTAAATGTGGCCTTTTGGGGGCTCTTGATCTCTCAAAGAGAGGACCTTTAGACCAACATACTAAGCCCATGCGCGTCATATCACATCATGCATACAAACATAAAGACAATCATATTCAACTAAGTATGTCCGATTGAACGTGTCTTGCATCCAACCGAACACACATCAACCGGCGCGACAAAGCATCGTGGTAAAGGGCTTTAACCCCTCCCCATAGGGGATCTTTCATTCCACTTACTAAGCCCATGCGCTCGATTGAACCATGCATAAATAAGCCAACAATATTAAACGTAATGTGTCCGATTGAACGTATCTCGCATTCAACCGAATACACATCAATCGGTGCGGCAAAGCATCGTGGTGAAGGATTTTAACCCTTCCGATTAGGGGACCTTCCATCGCACTTACTGAGCCCATGCACTCGATTATATCATACACAAATAAGCGACATACAGAATTTAAGTAACAAGAAATAGATAAACCAAAGCAACACAAAAAAAGAGAAGGTTCCGTTCACTCAAGTGGTACGTGGAGTTGTATCCCAAGTACAGACCGCACTACCGTCCATTCGGATTCGGCTACGGAATTACGTCTGGGTTTCCATCCTATATACCACAAGAGACGACATTCTTCCATTTCATTCAAGCCACAACATGCATCCATAAACGACTCTCATGCGAATAAAATTCAATAATAAAAGAAACGAATATAACTAATGAAAAAGTGCCCTCAGGTCTAACCTTTTAAGTCGTCTCTCGGACTCGCGTTTCACGAAGATCGGAAGGGGTAAAGCTCCGCAACTCTTCTGGTTCACTGGTTCACTGCTCTCTTTCGTTGTCTTACTATTTTGGGTCGTCGTCCTCCGTCTTTTGCTGCTGTTTTGACTCTAATTCGCTGCCGCTGCTACTGTTTTGCTGCTGTATTTTAGTTACTACTGTTTTTGGGATGCTTTGGCTACTGTTTTGGGTGTGATTTTCGGTGATGTTATGTGTGGTTCGGGGGCTGTTTTATGTGTGTGTTTAGGGCTGCTGTAGGGCTGTTTTAGGAGGTGGTGTGGAGGGGCTGCTGTTTTCGGTTGTGGAGTGGGGGAGATGAAGGGGATTATTTCTGTTTTCCTTCTTGTTATTGCCGTGAGTTGTTGTGTGTATCTTATTTGTATGAGCTAGCTAGGGTTGAGAAGGTTGGTGAATGGTTCTTTTTATAGGCAAAGGGTTAGGCTTGACAAGGAAATGGATTTGATTTGGTGTTGGATAAGGGAAGTCAAAGATTGAGGGGGGACAAATCTTGGCTAGATATGGAAGGTTGAATATTTAGTTTATGTTGATTAGGCATACAATATTTTAAGTTTGGGAATAATATATTGGTTGATTGATTTTAACTTGGTATGATTATATTTGATTGGTTTAGATTATGTATGATATCTTTTTAATTTGGTATGTGATTTTAGATTTGTTTTGATTTCACCATGTGTTAAATATGTTTTAAGTGGGCTTGGGCGTGTGGGCCAAGGCTTGGGCGAATTGGGCTTGATGTGAGGCTAGCAGCAAAACCAGAATTACCGACACCGTTCGAACGCCTCCTCGAACGTGGCACGAACGTCCGCAATCTGCCTGACGTTCGAACGAAGTAACGAACGCACACCAACGAAGACAGTGAACTTGTTTATTCTGAATTCCCCCTTCCGATGTCCGTTTTCCGTGACCTCCGTGACTTAAAAGGTAGTGTCTCCAAAATGAGACTCATCATAGGGACTTATGTGTAAAAATGCAGTGCCTACACCATCAAACCAGATTCGTTTGTTGAAGCCTCAAGCCTAATTTTGAGTATTAAGAGCTTTGAACAAGCCAATTATTTTTCCCTTCTCTTTCTCCTTGTTCGGCAGTAGCAGTTCAGTTAGGAATGGGGGTTTTTGCATTTCAATATTTTAAAGGTAATGGGTTTTATTTACTTGCTTCTTTTGGGATGAATGGTTTTATTAATGGCTTCAATTTTATTTACATTTTATTTTGAGAATATCGAATGTGAAATTGATTTGGGGATTGTTAAGAACTTAGTAGAGGATATGAAATTCATAAATCTTTTGATGGTTCTTGTTGTTTTTGGACAATATTGAATTATAGGTGTGCTAATGGTGGAAGAAATTTTGAAGGGAAATGGCATGTAATTTCAACCATGGTTAAGTCGTGGGTGGTGAGTTAGATTAAGGAGGATCTATTTTTCGTTTGGTTGGTAATTGGATGATGTGAGATGAGGTTAGGGTGTTGTTGTTATGGTGATTTGAGCTTCAGAAATGAAGGGGGAATATATCCAGTTCAGTTAGGAAGGTTTCCGTCTCGGTGCTTATTGCATTTTTTTTTTTTTTTTTACGACTTATTATCATGTTTCCGCCAAGGCGCTTGTTAAGGGTCTCGTCTATCGGAAATGGATTGACCCGCTATCTTATCGGCAATGGATCATTTGTTCCTTGCTCAGTCTTCGCGTGTGACTTGGGCGTTGAACGCTTGATATGTTTTTGACGATACATGCATGAAAAATGATTTATGGACATGTTTTAGATTCTTCTTGTAGTTTGTTTTCGGTATCTATTCATTGAGTTCACAAGACTCACCCTCCTAGTTTGTTGATGATTGCGGGTTTCCTCCTCTTTTGTTGCAACATCTACTTATGACGGAGATGACTGTGTTGGATGATGGATATTATTTTGCAAGTCACTAAGGGTTGTTTTTTTTTTTTTTTTTTTTTTTTTTTTTTTTTTTTTTGCATTAGGGTATTGGGTATGTTTGTTATATGGGGAAAATGTAATAGTGAAGATTTGTATTATTTGGTTATGATATATGAGTTATGATGTTGTGGGCATGGATCCCTTGGGTGATTACTTTTAGTTTTGATGTGTTTTTGTGTGGACCTGAGGTCCTGTGGTATGTTGGATGTTTTGATGCTGAACTTTGATCCAGGTTGTCTAGTTTTAGAATACATCATGTCCTTTTTTTAAAAAAAAATTGGAGACTTATGGAGATGAGATAATTCTGTCTCCTGCCGGTAGCATCATACCTCTGGCGGGGTGTTACATTTGTCCAATCAAAATTTGACATATGTAAAATAAATAAATATCTAGATATTATATTATAATGTCAAAATATTATAATCACAAATATCTTATTAACTCGTAAACAACTTTATCGATCTCTCAATTATCCGCAAATCATATTTACAGTATTTCTAAAATCACCAGAATATTTTCTGAATAAGCGGGTACTAGCGCATCAACATCGGAAAATATTTTACATTTTACTGATAAAGTACATAAATTATCTTGCAGTTATATATCGAAGCAATTTAATTAATTCGTTAATCATTTCGCTAATACGTGTGATCCCCTTAATTCTTTGCGAGCTCATGAGTCGATACGAACACATTTGTCTAACTTTTCGAATATAGTTTTTTTGAGTAAATTTTTTATTAGTAAATATTTTAATAATAATTGTTTAGTTATTAAGGTGCGTTTTTTGTCGATCTCATATTTACATGGCACATTTGTTTGTTGTGGGTGTTCGAGAGAGCGATTGATCCTGCATGGATTTCCAGTAGACAATCTCACTCACACGATGGAAGTGGTTGCTCACATATTTGATGAAATATATGAGCATTGTGATTCGAACCCCAACGATAAGGAAACTTGTGGGTTTGAGAGCAACCATGATACCATTAATTATATTAAGACCTCTTATTAAAAATTGTAAAATTATTTTAACAAATAGATTTTTTTAAAATTATATTATAAAATAGATGAGATAGTTTTAGGAAATACATACTTTCTTTTCATTATCTAACATCAACGATGTCAAAAATGTCTCCCAGTAGATTTATAAGGGATTCAAAATTGAAAGCCCTTAAAAGCACATAAAAATTATTTCTCTCTATTTTTTTTTATCATTCACCCTCTGTTATGGATACTGTAGACGATGATTTTCGCCCAAGGTCTACAATCGAGATTTCGTGAGGGGGCACTGGCGATCCTGCAAAATAAAGAGGTAGGGTGAGCGTGGAGGGTCTGCCCACCGGTGTGGTGGGTGCCGTAAACACTCTGACGCCCAAGTCAGTGATGGTAATAAAGTGCAAAAGTCGTAGGAAGAGGAGTAAGGTCGGATGCTACCTTGATCCTCGTAGACTACCGTGAGGGCGGTAGGTGGGTGGTGATGAAAGCAATGGAGAGAGTGTCATTCAATAATGGGTAGAAGTGCTTCAGGTTCAATGTCCTCTCCTTATGGAGCCTCATTTCTTATATACCTATCTAGGGGGTGTGCACTTGATTACTCGTCCGTTGAGTCTCGGTAACGGTCGACTTTATGAGGGGTATTAATTGCATTTACCCGTTGTAGGCTGGAACAGCTGAGTGATGTTTATGAGCTTGGGCGTTACGTGGACTGGCGTGGGGTGAGCCTTGATTATGGTTTGGGCGTGTGATATTTTATCGGGCCTAAGTTTGTGGATCTCTGGGCCGTTATATACATCAAACCTCGGGGGTTCCTTTAGTGCGAATCTGTGATGGTAACTTGGGCTTGGATCCATGCTATGGGTCTAGTATTGGGCCCGAAGCAAAAAATCGAAATTTCCATTTGGACCAAATTTGGCCCGTACAGATACAAATGTTTATAATGAATATAATAAAAAAAAAATAGATTGGATTCATTCGAGGGTACCCAAACCTCCCAAGTTCTTATATTTTGAGAGATACGCAGTTGCCATCTTAATTCTCTTAAAATTTAATTAAATGGTCAATGAGATTTAATTAGTCAACATGACTTACAATTCTAATGAAACCTCTCATGTCTTGTCATTGAGGCAGTTCCATTCTTGTTGGCTAAATGGCTGGCTATCATGCTTGGATAAGGAAATGTTGCCAAATTGGGCCTTGGGCTCAGGGGCCCATAACGTATTTATTCTAAGTGTGAATTAAGGAACAACTAATTTCAACTATTAGGTCTCTTAGAAAAATATTAAGGCATTGAAATCAATTGAGATGGGAATTTGATGGCAAGAAATATAGGTGAAGCACAAAAATCTACAACCAAATTTGTAAGAGAAAAGAAATACAAAAAAAAAATGATAATTATCAAATCAGTTCAAACAAAAGTCTTTTCCCATGCGGTCACGTACATGAATTATTTGATGTAATTTTACTTATTGATATAACACAATTTTCGATAAATTTTTTTTTTATAGTTGCCGAGACCTAACACAAATAATCTCTTTTATCCGAACTCAGAACCGAATATGAAAGGATACTCAAGCTTAATACCATCATATATAAACTTGTGATAGAGGAAAACAAATATCTTGGAAGTTGAAACAATTTGCACCATTTAATGGTATTGACAATGAAATTTTGAAATTCCTGGTTATGGATACATGCTTGTGAACCGAATTGTCCTCTTGTAAAATTTAGGTTGGTTACATGGTGAATATGAGGTCGAAAATTAAATTTCAATTTCACCCACAAAAAAAAAAAAAAAAAGGCCAATTTTTGGAAGAGTGCAAAAGTAATTTATTTTTTTAAAATGTGAATGTCTCTTATTATTATTATTATTTTAAAATAAAGAAAAGATTGGGATTCAATAATCATGACAAATGGGTGGCATGGACCACCGTGAGATAATCAAAGGTAAGTTAACAACTAACCGACCCAAACTTTCATAAAATAATACCCATTAAAATAATTTACATGACTCAAATAATGGAAAAAAAAAAAAATGAAAGGCTTCTATATAAATACAAGCCTGCTGCAATGGCCATCATCTAATACTCAACACACAATTTTTCATTTTTCTCACTTTGCATACAGAAACTAAAACTATTTTTTTTTCTTTTTTTTTGGGTTCAAAAGTGTTGCAATGGAGGCATTGAAGATGATATTATTTTGGGCAATGGTGATTGTGCTGTTCTTGGCAGTCCAAAATGTTGCAGTTGCTGCTGATGCAGATGCCCCAGCTCACAGTCCTGCTTCTGATGCAACTGTATTTGTGCCCACCATTTTTGTCTCTCTTGTTGCTCTTGCATTTGGTCTCATTTTCTAAAATGGGATGGTTGAGGCTTGAGGCTCTTCTTGCTTTTTGTTTTAATTTTATTTAAAGGCCATTGGTTGAACAAATTCATATTTGTTGTCAATACTTTGTTTTTTTTTTTTGTGGGATTTGTTTGACTGAGAGTTAATGAATTATCTGTTTGGTGATTTGATTCTTTTTCGATCATTTTCCGTACTGATTTCTTATTACTACTGCAAGAAAAAAAAATTATTTTATTAACACTAAAATAATGCCTGGAGAGATAGAGCCCTAAAATTTTTGGCTTCCTAAATATATTAGCACTAGTTTTTATCATGTTTATTGTGATGGTCAGGTTCAACTAGTTGAATATTATCCACTTTTTAGTTTAGGTTGCCCCAATTCTGAATTTTGGCATGAGCTCAAGTCCATCCAAAAGTTCTCTAATTAGTTGAGGGGATCAACACTTATAAAAATATCACCATGACCATTCACAAGCGATGTGAGATTCCACAATCCACCCCTTGAGGTCCAACATCTCTGATGGTATATTTTCAATTTGGTGAGTTGACTATGAGTCTTGATTCGAGCTTATAAGTAGTTGATTACTCTTAAACTAGCATGACGTCTTTTGGGTCGGCTTGAGTCCATGCTAAGAATAAAGCTGTGAGGATTTAGGGTTTTAAAGTTGGGCTACTCAAAATCTCCAAAACAGATAATACCTGACTAGTTGGGTTGGTTGTCGTAAATGGTATCAAAGACAGCTCACCAGTCGATGTGTCAACGAGGATATTAGGCCCCAAATAAGTGGATTGTAATATCTTATATTGCTTGAGGTTGGAGTTTAGTGATATATTTATAATAAAGAGATAGATCTTTTGAATGGACTTAAACCGTTAAAATAGATAATATCCGATTATTAATTGAGTTAGGTGATCACACTTTGAATTATTATTAGTTTTTTTAATGAAATGCAAATAATGCTTATATAAAGAATTGGAGTTGGGAATAGACATGGCATCTACTTTTGCTTGAAGTTGAAGGTGTTTGTTTTTGAGCCCTAATCACGGCATAAAAGCACGTGCTTTGTTGTGTCCAAATCCATTGGTGTTTCTTGTTGTGCAATCAATGAATGATTAAACAAATACATGCAATTCAAACTTTAAATTGATGTTTACAAATGAAGTTCAATGCAATCCAATTGAGCAACTACGTGAATTGGTACTATAAGGTTCAGAATCTCATCTTAAAGTTTTGGGTTCGAATCCAATAAATGTGTTTTTTGTAAGAGACTAGGACAGCCAAATATACATGCTCTATTTAAGTTCGAAAGAGATAATTTGACGGTGAGATTTCCAACGATTTAAAAAAAAAAATAAAAAAAAAAATAGATGTACATAGCTTGTTAAATAATTCACCACCAAAACATAATTTTATTAGTTGACTGTTTACAATAACCCGTCTCATTAGTTAGATATATTTCTCATATTGGATTATAAATTCACCCAAATGATGTGAGACTTCACGATTTCTCATCTTAATAATTCAAAATTCCAATTAATCACGCCATTCACATATAGAATTATATCTTTATAAACACATCATCGATATCATTTCCAAACCATATAGATATCACAGTTAAAGATAATTTTGCTTTGAAGTAGACTCAGTAAAAAGCTACATCAAATTTTTTTTTTGAAATTATTGGAAATATCGCAGCCAAACCACTTCTTC
Organism: Zanthoxylum bungeanum; assembly: GCA_019454045.1. Lineage (NCBI taxonomy): Eukaryota > Viridiplantae > Streptophyta > Magnoliopsida > Sapindales > Rutaceae > Zanthoxylum > Zanthoxylum bungeanum. The sequence goes on from SKCR01031994.1 coordinate 43,063, forward strand.
CGGGCTTAAGCGGAGCAGGTAAAATTTCGGATTGTCCCAGGTTCTTAACAGGTGGCTTAAGCGGAGCAGGTAAAACTTCCGATTGTCCCAGGTTCTTATAAGAAACACTCTCTAGATTCAAACCTAAAACCTCAAGATGAGATCATAAACTCCACACTACCAAACCACTAATTACTAATCAAATGAATAAAGAAAGACGCTTGTGATTTTTTTTTTCTTTCTATTTTGACATCAAACCTAGAAAACAAAAAAGCAAATGGCCAACTAATAATATTTTATATAGAGGAATCAAGATTCCAATGAACCATTAGCTTTTGGATGTAGCCAATTGTTTTTTTTTTTTTAATGGCAAGAATAATGAAGCCTACATTTGTACATAGCACCCAATACAAAATTCCATTTGAAGGTGTCACATTACTATTTCTAATGACCCATTGTCACCAATTTTTAATTTTTTTGTCCAAAAGAAATTAGGTTTTGCCAATCCAATTTCTGTGTCAAGAAACATAAAATTTACTGAAGTTCTCTATTTATAAAATTGGGATTTTAAAGTTTGTATTTTAACTAAAATTAATGAGTGGAGGGCAACGTTCTCGTGCATAGACCCGGTCAAGGTTCCGGTTCGAAACCGGAACCGAACTGGTTGAATCCGGTTCCAACCGGTTTCGGAACCGAATCGGAACCTAACCGATTCGGTTAGGGTTCCTACCCTAGCCGAACCGATTGGAACCGCTGGAAACCAGTTTGAATTTATATACTAATTTTTTTTTAGATAAAAATTTTATTTGTAATTTAATGTAATTATATAATGTAAGTGTATTATATAAATTTAAATTCATAATTTTAAATTATATTGATTTATCAATCTCAAAATTTTATTTTCAATTAAAAAAAAAACCGAATGGAACCAGAACCGGAACAGGAACTGAAATTTTTATCAAAATTTTCGAAAAAAATCCATTTAAAATTTTAATTTTCTGATAGAATAATTTTAATTTCCATTTAAAACTTTATATATTAATTTTATTTTTAATTTGCTGATAGAATAATTTTAATTTACAGTTAAAACTTTATATATTAATTTAATTTTGTATTCTAATTTTTAAGCATAATATTATTGAAACTTACTAATGTTTTTTGATTTGTTTTTTTACCTGATATTGAAATAATAATTTTTTTAAAACACTATAATGGTATTGGTACAAGTGTACCCAATGAGTCCCCCATGAAATAAATTAACATCAGATTCATTTTCTCTAGTGGGTCATGACTCAATAAAATCTCATTTGTTTGGATGGTTGTGTTGTTCAATCAAATCATTTTCTTTTGCTTTCAAGAAGGAAAAAAAAAAGAAATATCTCCAAGATTTCTATTAAAATAGATCTCATTTCCAAGGTGCCTATCTTGCCAACAAGACTTAGACTTAGTAGTTGGATTTGAAGATAAATTTGAGATTTTGAGTTTAAGTTTTTATAAAAATTCATGAATGTGTGATTTTTTTCTTTTCTCCTTTGTTGGTTAATCAATTTAATAATTTATCAAATGGGAAATTTTTCTAATGAAGAAAAGAGCTTCTTAACTACCATTTTGTCAATTGATTCACCAACATTAGTATTTATTAATGGCTTTTTGCTCACCTAGCCTCCATTATTTGTAGCAAAGATAAAGATAAGATACAAAATGTCTAGAAGCTATGTTGCTCAACTCATACATTTCTCAATTTTAATAATTTAATTCTTATTAACGGGATCTCGTCAAATTTGAGACGGGATTTGAAACATATTTTTATGTTCCGTTTTAGAAATAGGACGAGACGAGACAAGAAAAATTATCCCTAAAACTCAAGCGGGACAAGACGAGACAATGGAATGAGATGAGATTTAGCGGGATTAGACAAGATTTATAATTTTTTGTCCCAAAAAATATAACGGGTAGGACCAAAACGATTTCTCCTTCCGGTTTCATAAATAGAATGAGACTGGAATTGACAAATCTCTCCTCATTCCATCTCATTGCCAATCCTAGAAATAATTAAGAGTGCATTAATCGGTTTTAACCGATTAATTGAACCGTTCCGATCAATTTTTGTTATAATGGTTCGATTATTGTGATTAAATCGATTTTTCAGTTAAGATTTTTACTTTTTCGGTTTTTCGGTTCGGTTAAGATTATGAGATTTGTATAACTGAACCGACCAATTAACCGATTACAAACTATAATTTGACTTTATAAATATTTTTAATTAAAACGAAATTAAAATTTTTACCTTCTGCCTCTACTGAGTGTAACTGTAGACTGTTTTTTGTTGAATTTAAATTTATTTTCTATCGTTAAACACATATATGTTTATCTTTTGATGAATTTAAATTTGTATTAATAAGTTAATTTGAATTGTTATTTGTGGAGATTCTGGACTGGTTAATAACCGAATTAACCAAAATCGATCGAAAAATAATGGTTAGGTTGGTTAATGGTTATGTGCCATCATATGGTTAAACCAGTTGAACATTTACTTAACCAAATAATTTCGGTTCGGTTAAAAAATCAAAGATTAACCGACTGATGCACGCCCCTAAAAATAATAGAGAATCCTAAATTTCGATCGGATTTGAGATAATTCTTCGTCCCGATTTAAAAACCGTTAAGGGATTAAAAATCCTCCCGAATCTATAATTATGACGGAAATAGAATTGGCAAATCCCAACTTATCTCGATCGATTGTCATCTCCATTTGTTAGTTTCTCCATCTCATTAGGTTATCGATGAATGCAACTTGTCACAATCATATTGATTCCATCATCACAAATATTATATGGAATATGATTTAATTATTACTCGATTATTAGATATTATCACACTGAAGTCAACTTCCAGAATACAAAAGCAGATTGCATCATTTGAAACCAATAACTTTCTAATAACATTCTTAAATATTTATATATATGCATCATAATATATTAACATAACAATATGGAACCTTGAGTTACAAACATAATTTAAATTAATTTATTAAAAATATCCTTATTATTTACAAAATTAAAAAACACAGAGTCCCTACACAAATATTCAACAAAATGCAGTAGTGGTTTTAAAGAGCATCATAGTAACCACCACAGCTTATGTGAGCTCTTGTAATTGGAACCCCTCTCACTGCTGAGATTGCCTCATTCAATTTTGTTCCATGCTTCACCACTTTATTAATTCTCTGCAAAAGCAATTATTAACTTGTAAAATAATTAAATTTTTACAAATATTCAAGGAAAAAAACCAGGAAAATATGTGACTATTGTTACTTCAAAAATGATAAACTTACTCACATTTTTACTTAATTTTATCACAACTCTCTCACTGTAACTACAATGAATCACTGTAACTCACAATGAGAGTTGAGATAAAATTCGGAAAAAGTGAGAGTGAGTATATTATTGCCCTTGTTACTTATAGATGTTGCACTGTAGTAACATCAGCCATCTTTTCATTATTTGTAATTTTGGGTGAGTACCTATTTAGTTCGTACATTTTGAAAAATATCTCAAGACATTCATGTCGTTAGTTTTATTATCGTTAAAAATTATTTTTCCTAAAATTTTATAGTAATATCTTTCGAATGTTAACTGATAAAAGACGCGAGCTTTTAACTGTAACCGAATCAATTATCGGATTGTCGGTGAGTATTTTTCAAAATATAATACGACTAAACGATTATTTAACCCAAAATATATGGAGTAAATGAAAATTTACCTTATATAACTTATTTATTTAACTGTGATTGCTATTACTTTAAAATGAATCAACAAATGAAGGACAAAGATATTGTAAAATTGAAATTACCTTGTCATCAGAGTAAATTTGGAAACGATGTTTCTGATTCTGCTGATGATGTTTGTTCATTTGCTGGTTTCCGAAAATGATGACACAAATGGTAGCAGCAGCAACACCAAAAGAGCAAATGGCACCAATCCCGTTTAAGCTCCACTTCCATAAATTGAGGCCAAAGCCATTTTCATCCTTCTCCTCATGATCCCAGCTTGCTTGATCTTCAAGCTTCATCTTCCTTGGAGAACAAGTCATGTTATCGATTGTGGCTTGATCATCGAATGTTCCTGCAGCATCAATTTGAGGGATGGTGGTGTTTCTTGGGGATTTTGGTGATGAGTCCAATATTTTCATGTCGACAAATTTATTTTCCTTCATTTTCTTGAAGAAAACTTGGGAAAGTACAGCATCCTGATCAGCTTCAATGGACCTTATGATCTTCTCAGTGATTGCTGTAGGTTTCTTGATGACTTCATCATCATCATCAGCTTCAGGATCTTGGTGGCACTTCTTCAGAATTGCTTCTGGCTCTAGCTGAACAGGAACTGGAACTGGAACTGGAACAAGCTGTTTAGTGGTCACTTTCCTGGAAGAATTTCCTGATGAAGTTTCAATGATTTTGTTGGATTCTGGCGATGGACACATGAAGTAGTTCATATCAAAAACAAATTTTGGATTTGAACTCCTCTGTTTTCCTGAGAAAATCTTCCTCTCGTCAGGATTTTCCGGGAAATCCAGGATCCTGGAATCAGGAAGGAATTCCCACTCTTCTTCTTCATATTCCATTTTTTTTTTTGGGTCCTTGAAATGATCAAACGGAGGTATTTGTAAGTGGGATTTTTGATTGTTTGATTTTGGTGGTGTTGATTTGATGAATTATTGGGTTAAAGATGGTGAGATTTGTATGTTTGTTAATGGGGAATTTTGAGAAATAAGAGCTAGCAAGGCCACCACTATGGGTGTCCTATGGCTCTTTCAATCAAAGATTTGAGAAATTCATCAACCCATTAACCAAGAAAATTATTAGGGAATTTGAGTGAATGCTTATCTTCTTCCTCTCTAAAGATGACAATGGACAGTGGTCCGATTGGGGCCCATCTTGTTTTTACTAAATATTTCTTTTCAATTTTTTTTATCGGAAACATTAGAAATCTCATCGTCAAATCACCCAACTTAAACAGAATAGGTAAAATCATCAACAGTCTTTGATTCTTATAAGAAATATATCTCTGGACTCGAATCCAAAACATGACAATCAAATCATATGTCATTTGCCACCAAACCACCCTGGAACCTTTTCAATTCTTTACTCATTATTAAAATCCAAAGTTTTGATTACTTTATTGTCACTTTGGATAAATTTGAACTAGAAGTATGTGTTAAAGATAATATTAGATATGGTAAAATATAGTTCTTGTGAGGGGAAAAAGAAAAAGAGTGTATAGGTAGGTTGCTTGTAACAGTTTGATTGGATGATAATGACCGGATGAGATTTAGTAGAAGAAGAAGAAAATAACAAATGATATTATTAGTTTTTTATTAGAAAATTTGTTTATGTATAAAAAAAATTTAAAATTTAAAATAAAATTAAATTTATATTCAAAATTTCATCTATATATTATTTCACAGTTTTTTAAATTTATTATCCGTTTTAACGTTCCATTGAACAGATAAATTAACACTAATATTAATGTTCACTAAATCATAATATTATAATATGAGATAATATTTTGACACTATTTTATACTCTAATATTTAAATAATAATTTATAAATTAAATTATATTATCTGATAATACTTTTGTATCAAACCAAACGAATACTTGATTTTACCTTCAAAGTTAATGAAAATGATAATAACAAAAGTGAAAGTAAAAGCACCGCCCTACAAGTGTCCATTAGCAGGTATCTTAATTGACTTTTCATTCAATTAGCTAAGTACCATTCTTGCTTGAGAAGACATATGACACATTATGTGTCCGGAGAGATGATGTGACAATAACAGATAAACTTGGGAATTTTACAAAAATAGTCATATATATATATATATATATATATATTCCAAAAATCTTCTCCCAAATTTTAGGGGTGGTAAAACGAATCAACGAATCGAATTTGTATCGAATCTTAAATGAATCGAATCAAAATGTGATTGATTCGTATTCGATTCATTTATTAAACGAATCCTAATATCAGGATTCGTATTCGATTCGTTTATTAAACGAATCGAATACGAATATTCGTTTATTCGTTTAATCAATGATATTATTTAATAAAATAATTTACCACACTTGATTTACATTAATTATTCATAAATATATACATATGAAATATATAATTAATATATTTACTAAAAATATCTCACCAAATATCGAAAATATTACTTTTTCTATGATAATTAGCTATAATTTCTCGAATCTTAATTGAAAATTAACAAGAACTAGCAAATAAAAGTAATAAAACGAATTCTAAACGAATAAACGAATCGATGAGCTTAAATTTGTAATTAAACGAATCGAATCGAATTGACTCATTTATTAAACGAATCCAGTTTTTTCAAACCCGTATTCGCTTTAAAGCGAATCGAATCGAACGAATAAACAAATCCTGACCCAAATTACCACCCCTACCAAATTTAGCTCGAAATCAACGGTGTATTTCGAAGATCCTAAAGCTTCGGATCTTTGAAGTTTTGAATTTTTTTATTCATGTATAGTATGTGATTTTGATAGTTTATTTACTTATACTTCTTAAATAAGAAACACAACTTAAAAATTAATGTTGATCGAAGTTAATACATAAAATCTGATAACATAAGTTCGTAAACCTAAGTCCAAAAACATCAAACCTTAATACATCAAATCCGATAACATAAATTAAAATTAATGTTGACTTGAATTTTGGCTAAGATGAGTCATACATGAACGTCTATTGTGTTCACGTTCGCCACATCAACCACATATGACTTGATCTGATTGTTCGCCCTGTGAAGGTCTTCTATTTGTTTTCAGTCATCCCACCGAAACACGTCCATTTGGTGGCAATACGTTCAAACATGCATTGAGAATCAAAACATTAGTTAAAATTATTGTTGAATAAAACAAAATAATAATACCCGATAACTCTTCTGGTAAGACTCAATCTGATTAGTCACCACAGGATGAATGGTCTCTCCATACACAGTACGAAAGGCGTCTATTGTGTACATCTTGACTAGAGCGTCTAATTGTAGCAGTCGCAGATACAGCCAATGCATGTGTACATAGAAACTGTTCTAAATCAAATTTTCTGCACATACACATCTTTTCAAGAATCATTTTAAAAAAACACATACTTCGGAGATCCAAAGTTTTTTTTTTTTTAAAAAAATAAAACATTCAAAACATCTGAAATTTTAAGTTAGGATCTCTGAAATATACGGCTGACTTCGGGCTCAACTTCGAAAAAGCTTGCTATTTTTGCAAAAGTCAAACGTTGATAAAAAAAATTTTTTTTGGCTATTTTTATAAATTTCCTCATAAAATATCAGTTGAGATTCAAATGTTGGAATCCCTAAAGTTATTGTAATTTATTTATATAGGATATGCCTTTTATCATACATAAATCACATGAGGTTAAAAGAATTTGAAGTAAAATCTAATTAAAGAATAGACGGTTAGATCAATTTACTATAAATCCAGTACAGTAAATAATTAAGATTTGCTTGGCTTGAACTTGAAAGTACTGAACAAGATCAAAATTCCCATTTTGTTTTTGTTTTTGTTTTTTATTTTTCAAATGCTCCATTTGAGCAATAATTAATTATTTTTTACAAGTCATTTTCTATATAACTCACCTTAAAAATTGATGTCCTAGAACCATTTTAATCAATATTTCAAATGCCAGCAAAAAAGCCAGATCCACAATAAAGCAGTCCTGATACATAATAATGCAATAATATTTCAACATCAAACAATTCTGCTATCAAGAGACAAGCTTGTTAACAAGCCATACATCAGATTGTTCAATTTCTGGGGTGCCTACCTTCACCAGATTAAGAACTTTTCTGGGTTTGGCTTGAAATTACAAGTCTTTTCTCGTAAAATCTCGAACCCCATACATGTACGCGTCGCGAGTGTTAGAGAGAGAGAGAGAGACCGCGGCAGCAAGAGCAGCAGTTAACAAGATTACATTGAACTGATGTAATGTAAGTTCCTCACAAGGTCAAAATAATATTCACAAAAAAAAAAAAGAGAGCTGTTCTCAAATTTACATTACATGTTTGATTCCTTCTCAAGAAGGTCCAAACTCGAACAAGGACAACAACTTCAGCTATCATCAAACACAACGTCTCGTTAGTCTGTAGTACACTATCTGATAAATAAGCTTTTTCTAACCTCGATTTGGCAAAGTTTCACCCTAGGATGATGTCCGAGATGATGAAGATTTACCCAAAGAGACTGAAGCCAAGGAGGATGCCCAAACCCGGGCATTCTTTGCACCTTCGTGGAAATTTCTGGTCTTGCAGATTCTCAGTTTGGTCCAAATCCTCCTCACATCAACCATGTGAAGGGCACGCCCAAACAATTGACTCGTCTCACCGAATATTTCCAAGTTTAAGTGTGGAACATACAAGACCCAGAAAGCTTTGAGACAGATTATCACTTCTGGGAATAGGTATACAAGCACCCTCAAAGCAAGGAAGAATACAGCCAATACCAAGTACGTTTCTCTTTCGATTATCTCCCTCATTGATGAAGCATTCCATGGGTACATAATCAATCCGTCACTACCCTCCAAGCTGATTGTTTCAGCTTCAGCAAAACACTCCACCGGTGCAAGTCCTGAAACATAAATGGTCAGGTGACTTCAAATCACATTTCTCTTCTAACTCAGTCAAGCTTCTAATATCAATTCTTTAAAGGTAGAAAGTTGAAAAAAAGTGTCGAGCTCAGGAGATTCATTTTTATATCCGAGAGAAAGAGAGCTTTACCTGTGGTTTCCTCATAGAATTGTAAGAGGGAATTCAGATCTTTTGGACCACGATACAGCAACCTTGATGTTTGGTTCACCAATAAAATTGAGGGCAAGCTATGGATACCATATCTTGAATATAGACTGCAATAAAATGTGGCATTGGTATCAGCAGACAGAACAACATTAGGAACATTTGATACAGAAAATCATAAACATTTGGGATTCTTCATCACATTTCAGTGTGAACTATTAATGAATACCACTGCAAATGCACTGTTAAGGAATTTTAGTAAGAGACAGAGCTGCTTCCCAACAGAAATTAGGAGGTGCCAACTATGTAATCACAGCGTTAAGTTAAAATTCTTCTTTTCATCAATTAGATCCGCCAACTATGTAATCAGAGCATTAAGTTCAAATTCTTTTTTCATCAATTAGATCCTCTATAATAGACAGGGAACACCATCACTAGAAACAAGTTTTTTATGTATCAATGCTGATTCTTTCTAACACAAACAATTAAGAACAAAACAGGGAAAGGATATAAAAAAGAAAGGACGGAGAAAGAAACATAACAGGTTGAATAAAATTCTTTCCTAGGATATTTCCTACCACCTTTATTCGTGATTCTACAAGCCACTAGGCCACATACTAAGCTATGTCTAATAATATCATCACAGAATCAGCAATCTGCACATTTTAAGTCGAGCTCAAGCAAAAATAGGTTATCACAATTGCTGCACGAGTCCAAATTAACATATAAATTTTTCGCCAGACCATCTCTTCCCCAGTCCAGCCAGAAGAGACTACAAGTAGAAATTCATCAAATCACACCCAATTAAGGCATAATATTGCAAGCAGGTAAAGTACGCACCTTGGCAGGGCTGATGATTGTTCTATTGTGTAATGTTCCATTTGTGGGAACATTGAGCTAAGGGTTTCAAACGTAGGACGCACACTTCGAGAAAATGGGCACCATGAAGCGTAAAAAAGTATGGAAGTATAAGAATTTCTCTTTTTTGAAGTCAAAGCTCTGTCCAGAAATTCTCCATCCACCTGCAGAAAGCAAATCAGAAGTATATATATTAATTTCACAGATATCTTCAACAACTCAGATCCAGAAAGTCATGCAACTTTTGGAAATTTCAAAGCCAATGTTATGCAGTCTCAAAATATTTCTAATGCTGTATGAGAGAAGAATAATGTACTAATAATAAAGAAAGAAACAAATAAACAAAAACATCGACAAAGAAATTGCAATAAAAAGAATCTAAATTTTAGAAAAAAATCCCAGATTTTTGAATCTATTATAAGAAAACCGCAATAAAGGACCAAGTACCTACAAAGTGGAAGTATCCTCGTATCCTAAGAGAACAAGGTATGGTCCAAAAACATAAAAGTAACTCCAGGGAAGGAGGTGGGCAGAGAACAAGAAGTAGGATGGTCAATATTGGATACCTTCTGTAAACTGTCTGAAAAGTATGTTCATCCTCAACTTAAATGAGTGTCTAGAAAGTAGAAATAGAGATGCACAAGGTTGTGGTTCGGAACCGTAACCGAACCATTTGTAAGTATTCCGCAACTTTCTTGATTAATTCACACAATAATCACGCTTAGAGATCCTGTGGCATGTCTAGGACACTTACAATGGTATCAGAGCGAGATCTAAGCTTGATTTAATTTCTAGGGTTTATGGACTTTAATTTGGGATTTTTGGCTTGGAGCTTGATTTTGCCTAAATTGATAGTTGGGATATGTTTATATGATGTTCAATTATATTTGTGCATTGTTGGAATTGTGTAAAATTGATTAGATTAATTTTCCCTAATTCCTACCCCTTGGCCGAGAATTACCCTAGGAAGATCATGGTTAATTTTTTGAATTAGACAATTGGATATGTTGATTCACATGAAATTGAATGTTAATTGTTGATTTAATTAGATTGAAATCAAAATTGGATGTTAATTTCATGTTTTTCCGTGAGTATGAAGCATGTTGGAATGAATTGATTGTGCTTTAATTTGTGTTGGACATAAATTAAAATGTTAAGTATAATTAATTAAATTAATTGGTATTTTGGAAATATTAGATTAATTGATTAATTGTACTAATTACACTTGAATTGAATTAATATGTAATTTGGAATAATGTATTAATTTAATTTGTTGTATTTGGGCTAATGGGCTTGGTTGGGCCAAATTTTAGTCTTGGATTATATTTGGACCTAAACCATTTCCATAAAGTCCAAAATATGACAATTGGGCCTTTAATAATTTAATTGGGCCTAATGGGCCAAAATTGATTCTATGGCATAGGGTGATTCCTAAATAGGTCAAGGCTTTTGGGTTTGATCCATAATGGCCAAAGCCCACGCCTAAAGAATTAATTGAAAGCTCATTGGACTTTAATTGAATAGTATTGGATACTAATTGGGCCTTTGAGACCCATCAAGATTGGATTTGGAATCCAAGTCTTTAAGGCACATAAATAAGTGTAATTATTTAATTTGGAATTAAATATGAATTAGTATTGGATATAGTTTAAATTGGATTTAAAATTGTAGTTCGATATAATTCAAGAATACGTACTTTGAGTATTTATTCTTAAACGAGTTGGACTCGCGCAAATCAAATCGTTGTATGAACATTGAATGATCATTAATTCAAAGATTAATTAATTGGATTAGATTGATTAAATAACATGCTTTGTGTGAATACTTGGATGTATTGTATGAATAATGTATATCGGATAGATATTAGATGGGTGAGGGCAATTTTGGAAATAGTTGTAATAAATTTAGAATTTATTAAATTGGACATGCGTGTCCAGCCTATTTCCTCTTTTCTCATTGTATTTCTCTTCTCACTAATTCCCCTCAATGTAAATGCGGTTTCTTTAGAAGTAATATGTAATTGGGTAGAAGTATGAATAGTGCTAGTGGGAGAGAGGAAAGTGAGAGATTTGTTCTAGGAACAATTTGTTCTCGGAACAATTTGTTGTATATTCATCCGCATATCATTATTAATTTATTATGTGCCTTATTATGCTTTTAGAATGCATGCTTAAGGATGTATGATGAGACCTAATTAAAGATAATAAATTAGTTGCCAAATCGCGACAAAAACCCTCGATTTTATATTAAGCGTTTTTCCTTTCATTGAGTGATTCTCTCTCAAGATCCAAGATCGACATTGGTTTGTTGGCCAAAGTCAAGACCTTTGTCTATCGCAGATGTGTTTGAATCACAAAAGCTTTGTTCCATATCGTATGTCTTGGGCAAGTTGTGATTTGTTGGCAAAAGTCAAGGTCACTTCTTGTTCATCGACCTCAATTACGAAGCTTTCCCACTGTCAATGGGTCACGCTTAATGGTTTCATTAAACTTGTTGAGCCAAAGCCAAGGCTTAGTTGATTCAGAGGAAATATATCATTATTAATTTATTATGTGCCTTATTATGCTTTTAGAATGCATGCTTAAGGATGTATGATGAGACCTAATTAAAGATAATAAATTAGTTGCCAAATCGCGACAAAAACCCTCGATTTTATATTAAGCGTTTTTCCTTTCATTGAGTGATTCTCTCTCAAGATCCAAGATCGACATTGGTTGTTGGCCAAAGTCAAGACCTTTGTCTATCGCAGATGTGTTTGAATCACAAAAGCTTTGTTCCATATCGTATGTCTTGGGCAAGTTGTGATTTGTTGGCAAAAGTCAAGGTCACTTCTTGTTCATCGACCTCAATTACGAAGCTTTCCCACTGTCAATGGGTCACGCTTAACTGGTTTCATTAAACTTGTTGAGCCAAAGCCAAGGCTTAGTTGATTCAGAGGAAATATATCATTATTAATTATTATGTGCCTTATTATGCTTTTAGAATGCATGCTTAAGGATGTATGATGAGACCTAATTAAAGATAATAAATTAGTTGCCAAATCGCGACAAAAACCCTCGATTTTATATTAAGCGTTTTTCCTTTCATTGAGTGATTCTCTCTCAAGATCCAAGATCGACATTGGTTTGTTGGCCAAAGTCAAGACCTTTGTCTATCGCAGATGTGTTTGAATCACAAAAGCTTTGTTCCATATCGTACGTCTTGGGCAAGTTGTGATTTGTTGGCCAAAGTCAAGGTCACTTCTTGTTCATCGACCTCGATTATGAAGCTTTCCACTGTCAATGGGTCACGCTTAACTGGTTTCATTAAGCTTGTTGAGCCAAAGCCAAGGCTTAGTTGATTCAGAGGAAAAAGGTTAGGAAATATATTGGATATATTTACATATATTGGATATATGTTTCGGACTTTGAGGTCCACATACTGGATCTAGGAATTGGATGAGATCCAATTGATCTTAGAGATCTACCTAGTTAAGTTTCATACAACTTGTTGGCCAAAGTCAAGGTTGTGTGTTATTTAACGGGATCATAGCCCACTAGGAAACTAGGTTTCCCGAGTACTCCACAGAGGGTTGGAGACTCGCCGAAAAATAGTGGGAGGCAAGTATTAAATTTGCAATTTCATTTAAATATTTGCCAATACGCGCTCATTTCATTTTTCGTCATTAATTATTTATAAATATATTAGTTGGACTAATATTCAATTGTTGTTTTAATTAAACAGTTGGACTGTAGTCAAACTACTTCATTGGTGGTTGGTTATATAGTTGGACTATAGTAATCAATACATTTGAATGTAACCGATCAATTGTAGTTGATTATATAGTTAGACTATAGTAATCGTTACATTTAATTGTACCTGAAATCGTTGATTGGATAGTTAGACTATAGCAATCAAGATGACTGAAATATTAGCGTCAAAGGACATAATCCTGGGGAAAATGTCTTTAACGGCTTTAATTTTCAGATTGAGAATAGAATTTCACGATAGTCCTGGGAGCTGAGAAATTATTCTATTTGATAGAGAAACCTCTCAGGTATGAGCCCGGAGTTGAGCAAATAGTAGAGCATAAGCTTAGGAAGACTCATTGTGATGATAACTTTAGTGTTCAATCCGTTATGCACAGCCAGAGCTTCTTAAAGGGACATATCCCAAGTTGTCTGCCTAAACTGTGGCAAACGGGGTCACTAGAAGTGTGACTTCCGTATGGACAAGACAGATAAGAAGGAAGTGAATGCGGGACAAGGTTCCGACTTCAAGAATATTTGTTATAAATATGTCCACTACTAGTTTTAAAATTGGATTTTAGATACTGGATGTGGTACATAAACATATGTACTGATGTGCGGGATCTGCTGATTAGCAGGACACTGGCTTCAGATGAGATCGACCTATGAGTCGGAAACAGGACATGAGTCGTTGTTTTGGCCATAGAAACCTAAGTTTTGGAACTGCCCTTTGGACATGTACTTAAATTAGGAGACTGTTATAATGTATCTAGTTTGACTAAGAATATTATCTCTATATCTAGTTTAACCCATTGCGGGTATACCTTTTTGTTCCAGAACACAAGGTGTTTTGTTTATAAAGATGATATTGAGATAAGCACATTAGATGTGAATAACAGTATTTATATTTAGAATATAAATGAATCTCAAACATATAATATGACAAACAAAAGCTCAAACTGAATAAATCTGTTGAGACTTAAAAGTGGCATTGTTGTCTGGGACACATTAACAAGACTCGTATATCCATACTTTCGAAGAGTGGATACTAGGACGGATTTGATTCTAATTCAAATGATGTCTACGAATCTAGTTTATTACGCAAAGTGCATAAAAACTCATTTTAATGGTAAAAGTGCAAGTGCCACCGATCTGTTAGCCCTCGTTCATAGTGACGTAAGTGGGCTCATGTCTAGTTAGGCTAGAGGTGGATATGAATACTTCGTAACCTTTACGGATGTGGCATCGCGCTACGGTTATGTGTATCTTATGAAACAAGTCAAAAACTTTTGAGTAAATTCAAAGAGTTTCGACACGAAGTAAGAAAACAGACCGGTAAAAGTATTAAAAACATTACGGTCGGACCATAGTGTAAAATACTTAAACATATAAGTTTCAAGATTACTTGAAAGAATATGGTATTCTTTCACAATGGACTCCTCCAAAAACACCTCAATTTGAAGGTGTGTCCGAACGGAGAAACCGAACTTTGTTAGACATGGTAAGGTTAATGATGAGTCGCTCTGAGCTACCAATTTCCTTGTAGGGATACGCATTAAACAATGCGATACTTATTTTGAATAAGGTTCCATGAAAATTTGTTAGACAAACTTCATATTAGATATGAACAGGAAAGAAACCGAGTTTCTCATTCCTGAAGATTTGGGAATGCTGGGCATATGTTTGGATGATACCAAACTAGAACCCAAATCGGATAAGTGCCTATTTGTAGGTTTTCCTAGGGAAACCAAAGTATAGTACTTATACAACTCACAAGAGAACAATGTAATTGTTGCTCTCCATGCGGTTTTCCTAAGAGGAATTCCTATATGCAGTGGTTAGTTGGAGGAAAGTCAAACTCGATGAAAATCGGAGTAATACTGTTCCAGGCACCGAGTACTCACGGAACACCAACAGTTCATCAGGGATGAAACTGTACCAAAAATCTTCGAATACACAAAAAACCGCGTAGGTCGGAGAGAGTCAGAAAACAACCTGGGAGGTATGAGTTTCTGATCTCACCTCATATAGATATCAATCTAATTGAGGATAATTAACCGACTACGTATGAGGAAGTGATACAAGATATCGACTCCTTTTATGGAAAAGTGCCATGAAGTCCGAAATGGATTCCATGTATACCAACTAAGTTTGGACACTGGTTGATGTACCAGAAGGCATTGTGCCTATTAGTACTAAATGTGTCTTCAAGGAAGACATACATGGATGGCAACATACAAATGTACAAAGCTAAGCTTGTACAGAAAGGGTATCGTCAAAGATATAGTGTCGACTACGACGAAACTTTTTCACTTGTTCCCATGATTGAATCCATTCGGATAATGCTTGCTATTGCTACATATTTCATTTATGAAATATGACAGTTGAACGCCGAAACCGCTTTCCTTAACGGAAACCTTTTGGATGATGTTTGTATGCAACATCCTAACGGCTTTGTCGTGCCAAAATATGCAAACAAGGTTTGCAAGATAAATCGATCCATTTATGGATTGAAGCAAACATTGCGTTCTTGGAACCAGCGTTTTGATGTAATCATAATGGTATATGATTTAATTCAAAACGAAGATGATTCTTGTGTATATAAGAAGGTTAGTAGGAGCGCACTGATAATGATCGTCCTAAACATTGATGATGTATTGCTTCTCGGCAATAACATTCCTATGCTATAATCGGTGAAAGCTTGGCTTTCATTAAAATTCTCCATGGAATACCTGAGAGAAGCAGGCTTTATTCTAGGAATAAAGATCTACTGAGATAGATCTAGAAAGTTGCTGACACTCTCTCAGTGTTCGTACGTTTTGATATGTACATGACTTGATGTCTGATATTCTTTGAGCATATGTAGACGCTATAAGGCCAATCCAGGTGATGGTCACTGGATTGATGTAAGGAACATCCTTGAGTATCTTGGATGAACCATGGATGCTTTCTGAGAATATGGGAACATGAGAACTTGAGGTGACTGGGTTCACCACTGCAAGTTTCCAAACCGATGAAAACGACTGTAAGTCGCAATAATGATACGTATATAGTTTGAATAACGGAACAGTGAGCTGGAAATCTATAAGGATACGTATATAGTTTATGGATTGAATATGTATATTCTCAAATAAGGATACGTATATAGTTTGGATTTTAATTCGTGCGAATGAATTAATTTAGAATTAATTCGTAAGCGACTTTCGTAATAATTTTGCTAGGCATTATTATTTAATAAATTGGATTTAATTACGTCGCGACGGAAAATTCGTTTAATCGGATTAAACGAACCCGAGCCCGAAGTGTGTTGTATAAGTAATTTGAATTTTGAATTCAAAGTGGTGGGACCCACTCACTTATATCAACTAGTCATTTTTTTATGGAAGTTGTTGGGATATTGAATTGGATTTTACTAACCCATCAAACCTACCAACTAAAATTGACAATTAATGAATTTTGGAAAATCATTATTTTTTCTCTCTCTGTGGTCGTGTGGCCATTGACATGCCACGGGATCTCTAAGCGTGATTATTGTGTGAATTAATCAAGAAAGTTGCGGAATACTTACATTGATCGGATTTAGGATTTCAAAAATTTTATGGATGTTGAAGCTTCCAAACTCATGGGTGAGTATCTCTATCAACATCATTTGACTCCTTTATGTGCTAGCAAGAACAAAATGGAACAAATTTTATCTCCCACGGAGAAGCAAATTTGCCCTAAAGAGAGAGAAGCAATCGGCCAAACCAAAATTAGAAAGCAATTGCTTTTCATTCGGCTGAAGTTCAAAAGTCAGAGAGCAAATATGCTTTTTCTTTCATTCGGCCATATTGTTTTTTTGTTTCTCATTCGGCCATTTGCTATTGTTTTCAAAAAGAAAGAACAACAAGTTGCTTCGGCCAAAAAACAATAAGAAGCAGCCAGTGGCCTTTTCTTAAAGAAGCCAAAAAAATAGCTTTTGGCCAAAAAAAAAACTTTTTAAGTCAAATGGCCACACGGCCACGGAGAGAGAGAGAAAAATAATGATTTTCCAAAATTCATTAATTGTCAATTTTAGTTGGTAGGTTTGATGGGTTAGTAAAATCTAATTCTATATCCCAACAACTTCCATCAAAAAATAACTAGTTGATTAAGTGAGTGGGTCCCACCACTTTGAATTCAAAATTCAAATTACTTATACAACACACTTCGGGCTCGGGTTCGTTTAATCCGATTAAACGAATTTTTCGTCGCGACGTAATTAAATCCAATTTATTAAATAATAATGCCTAGCAAAATTATTACGAAAGTCGCTTACGAATTAATTCATTCGCACGAATTAAAATCCAATTTTAATTCCGCATTGAAATTTAATTTCAATTAATAAATCTAATATATTATTTTAGCCCAATTAAATAAATTAAATAGTAAAATATAATTTAACTATTAAATTTACTTTACCAATTAATTTCAAATTAATCGCGTTCTCTCCTCTCGACGAATTTAATCTCAGATAAATTCTCGACGCAATTAATCCCAGATTAATTCTTTATCTGATAATTAATTCTTGCCGTAATTAATCTCAAATTAATTTTTTCTCTCTTAATTAATCCCAGATTAATATTGTTCGAGTCAAATATCATCGGTGAATCTTTGGGATGCGACCCAAGAGATCCATGGATATGTTGGCAGTAAATATGGTCATCGGACTATCCGAACACGTGCATACCCGGTACCACGTTCTTACCGATTTACAAGACATGGTTGGCTTCTAGCAAAACATCGTGTCTACACAATTCTCCAGAAATATTCTTTAAAGGAATATATAATCTTTGTCAGGCGTAGTATACGTAGTATTGCGTATTACGATCCAGTATCAGATGTCACATGCTAGGCCTGGGGCTGGAGTTGTGTCTGCCCCGTACGAAGCATATATCGGATCACTAGCAACTAGTCTCTTTATGATCGGAAAGTCATGACCTAGTCATACTTCCCCGATGGCTATAGCACTTAGAGTACCAGTTATGTGTCCCTGCGTGATCATCATCTCTATATAATTGAAGTGATACTTCCATCTTGACATCACACCCAATACACTACGATTCTCAGTATACCCAGAAAAGGCGTACACAGATCTGTTAAAGCCCCAGACGACCAAAACCAAAGTATATTGATTGTCGCAAGTATTAGCGATGCAAGTCTCAGGTTAAGACCAAATACACATACCATGATTCGAATTCTCATAGACACATAGTCATACTACCAATGGGATTCCGATGGGTGTATCCAGAGCGAAGCTGTTTCCGTACCATCGGTAAACAGAACCTCATATTACACTTGCATGAGTATACAATACCCAAATATATGAGAACTATGCCGTTACACTTCCATAACACGCACAAGTGTAATACTAGCCTATTCCGCATTATCGTTGTCCAGTCTCGATAATACTATGACTAGAGATATTTAATGATTAAACCTTTGTGGATTAATACTGTCTCATATCTTATTAATCCGGAATTAATCATAAGGACTTTTATCATTTATATATCCGAGTAATCCAATTACAAATGATAAAAGAGCAATTTCCTTTGTCACATAGTTAATTTGTACAACAACACCATGTTCTGTACAAATAGTGATGTTATGGGTCATAATTGTCCAACACCATTGACCCCTAAACCGAACCGGTCGGTCCCGACCGGTTCGGTTACGGTTGGAATGGTTTGGACTGTAACGGTTACAGTTCAAAACCGTTAACAATAACGGCCAGTTTTGACTGTTAGCCCAACAGTCATTTCTCTTTTTTTTTTAAATAATAATAATAATTGAAAATGTCTAATTTGCCTCTCTCAATAACTATATTTTGGGGGCATTTTAGGCATCATAAAAAGTCCAAAAAACTATAAATAACTCTTTAATTCATTTTCCAAAACCACAAATTATTTATTCTCCACTCTCTCAATTTCTCAAATCTCATATATCAATCAATTTATTCTTTTATTATCTCAGAATCTTTTTTTATTGAAAGATATTATCTGAAATTCTCAATCTCTTCATTATAATGGAAAGAGGCTGCCTCACTTTGAAAGGGTCTTTGGCTGGATTCTTGAATTTAAATTCTTATTGATTTGCACATAATTCATCTTCTTCTCTCACATTGAGTTTTCTAACTTTGAGAGCTTTAAAACATTGAACCTAGAAACGACCTAACTTGGGCGTCTGAGTGTACTTTTCAGGCACCCGTCGCGCTTGAAGATTCGGAAGCTAGAGAGAGAGACAGACCACTAGAGAATTCAGATTTATAGAGATTGTTGTGTAGGTTCTCTGCCTCTCAAAACTCCTGGCCATATAATTCTGGATACCCAAATCAAAATTTTAACATAAGGTTTATAATACAGTCCTGCCCCACTTTTCAAGAACCATTTGTAGCTCATAACACTTGATTCTACTTCTCCATAGGAAAAATTACAATTTAAATATTCTAAAACAAAATATCTGATAATTTTAAGCTTGAGAAACCTCTAAGTATCAAATAAATTCCCCCTCTATACGTTTTCACTTATTGCAAAAATAAAAATAAAAATAAAAATCTCACTTTTATTCTGCCGACACAAAGCAAACACCCATAAAGTCGACGAATCAACCTTTAATTTGTTTCTCTAAATTTCTCTATCACAATTCCTCTGACATAAAATCAAAATATCAAATTTTCAACAAGAAACCCGAAAAATACATAACAATTAACAGATACCCAGAAACCTAAATCAACCAAATAGATCAAATACAAACGCAAAAACCTTACAAATCAACAAATCAGACACAAAAAAAAAAAAAAAAAAAAAAAAAACCATAAATCCAAAACCAACTAAAAATTGATCAAAATAAAATTAAAACAAACCCACATGAAAATTAACCCAAAATTTGTAAACATTCAATAAACAATTAATCAGCGCACCTGGATTGGAAGATTTGGAGAGATCCCAAGAGGGCATCGCAATTGCAGATTATTAAGAAACACATCTGATTCGTGCAGACACAACGACGATGCGGATGAAACGAATCGTATAGATAAAATAACACTAAAAAGGAAAATAAAACGATAAAAAGATGAAGAAGAAATCATTGAAAATGGCACGAAAAGGGAAATTGATAAGAACGCCGAGGGCAAAATTGGCAACAAAAGTAAAAAAAGAAGAGGAGAAACAAAGAAATGATGAAGATGATGATGAAAAGCACAAATGCCCAGAAACAGATTAAATTTTTGTGGGGTATGTAATGTATGTTTGGTGATGAAAAATTGATAGTTTATTGATATTTGATAGCTTTGCAATATTTTTTTTCCCTTTTTTATTTTATTTATTTATTTGTTTCTATATTTCTCTCTCTCAGTGTCTCAATGGCAGCTTCGTGTGTCGATGTCCAGAGATTAATGATGATGTTTTGGAGAACTAACATTGGGATCCCTAATGTCTTAACATTTTTTGAAAATAAATATATCTGTCATTTTGTATCAAATAGATTCCTGATTCTTTTTTTTTTTTTTTTTTTTAAAATTAAATTCATTCATAGATAAACATCACAAAGATGTAATTGTTAGGGTTGGTACTCGGAGTGCCAACCCTGATCGTATTTATGTCCGATTCATAAATACGAGCAATTATATTTTCCATAATATTACTAATTTAATGGTAGCACCATTGTCTTTTATACACTTATTCGATCTAATTACGATTAGATATCTGATTACGATTAGATCGAAACTAAATCTGATTTAGTGATACGTGTATATTAGACAAATACCCTAAGATTTACAATATAGTGCGCAGTTACAACGTAGTTTGTAATTAACATTAGGAAGCGTACTATAAGATGTATATCATTAAATAAAGTTCATAGTCAAGATTTACTAACACGGGTCGGTTAGTAAAATCCGTTGAGACCAGTACATGTCGTATATCGTGACTTGGTCCGATGATTTATCCCAGTGAACCATGAGTCTCGGGAGACTCGTATAGACATGTAGGTGTTTATTTGATAAGACATTGAACGACTCACTGAAGATTTCCTAATAGATGGTACACCAACGTCAATAGGAATCTTCACGAGTTGAGCGAGCATAGTGGTCCTTCGATTTGAGATACCACAGTGGGATATATGAGTTATCCTCCACACTTTGATGGCAGTCATGTCACCGATCTATTCATGATCAGACCTCTGCCTGTTCGTTGGGTGTGGACTGATGCTCATGATATCCAGTGCGTATCAAGATAGGATCCGTCAGTCCTGTGTACAGGGCATAGGCATCCTCAAGTGTTTACGATTTTGTAAATTCATGGCCGTGGTATAACTTCGGAAATCAGTTCCGAGTGTTATTTAGAGATTGTAAATTGAAAATCGACTGTATTATACCGAACAGATTTGACGTTTTAATCTATATCCCATGTATAATACAGATTATATGTAGTCGTCATAATTCATGAGTGGATGAATTATGGACACAAAATTGGATTTCGTGACGGATAAACCTAAACTTAGAGAGTCTCACAATATGAAGTGTACTCGTTGAGCACTTGGGCAACGCGATATGAATAATACGGATTATTCATAACACTTCATCGGATTAAGAGAGTTAATTCGAATCGTTTAATCGGTTAAACGATAACATATGCATTAAGGGTTTTTTGGCCAATCGTAATTATTGTGTATTTGTATTTGATACATAATATGATTAGATACACATTAATTATTCGTCAAATGAGATTTTGACACATGTCATAAATATATGTATTTGTTATTTATTGTAAATAAAAATACATATATAATAATAATTACATTAATTGATTATTTGGATATTTAATTGTTAAATATTTAAATAATTAATTAATTAAACTTTTTCATAAATGTTATGATTTTTGTCCAATTATTATTGGTTCACATGGCATGACTTTATTAAAGTAAATGTGTGAAAAATTGATTTGTCACCTAAAAGACTTACTTTAATTAATTAATTTTTTATTGGCCAAATTACTAATTTGACTCTAATGAGTCGATCAAGAGAAATAAATAAAGGGAAAAAAATTTCATCTTCCTAACTTGATCCATCATTGCCGAGAGACCTCACATGAAAATGGGTTTCAAAATTTTGTTTGTAAATCCATGGAAAAGTGAAGAAAAAAAACAAGAAATTGCTTAAGGAAAATTGGAGCATTAAAGGTAATCTTCATAACTCCCTAATGTACGCACTGCATTTTTACACATAAGTCCCTATGATGAGTCTCATTTTGGAGACACTACCTTTTAAGTCACGGAGGTCACGGAAAACGGACATCGGAAGGGGGAATTCAGGATAAACAAGGTTCACTGTTTTCGTTGGTGTTACGTTCGTGTATACGTTCGAACGTCAGGCAGATTGCGGACGTTGGTGCCGCGTTCGAGTAAGCGTTCGAACGGTGTGGTAATTCTGGTTTTGCTACTAGCCTCACATTAAGCCCAATTCTCCCAAACCTTGGCCACACGCCCAAGCCCACTTAAAACACATATTTAACACATGGTGAAATCAAAACAAATCTAAAAATCATATACCAAATTAAATAAAATACTTACACAAATTAAAGAAATTGCATGCCTAATTAAAATCAACCAACATGCCTAATCTAAACCAATCAAATATAATCATACCAAGTTAAAATCAATCAACCAATATATTATTCCCAAACTTAAAATATTGTATGCCTAATCAACATAAACTAAATATTCAACCTTCCCTATCTAGCCAAGATTTGTCCCCCCTCAATCTTTGACCTCCCTTATCCAAGCAATCAAATCCCTTTCCTTGTCAAGCCTAACCATTTGCCTATAAAAAGAACCATTCACCAACCTTCTCAACCCTAGCTAGCTCATAGACACAACTCTCCCTCACTCTCAATAACAAGAAGATCACAAACCAAAGAACCCCCATTGCCTTGACCAAAACACATCCCGAACAGCCCCCTCACCTCACCGAAAAACACATCCCAAGCAGCCCTAAACACACACATAAAACAGCCCCCGAACCACACCATAACACCACCGAAAATAACACCCAAAACAGTAGCCAAAACATCCCAAAAACAGTAACTAAAATACAGCAGCAAAACAGTAGTAGCGGCGGCAAATCGGAGTCAAAACAGCAGCAAAAGACGGAGGACGACGACCCAAAACAGTAAGACAACGAACGAGAGCAGTGAACCAGTGAACCGGAAGAGTTGCGGAGCTTTACCCCTTCCGATCTTCGTGAAACGCGAGTCCGAGAGACGACTTAAAAGGTTAGACCTGAGGGCACTTTTTCATTAGTTTATATCTGTTTCTTTTGTTATTGAATTTTATTCGCATGAGAGTCGTTTATGGATGCATGTTGTGGCTTGAATGAAATGGAAAAGTGTCGTCTCTTGTGGTATATAGGATGGAAACCCAGACGTAATTCCGTAGCCGAATCCGAATGGACGGTAGTGCGGTCTGTACTTGGGACACAACTCCACGTACCACTTGAGTAAACGGTACCTTCTCTTGTTTTGTGTTGCTTTGGTTTATTTAATTCTTGTTATTTAAATTCTGCATGTTGTCTGTTCCCGTATGATACGATCGAGTGCATGGGCTTAGTAAGTGCGATGAAAGGTTCCCTAATTGGAGGGTTAAAATCCTTCACCACGATGCTCTGCCGCACCGATTGATGTGTGTTCGGTTGAATGCGAAATACGTTCAATCGAACATACTTGGTTTGATATGATTGTCCTTATTTTCGTATGCATGATTCAACAGAGCGCATGGGCTTAGTAAGTGCGATGAAAGGTTCCCTAATTGGAGGGTTAAAATCCTTCACCACGATGCTCTGCCGCGCCGGTTGATGTGTGTTCGGTTGGATACAAGATACGTTCAATCGGGTACACTATGTTTAATATTATTGCTTTTCATTCTATGTATGCATGATTCAGTCGAGCGCATGGGCTTAGTATGTTGGTCTAAAGGTCATCTCTTTGAGAGATCAAGAGCCCCAAAAGGCCACCTTTACGGCAGTACTTCGCCGCGCCCCCCCTTTATTTTTTCAGTTATGTATTGCGTCCCATTTTCATGCATCAGGTCTGTTCCCGTTCGAACGCGTTTACGAACGCAACTCGAACGCGCATGTATTTTGCCTTGTCATGCATCAGGTCTTGCTTATGTTCGAACGCGTTCACGAACGCCATACGAATGTGAGCATTCTGTTTCATTTACGTTCGAACGCGTTATCAAACGCCATACGAACGCGAGCATTCTGTTTCATTTACGTTCGAACGTATCATCAAACGCCATACGAACGCGAGCATTCTGTTTCATTTCCGTTCGAATGCGTTATCAAACGCCACACGAACGTGAACCTTCTGTTTACCGTTCGAACGCGTTTACGAATGCTACACGAACGCGAACACACTGAACTGAGTCTGTCTCTATCATATTCACGCATAATTGCCTCTTGGTTGATCTTTCTTGTGTTTTATAGCCAACCGTATTATTTGTATTCTTGTATTTATCCATTCTATGTGTTCTTGGGATTGTATTCAAGCATGATTAGGCTGTTAGCAGGTTATTTGGTTAATAGGCTCATGAGATAGTACTCAAGCATGATTAGGTTGTTCTTAGTTTTCCCTATCATAGGATTGAAATATGTTCATGAGATTGTCATGTGATGTTGCATGTTGTGATGAACTTGTTGATGTATGCATATGAATCTAGAAGAGCATGATATTTTTGGAAATAAGTGTTACTTAAGTTTGATCAAATTATTACATAAATTCTTTCATTACGAGTGACATAAGTAAGGGACCATTCCGAACCCAATGGTTTGAGGTCTTCCCTTGCGAGGGGTGAGTGCGGCCTTAAATCTTTGTCCCAGTTCACACCGGGTGGCGACTCCATATTATTTAGTATTTCCCAACTAGTGCCGCGAGCCTAGAAACGGCGTCGCCCAGGTCCTGTGTCCTACAGTCTGGTGACTCCACTGGGGATAGAGAATTGGCCCCGAAATATTATCTTGTAATGAGTGGATTTATGTTTTAATTGGCCATGTCTATAGTGGATAAGTGAGGGATTAATCAAAGGCATTTTAGGCTAGGTAATGGTTTGGTGTCTTCCTTCACTCACTACCTTTCTAGAAGGAAAAGCGTGTGAAGGCACCTAGATAGCCATCTACTCGTAGCCTATTGTGATGGACTAATTGGAGGACTCGTTGTTTATTCCTGACACCAAGCGATAAGAGTCTAAGAGGCTTGGGTATTTAAGTGAGCCTCGCTCCACCTTCCATCTGGGGAATCTACAACGGGAAATCCATTTGACAGTCTGTCACACACCATAGCTCATTGGCACGTACCTTAGTGTATAAAAAAGGGTGCGCTCACTTGGTTGCTCGAACCCTTGAGTGGGGAGACCTAGTTGTGGGCCATCCTTCGTCGATGAGAGCCTTTGTCTATACTCTTGCTAACTCACCCATAGACCGGTTTGTATGGTTAAAGTAACAATTATTTCCTTGAGTATGTGCTTGTGGACCATCCTCATTTGGATGCAGTTGGACTATTGTCAGAAATGCGGGCTTGCTGGGCCATTTAAACTGGGGCAAGTTCGTACAGTATGACTATTAGGCCCAAAGCTTCTGAAATGTTGATGGGCCATTATGTAAAAATTGTTATGTTATGTTTGCATTATCTCTCTTCTATGCTTGTGTTTAGGAACATCATCGTTTGGATTCATTTGGACTATTTGTCATAAGATATGGGCTTGATGGGCCATTTAAGCTGGGACAAGAACGTATTTTATGACGATTGGGCCGAAGGCTTCTAAGTGTTGATGAGCCACCTTGTGCTTGTGTTCGGAATGTTACCATTTGATTTAGTTGGGCTCCTTGTCATGGGATGTGAACTCGTTGGGCCATTTAAACTGGGGCAAGTTCGTACCTTATGACAATTAGCCCAAAGCTCCTAAAATGATAACGGGCCGATTTGTTTGAAGATTTTAGTTGATTCAATGTGTTATATATGTTACATGCATCTCATGCACACCCATGCATATATACATCATGCTAACCCTTGTGTTCTGAAAGCCATAATAGATTCCCGTTGGGTTAGGGAAAAAGGAAGACTCACCAAAAGACCGGTAACAGATATGAGTACATCAGATATTGAGGTGTCCCGTATGGATCAGTTGGAAAACGATCTCGCCAAGGTCACTGAACAGTTGCAAGCCTTGACTACTGCCATGACAAATATGGCTGTGCCCCGTGCTGGGGGAAATTTTGAGAATGTAAGGCGCGAGGAGCCTCCGAATGGGTTGGGGGATGATATCCCCGCTTTTGATGATGATATGGCAGAATATGCAACAGACAGAGTGATTGGGTCTCAAGCCGAGATACAGAAACTCAGGGATCAGGTTGAATCTGTTACCCGCAAGATGAGGGGTAAGAATGAAGATTTGCTAGATTATGAGACAATGAAGTTTGAGGAGCAGTTGCCAGCGCAGTTTAAGATGCCGGATTTGGCTAAGTTCAATGGGAATGGAGATCCGAGGGTGCATCTCCATCAGTATGTGTCTGTTATGAGTTCAGTTGGCTTGTCTCAGCGCCAGGTACAGAAAATGTTTGGGATGTCACTCGAGGGGGCACCCGTAGTATGGTACCATAACCTGGACAAACAGGTTAAGGAAGATTGGAGGGAGCTAGCTGATGCTTTCTTAAAACAATATGTCACGGACCTGGAGATTGACTTGTCACTCCGTGACTTAGAAAATATCAAGCAGAAGCCGGAGGAAAATTTCAAGGAATATGTGGACCGCTGTAGGAGCCAGCTTCTGAAGATGCAGACCCGGCCCTCAGAAAAGGACCAGATCAAAATGATCATCAAGGGCACCAAGCCCTCTATTTATGGCAAACTGAGGAGAATGACTTCGATGATTACTGATTTTCGACAGCTGAGGGAGACAGTTATGGATATTGAGGAGGAGGAAGCCGAGAACAGAAAGTTTTATGGACAGAACAAAAGGAATATTGGGGGACATTCAGGGACTATGCCTGCTACTGCTGAGGTCACTGCCATTAAGAACAGACGATTTTCTAACCTTGGTAAGCCTCTTTCAAGGTATTCGAAAAGCTGAAGGCGCAAGGACTCTTAAAACCTTGGAACCTAGGCCCATTCCAAATCCTGTGCCACCTCACATGAACTTAAACTTATACTGTCACTTCCACCAAGAAAAAAGGCCATGACACCGACAACTGCGCCCGCCTCAGACATATGAAATCCAAAACCTCATCGATGCCCATACAATACCCGACTCAGAGAAAGAAACCCAGCCCAGTGCCTACATGATCAACTCTGGCCTACCCGAAACCCTTGTCCTCCAAACTCTCAACCACTCAGCTTCATAGGAATAAGGAATAAAAATGGTGAAGAACCATGGGCTGAAGAAGAGGGCATTGTTGTTTCTCCTAGTTTATCTTGCACTTTTAATAAAGACATTGATTTTGTTTACCTGTTCGAACGTTTCCTCAACAATAATAAAGGCGATCATTTCATTTATCTGCCTAAAACTACTACTTTCAACTTGCAACATGAGTGTGTTCAATCTTGGTAATGTGATGCTCAGAACATAGGGAATCCTCAAAAGAAGCAAGCAGAAAAGATAAGTTAGCCATTCAGGAATTGGGAAATGGAGACAGTGGGACTGTTAGACTTGGAAAGAAAAGGGTTCCTGGAACAAATCAGGGTAAACAGGGGAAATGGTACTTTCCCTAATAGGAGAATGGTCATCAATGATCGAAGAAGACCTAACCCAACGGGATAAGAACATTCATACATGCATACACGTAACACATTTTGCATCTTTTCGTGTTTGTTCTGTTTTGTATTCACAGGTTTTGAAGAAGAAAAGAAAAATGACAAAGAACAAGCCAAACAGAAGCAAGTACACAGTACGATGTCAGCAGTCTTCAGGAATGAATCACATGGGTAAGGCCCATCATCAGCATATCAGTCTCGGGGCGAGGCCCATATCAGTAGCAGTTAGGGCCGAGGCCCACTTCAGTATCAGCATTGCCGGGTATGGCATTCTGGGGCCGAGGCCCACTTCAGTATCAGCTTGCGGGTAAACATTCTGGGGCGAGGCCCGCATTACGTCAGATCAACTTTGCCGGGTATGGCATTCTGGGGGCGAGGCCCGCATTACGTCAGATCAACATTGCCGGGTATGGCATTCTGGGGGCGAAGCCCGCATCATATCAGTTCAGGGGAAGAAAGCCTCATGTCAGTTCAATTCGGGAATAAAGCCCACACTCAGTGCAGTTCAGGAAGAAAGCATGCATTCAATACAGTTCGAGAATAAAGCTCGGGAGGAATAAAGCCTCATCTCAACAGTTCGAGAATAAAGCTCGGGAGGAATAAAGCCTCATCTCAACAGTTCGAGAATAAAGCTCGGGAGGAAGAAAGCCCACACTCAGCTCAGTTCGGGAACAAAGCCCACACTCAGTGCAGTTTAGGAAGAAAGCCCACATTCAACATAATTGAAGGAAGAAAGCCTAGAGGAATAAAGCCTCATCTCAACACAGTTCGAGAATGAAACAAGCCGGGAATGGCACTCCAAGAATGGAAGCACAGTTCGAGAATGGACCACATCACAGCGCGGTTCGAGAATGAACCAGGGGTCGCAGCACCTCACCACCCAAATCAACTCAAAACATGGTAAGTCAAGTGGCAGCTGGCGAGCCAGGTAGGTAAGTAGAAATGCATTCCATAACTTTGATAGGATTGTCACTGTTGCACATTACACAAGTCCATCAAAGTGGGGGCGCGACTGTAGGCACTGCATTTTTACACATAAGTCTCTATGATGAGTCTCATTTTGGAGACACTACCTTTTAAGTCACGGAGGTCACGGGAAACGGACATCGGAGGGGGAATTCAGGATAAACAAGGTTCACTGTTTTCGTTGGTGCTACGTTCGTGTATACGTTCGAACGTCAGGCAGATTGCGGACGTTGGTGCCGCGTTCGAGTAAGCGTTCGAACGGTGTCGGTAATTCTGGTTTTGCTGCTAGCCTCACATTAAGCCCAATTCTCCCAAACCTTGGCCCACACGCCCAAGCCCACTTAAAACACATATTTAACAAATGGTGAAATCAAACAAATCTAAAAATCATATACCAAATTAAATAAAATACTTACACAAATTAAAGAAATTGCATGCCTAATTAAAATCAACCAACATGCCTAATCTAAACCAATCAAATATAAAATACCAAGTTAAAATCAATCAACCAATATATTATTCCCAAACTTAAAATATTGTATGCCTAATCAACATAAACTAAATATTCAACATTCCCTATCTAGCCAAGATTTGTCCCCCCTCAATCTTTGACCTCCCTTATCCAAGCCAATCAAATCCCTTTCCTTGTTAAGCCTAACCCTTTGCCTATAAAAAGAACCATTCACCAACCTTCTCAACCCTAGCTAGCTCATAGACACAACTCTCTCTCACTCTCAATAACAAGAAGATCACAAACCAAAGAACCCCCATCGCCTTGACCAAAACACATCCCGAACAGCCCCATCACCTCACCGAAAAACACATCCTAAGCAGCCCTAAACACACACATAAAACAGCCCCCGAACCACACCATAACACCACCGAAAATAACACCCAAAACAGTAGCCAAAACATCCCAAAAACAGTAACTAAAATACAGCAGCAAAACAGTAGTAGCGGCGGTAAATCGGAGTCAAAACAGCAGCAAAAGACGGAGGACGACGACCCAAAACAGTAAGACAACGAACGAGAGCAGTGAACCAGTGAACCGGAAGAGTTGCGGAGCTTTACCCCTTCCGATCTTCGTGAAACGCGAGTCCGAGAGACGACTTAAAAGGTTAGACCTGAGGGCACTTTTTCATTAGTTTCTATCCGTTTCTTTTGTTATTGAATTTTATTCGCATGAGAGTCGTTTATGGATGCATGTTGTGGCTTGAATGAAATGGAAGAGTGTCGTCTCTTGTGGTATATAGGATGGAAACCCAGACGTAAATTCCGTAGCCGAATCCGAATGGACGGTAGTGCGGTCTGTACTTGGGACACAACTCCACGTACCACTTGAGTAAACGGTACCTTCTCTTATTTTGTGTTGCTTTGTTTATTTAATTCTTGTTATTTAAATTCTGCATGTTGTCTGTTCCCGTATGATACGATCGAGTGCATGGGCTTAGTAAGTGTGATGAAAGGTTCCCTAATTGGAGGGTTAAAATCCTTCACCACGATGCTCTGCCGCACCGATTGATGTGTGTTCGGTTGAATGCGAAATATGTTCAATCGGACATACTTGGTTTGATATGATTGTCCTTATTTTCGTATGCATGATTCAACCGAGCGCATGGGCTTAGTAAGTGCGATGAAAGGTTCCCTAATTGGAGGGTTAAAATCCTTCACCATGATGCTCTGCCGCGCCGGTTGATGTGTGTTCGGTTGGATACAAGATACGTTCAATCGGGCACACTATGTTTAATATTATTGCTTTTCATTCTATGTATGCATGATTCAGTCGAGCGCATGGGCTTAGTATGTTGGTCTAAAGGTCCTCTCTTTGAGAGATCAAGAGCCCCAAAAGGCCACCTTTACGGCAGTACTTCGCCGCGCCCCCCCTTTATTTTGTCAGTTATGTATTGCGTCCCATTTTCATGCATCAGGTCTGTTCCCGTTCGAACGCGTTTATGAATGCAACTCGGCGCATGTATTTTGCCTTGTCATGCATCAGGTCTTGCTTATGTTCGAACGCGTTCACGAACGCCATACGAACGTGAGCATTCTGTTTCATTTACGTTCGAACGCGTTATCAACGCCATACGAACGCGAGCATTCTGTTTCATTTACGTTCGAACGCATCATCAAACGCCATACGAACGCGAGCATTCTGTTTCATTTCCGTTCGAACGCGTTATCAAACGCCACACGAATGCGAACCTTCTGTTTACCGTTCGAACGCGTTTACGAACGCTACACGAACGCGAACACACTGAACTGAGTCTGTCTTATCATATTCACGCATAATTGCCTCTTGGTTGATCTTTCTTGTGTTATATAGCCAACCGTATTATTTGTATTCTTGTATTTATCCATTCTATGTGTTCTTGGGATTGTATTCAAGCATGATTAGGCTGTTAGCAGGTTATTTGGTTAATAGGCTCATGAGATAGTACTCAAGCATGATTAGGTTGTTCTTAGTTTTCCCTATCATAGGATTGAAATATGTTCATGAGATTGTCATGTGATGTTGGATGTTGTGATGAACTTGTTGATGTATGCATATGAATCTAGAAGCATGATATTTTGGAAATAAGTGTTACTTAAGCTTGATCAAATTATTACATAAATCCTTTCATTACGAGTGACATAAGTAAGGGACCATTCCGAACCCAATGGTTTGAGGTCTTCCCTTGCGAGGGGTGAGTGCGGCCTTAAATCTTTGTCCCGGTTCACACCGGGTGGCGACTCCATATTATTTAGTATTTCCCAACTAGTGCCGCGAGCCTAGAAACGGCGTCGCCCAGGTCCTGTGTCTACACCTAAGCTTGAAATTAGTTTCTTATTTCTTGATTTCTTAGAATGGTTCTAGGGTTTCTTTATTTGAAAAATTGGGGCTTTTGATTGTGGATGTTGGATATGAAAATATAGATGCATGTGTGAAGTGTATTGGATGGAAAATTTTGTCCAATTTAATCATTTGATGATGAGTTGTTATTCTAGAGTGTTATGACCACTCTTGTGACATCTATAATTATTCTTGGGTTGTTCATGTGTGGTGACTTGATTTAGTGTCGTGATTAATTGATTTAATCTTGAAAATTTGGATTTAAAGCATGAAGAATTGGTAATTTTCGATTCTGGACCAGTTGTGATTAAACTGGAAATTTTGTGATGCATTTGATGTGTTATGAATGTAATGGATGTGTTTTGGGAGTTGGAATAATTGTCGGAAAGTGTTTCGAAGTTGAAATAAGCGAAAATAGTGTTACCAGGTGACTTTTGAGTCAACCGCGTGACGGTTGCCCAAACAGTGAATCCATCACTATTCAAGCAGCCCATGAACTGCCCTGACACTATTGGGGCTGACCTGGGCAGTCCCCATAAGTGTCGGGTGGTCGGTTCGGTCAAAAACACATTTTGTGTCATTTTGCGGAAAAATATTTTTCGTAAAAGTTCCGCGACGTTTCAACCTTATTTATGTTGATATTTGATATTGAATAAATAGGTTTAGGTGAAATATGAATAAATTACTCATATTATATATTGAATAATTTATTTTGTAATTTGAAAAAGTTTTAAATTACGATTTCGTCTGAATCGTGTTTCCGCTGCGCCCATCGCCCCAAACCCCAACAAAAATGGTATCAGAGCAGGTCTGATGCTTCATCCATTACATTATTCATGCTTGATATTTGATATGTAATCCAATTTTAATGTTCGCACATGCATGTAATCTATATATGTTTTTTGACTTTTCGATTCCACACTAACGGAAAATGTAACATAAATTTAATCATTAAATTAAGTTATATTTTCTATAGGTAGAATTGAATTGTTTAGAAAATGATTTAGATTAAAATTCTGCATTTGATGTAGAGTATAGCTTCCTGAGGAAAATCTCTGCTTTAAATAAGGTTGTAAAGTGACGTGTATTGGATACATGTTTCTTGGTCTGTCTTGTCAGTACAGTTTATGGGTACCTTTCTATAACTGCATCTGAGATCGTGCCAAAGCTGTGAGGGTGTCGGTTATGGAATTTTATTCATGCCGGTTGTATATTGATACTGGACAAACTCAAGTGAAAGTGGAAATCCTGAACGTGTCAAAGCTGTCAAGACTACACCGGTAGCTTGAGTTTGTGATCGACAAGTAAAGCCTTGATACGCCTCCCTGTGAACGTGCCAAAGCTGTCATAACGAGAAACGGTGAGGACCAAAATCATGAGTCACTGGTGAGTGATTGACAATGAGTTGTCTACCTAATGAATATACGTAGGCGAGATCGTGCCAAAACTGTGAGTCGAAATATATTCATGGGATCATACTCTCACTATGAAATTCGATTTAATTATTGAATTTACGTTCTCCGTTGGGGATTACAGTATTACGTAAAGTAGTGGGAGACACTACTGGGTTAAAAATCCATAACTAAGGCATTGCGTAATTTTATGGAAAATTCTGCTTCGTTTTCCTTTTATTCTATATTGTTTATAGAATTATACTTATAATCCACTGCATGCTTATTACTTGAATATGTTTTCTGACTCTACTTATGGTTGCATAGTTCTAGAATAAGTTCTACAAAGACAGTAGACTTAGATATTGTTAGATTTGTTAAAACCATCGGGAACTGTTGTTCCGATTTCCTTGTAAATCAAGATGGTTAGTGACTTAGTTTCTAAGTCACGACTAGGTAATCTAAATAGATATCTTTTAAGGGTATAATATTCTTGAAAGAATAGTTTCTTGTGCAATAATAATTGACATGAATCAGTTCTTGTCTCGAGATTTTTTACTGGCATTAAGAAAACCCCTTTAGTATTTATTTATCTTATAATGACGTTTCTTGGCTTAAGTGACTTTTAGAAGTCACGTGTTTGACACATTTTGCTAATCAATCATTTACAATTGTTGTGAATAATTGAACACAAATTATAAAGCTTAAGAAATGAGATGTGTATAGTTGCGTATAAAGAATATCGATTCTCACAATACGACAACTATAGGTATTGGATACCAGATCTCCCGTCTAGTTATTTAAAATAATATTTAATAACTGTTTTGATATTTGATATCAGAACTTGTGACTATTGGATAGTTACTTGTTCTGTATAAATAGTTGTTACATATTTTAATATGACTAGTATTATCATTAATGAAAAGATAAACATTAAGAAAATATTCGGTTAACTGAATAACTTAGAACAGTGCTTTATGAGTTTTTATCACATAAGCATTGGATGCTTGTTCCTTATGGTAAATGATGGTCTGATACGAGTTCGCACCACATATCCTTATCCATTTAATGAATATTGTATTCAGGATGTGATTAAATCTCATTTAACCAATGATTGTCATTGGACCACAAGATTTATTAGACTAATACATTGAATGTATGTAGTTTAATGAATTAGTAATTGACTTAGATAGTGTTATTTACTCTGTAACTTAGTTAATGAATTGTCATGACTCAGTTATGTGTTTCTTAAAGAGAACATGTTGAACGTCTTGAATTATTCGAGAACTTTCAATATGTTTTTGATGAAACGCAGATAGAATATTTTGAATGGTTCAAAGATATTTTATTTGAAGTGTTGAGAACTATAATTTTAAAATTCATTGTGAGTCTTTGAATTGTTCGAAGATGTTTGATATGATCAAACACATGTGAATTTAAGGCAATTAGTTCTAAAGTTATTTAATGAATGTGATTCTTACTCAATATTAAACTTCCACGATTCCATTTTGATGGAATTGGTCAGTGGGAGTTATCGAATCTTATATGATTTGATTCATTGATATTGAGTGTTACTGAATTAGTTTCGATACTCTTGGGGTTATGCTCTAGTAACACTAATGCATCTTTTTAATTATTGTTCCATTCATTCATACTGTTACGTATATGATATGTATAGGTAGAAAATTTAAATCTTGAAAAGTTTGAGGTTTGAAACTTTCTTTTGTATAATTGTTATATAATTGAAAGTACTTGTGTCTCGAAGGTACGAGTGTAAGGTTTATTCTATTTAATGGAGTATTGTATTCTATTTGATAGAATATCTTTTCTACGATTCTGAGTAATAAAATTGTTTTATTACTTAGCGTGTAACATCAGATGTTGATGATTGTATAAGAGATTGACTTATCGAAGTCAAATGTGAAAATGATAAACTGTAATGGAATTACGTAATTAATAAGATGAAAAGACCCTTAGTCATCTTCCGTATAAGTTCGATGGAATGTCAGAATCACTTACAAAGTATTTGATACTTAATGATTCTGTTGTTTTCTTATTGAAGAAAATTATCCTAAAACTTATATTGTGAGCGATATTTGATATCGATTTCGGATTTTACCATTGAACCATAGATCTAAGATTGTTAATGGCTTACTACAATCAAGTTTTGAACTTGATTAAGCTTTCATTATGAATCGTTCATAAAATGTGTAAATTATTTGCGCAGCAAAAGCATAGTGAGCTTGATAAAGATTTGACCTTTATAGTATGACAATGAGAAAGGTTATTCTCAGTAGTCTATTGTAGATTCTGAGAATATCTGTCTCTAGTCGCACTCGTTGAACAATTAAGGATCTGTTGGTTAATATTGATATTAAACTATGTATTTTGGCTAAAGAATACAAAGTGGCGTTCTTGACTGATTTCTTCGAATGAGAGATCCGTTGTGATTTATTTGTTTGAAGAGTTCATTCTAGAATGGCCCTAGAGTTTGTATTCTGCTAAGATCACAGTTTGATATACTAGCTTATAGAGCCTATTGTAGACTCATATAAGTTTTTTGAAAATATGTGTTCTTTAATTTTGATACAATCAGATTGTCTGGTTTTATCAAAACATAGAGAATGCATTTTTGACAATAGGGTCAGTGAGAGCGTACAAATTTCTTTCTAGTGTTATATATCCTAACGACATTATCATTATTAAAGTAATAATGAGATGTTTGTAAAGTAAAACATTTACGTAAGTTTTTTTTTCTCCGTGAAAACAGTGGGAGCGGTCTCTGATATACTTGATATAAAGTTTTATATATGATATAAAACTAGAGACTTGTGAGATATTCCCATTAGTCGGCTATTAGATATGATCTAATAAATGACACATTAAAAATATATGTATGACAGTTAGTATAATTGTTTGACAGTTAACGCGTCTTTTATATATATATTATTCATCTTTTGTAAAAGATGATTCATTTGTCGAAAGATAGATTGATTGGAATGTCTAGTCAATCTTATGCATCATAGGATGATGGCGTGATGAATACTATATTATGTGTGATTAAAGATATCAATTTAATTGTAATTGTTACGAGTTATTTTGATATGTTGTAGACCATAAAGATTGATCTTGAAACATGTTCTTTGTGATCTTTGAGATATTAAGAACGAGTTTATAATTCATGGAGAATTTAGTCAGCAACCATAAGGTCAGATTAATTTTGATCTTAATTATGACATTAGATGATCTATGTCATATAAAGTCAGAAAAGATATAATGGGAATGTCATTGTTGATTTACTAAACTAGTGAATCGTTGCAACTTATGAAGTGTTGACTTACGAAGCTGCATTGTGACTCTATAGATTAGAAGGTTGATATTAGTTTTGTGTTTGCGGTTGTCTTATAGTATTTTGGATTTGATCCATATATACTTAGACAACTCAACAGCTATAACACAGAACTGATATAACATCTGAATCATATTGATGTAGAATTTGGATTCTGCAAAATATGAATGATGTTGGCTAAGGATATAGTGCGCAATTATAATGTAGTTTGTAATTGACATTGGGAAGCGCACTATAAGATGTATATCATTAAATAAAGTTCCTGGTCAAGATTTACTAACACGGGTCGGTTAGTAAAATCCGCTGAGACTAGTACATGTCGTATATCGTGACTTGGTCCGATGATTTATCCCAGTGAACCATGAGTCTCGGGAGACTCGTATAGACATGTAGGTGTTTATTTGATAAGAAACTGAACAACTCACTGAAGATTTCCTAATAGATGGTACACCAACGTCAATAGGAATCTTCACGAGTTGAGCGAGCATAGTGGTCCTTCGACTTGAGATACCATAGTGGGATATATGAGTTATCCTCCACACTTTGATGGAGAGATAGAATTTTTCATATTCAAACATTTCTGATCTTGAGAAAACACTTAGTAAATTCGTCAGGGATCCAAACTTCGGTGCAGAAATTTCGGTCTTCAGATTGTTGAATCCTGGTGGCAGACGCTCAAGGTACTACAAACACAAGAGTAGGGGAGAATTTGTGCTATAGGATATAGCATTATCTGCTAGCCTCAATCTATAAATTCAGTTTTCTTTTTTTGCTTTTGTTTACTTTGCACTGTAAGTTTATGTTGTTGATTTTTATTTCTTGCATTGTAAGTTACTGGTTTGGTTTGTATTTTTATTTGCAAGTTTTTGTTTCAATAATAATAATTGCATTCGTTGATTGTTCTCCAACAAGCATGTATGAAGGCATGTTTAAGGTCCTGACTTTGTGGTGTGGGAGTCGTGATCTCACCTTAAGTTTTTGAGTTCGAATTTATAGAGTGCGTTTTTTGTAATTGTATGAGACAATCGAAGTTTTACCCGCTCCATTTAAGTCCGGAATGAGTGATTTTGGCGATGGAATTTCTAGATCGTCAATCTCTTCATAAAAAAATGATTCAAATATTGAATCGTGAAAATTTATTTTCTTTTAAATATTTAGAAGCGAATCAAAATCTTTTTGAGTATAGATATTTAGACTGGACTATTATAAACTTGATTTAAGGTTTCAGTAAACTAATAATTAAAGTTTCAATAGATTGTATTGTAATTTTGCAATTCTAAAAAAAAAGTAGCAATGATACTTTAATCATTTCAAAATAGATTTGAGATCTATTTAATATAAATGGACATACATATAAAGAATGATGGACATGATATTATTTTCTTTTGGTAAATTATTAATTATATATTTAAAAATTGAGAATATATAAATCCTATAATTTTATTCACCAGTTCATCCAATAATTCACATATGTATCGGTGGTGGACTTGACAGTTAATAATTGTTAAATTTTGCAGACATCATGCGGGTAAATTAATCATTTTAACATGTTAAATGACTAATTTACTCGCATGATGTCTGCAAAATTTAACAGTTGTTAATTGCAGAGTCCACTGCTAATACATATGATGTGTTTGGTATTGCAATTAAAAAAATATAATGAACAAACATTGTTCATAAACGGTGATATGTACTTTTGTTTTAGCTAAAAATAATTACAGTATATTTTTTTAATATTTTGATAATGGGTGAAAGTTTAAAATCTTAACATTTGGAAAATCCTTTTTTTAAAAAGAGAAATGACAATTAATAACCTTAATTTTTATTTTTTATCGTCAACCGAATACTTAAAATTTTGCGTGATCAAAATATAGTTTTGACATCTCACCTATATTAAATCACAATACCAAATAAGGTGACAATCATATGAAATAACTCCGCCTAATTTTTAATAAAATCATATAAAAATGAAATGAATTCAAGTTCAAGAAGGAAAAAAAATCTATTATAATAGGGATGACAATTAGGACGTCCAATCTCGTATTGGTCTTATCCCGTCTCGTTTCGATTATGATTTGAGACAAAAATCATCATGAATCCAAACCACTCTTTCTAAAGGTACATCATTCGCACAAATCCAACAAGATTTGAATACCAAATGAAATTGTGTAGTGAAAAATATTGGTGTTGACAGTAAGTGTGTGTAGTGAAAAATAAAAATTTTGCTAAATGTTTTGAATTGTGACTAAAAATCGTTATGATTAAGTTTTTAGTTTATAATTCGGGATTCGACACTACTTTTCATCCATATTTGTTGGGACGAAAAGTTATTCCGAATCTCAATAAAGAGTACAAAAAAATGAGGATTACGAGATTTAAAAACATATATTACCTGACATTGGTACTAAATACTCTCTGATTTGGGTCTTTAGTAGTGTTATTGGTAGAAATTAATAAAATTTTTATTCAGACTAATTTTTCATTATGAATCATGTATTAAATGATACATGATCCCGAATTCAAATTTTAAATTCAAAATTTTCTATCAACCATATATTATAACGACTAATGTCAAATAATGCAAAGTTTTGGATTAATTGTAATCTTCATAAAAAGAAAAGTAGGGATCCGAATAATACTATCAACAAACCTCATTCCTTGCCTAATATAACAGATGGAGGATACAGGTTAGCAACAGACTAGGATAATCCCATCCGGTTTTCCAAACACACACGCAAAACCGAGTTATCTCCATACGGTGCGTAGCGAGCGTAGCACGACGACGTTTAAAGAAAACAGCGCACAAATTGCAAGTCTCCCTCCTCTTCCACTTCCTAAATAAAATTAGGGCTTGAAGTGAACAACAAACGAGAGGGGAAAAAATATAAATAATGGAAATTACAGAGAAGAAGCAATCCGATTTCAACGACACAGAAGCCGTCACTGAAGATCGCCAAGATCTTGACCTTAAAGCCAATTTGCATCCTCTCAAGGTTATTACTATTGCTGCGTATTAATCTGAAAAAAAAAACTTTTTTTTTTTAACATTTACTGAGTTGGATCTGTATTAGAGACGTTGAATTGTTGATTGATGATATAGCTTATAAGGGATATGATCTTTGGTTCGAACACAATCACATGGCGCCTTGTGATTGTGAAGCTTATTTGTAAATTGTAGAGTTTAAGGTTAAAGGATGGTTAAAATTTGGAATTTTCAGTTAATTTCTTGTTGCGTGCTGTAAATGAAAACTGGAGAGTTGGGATAGTATTACTTACTTTCATTGTAAAATTATGCATCAGAGGAAGGGTGTTGATTGGAACTTACATTGCTATTTCCGGTGATGGGTTCGCTCCTTTTTCCCTATCCAGACCAATTTTATTACTAGCTCGAGTCTTGTTTCCGTAGTTGGGTTAGTGAACTATTTGTGCAACTCACTTCCCCTGTGGGCAGAACACTTTCCTTGCTGTGGTTATTATAAGACTATATTTACTCTAAAGCTTTCAGTTTATACAGTCATTGAAGAGAGAATCTTACTTACATGGCACGAATTAATGCTAGCCTATGTATGATCATATTTGTATATGATTTTGCCACATTGATCTGCTTGTTATAGGTTTTATTCTTTTTTTTTCCCCTCGATTATAATGCATAGCCCTTTCTATAAGAACTTTATAATTGCTATGCAATATCGCTAAATTTATTTTGATATTCCTTTAAAATTTGAACAGAACAAGTTTGTATTTTGGTACACTCGTCGAACACCTGGAGTTCGAACTCAAACATCCTATGAGGACAACATAAAGAAAATTGTGGAGTTCAGTACTGTAAGTTCTATTATATAATAAGATCATTGGGTAAATGTGATTCAGCGTAAGTCCTTAGGTTTACTTATGTTACTGATTTGCTCTTTAAATATAATGCTTATCT
This sequence comes from Zanthoxylum bungeanum, assembly GCA_019454045.1. Taxonomy (NCBI): domain Eukaryota; kingdom Viridiplantae; phylum Streptophyta; class Magnoliopsida; order Sapindales; family Rutaceae; genus Zanthoxylum; species Zanthoxylum bungeanum. Next base: position 83,731 of record SKCR01031994.1, read on the forward strand.
AGATTGAAGGTTTTTGGGTCTGCTATTGCCACTTGGCTCGCCCTTCTTCTTTGCCAAGCCCTACAGATTTGCATCTTTTCAAGGAAGGAATCCGCCCTTTATGGGAGGTAAATATCCAAACTTGATTTTGCAACTGCTTGTGCTATTCAATGACCATTTTGTGTTGCTTTCATTGTTATGTTTGATCCCTAATATTTCAGAATAACATGTGAAGTTTTGTATATTGATCTAACAAAGTGCATAATTTTAATTATCTTTGTTATTTTTCAGGACTCTGCTAATTGTAATGGTGGTAAATGGATAATAAGATTCAAGAAAGTTGTTTCAGGTCGCTTTTGGGAAGATCTGGTAAGAAGAATATTGAGAATATCTTTCAATTTTTTTTTTTAAACATCTGCTTCCACTTAGCATCTTTCATATAATTAATTGACTCAAGCTTTAGTATAGTTGACTTGTTGGAGAGACTCCAAGGAAGTGATGGAGAAAACCAATTTGGCTATTGCCATATAAGTAGGATGCCGAACAAGCTAAAATCAGAGTATCACAATGTCTATATAGACGAGGAAAAGTTGGTTATCCATGATATTTGTTCCTTGCCAACAACGAATTGATATTTCAAATGTGCTAATGTAAGCCTAGGGAATGAAGTTTGCTTCCCACATCACTAAAATATATGATATTGATTATCTTGTAGCTGACAATGCTAAAAAAAAATTATGCATACACAACAGAAGTAGATGTCATATTCCCTTGATGTTGTTCTGCTGTTGAAATTTGGGTTTTACTGTTTCTTCACATTTAGCTGCACTTTTGCAATCTCTCAAGTGTTCACCTGGATGCATTCCTATTTTACTTTTATAATTGTTAGGATGCATTGTTTATTTGCTTCTGCACGTTTTTTCAGGTTCTTGCCTTGGTAGGTGACCAACTTGATTATGGTGATAATGTGTGCGGTGCAGTCTTAAGCATTCGATTCAATGAAGATATATTAAGCGTGTGGAATCGCAATTCATCTGATCACCAGGTTTGTGATTTTTGCTGCCTACTTTGAAACTGCTATTGTCTATATATATATATATTGTGCACACAGTGTTTGATATATTTCGTTGTTTGATACCAGGCTGTGATGGCTCTAAGAGATTCTATTAAACGGCACTTAAAGTTGCCCCACAGCTATGTTATGGAATACAAGCCCCACGATGCTTCTCTGCGTGATAACTCGTCATACAGGAACACATGGTTGAGGGGCTAGAGTAGAGACACACTAGGCCTGGTCACTTTACACTGTCGAAGAAAAGAAGTCTCTGCGAAGTCTTTGTTATATTACCTGCTTCATATGAAGTTCTTTATCCGACCACACTATTATTCGTGTATTGTGATGTGAGGATCATGTGGGTCGTCCCGATAGGTCAGATTCATGAAATTTGACGGTAGAACAATACCATCTGATACTTGAAGTTAATGATGTTTTCATAAATGGAATACTGTCTTCATCTTTGGATTTCATGGTTATTGCATATACTGTTATATCTTCGCAGATTAGTGTTGTAGATAAAATGTCTTGTTAGATCTTGCTCCAGTTATATGACTCAAAACATGCGTGTAAATTACAGTGTGATACAAACACGACTTATTTGATGAGTTGACAGCTCTTCAACTCATAAGTTTGAGCTCTCTTGGAGCTGAACTTTAGCAAACCTTTTGCTCAGCTTCACTCCACTCATTTCTGCAAAATTTTGCCAGTTCCCTAAGTACTTCTAGCCCTAGGGGAGTAAAGAACACGGATGCTTCGCTGAACGAACTGTGAAACAGGTTATGACAACTAATTACAATGAGTTGCAGAGAGTTGTGCAAAATTGTAAACTGAAAATGGAATCAAATTTTCAGAAAAATAAGCAAAGATTTGCTGGCAAAAAGCATCAGCAGTTGATACTTCAATTAGATTTTTCAATGTGTCATCCCTGCTTCCAATAGTAATCAACCACAACTACCCAGGAATCTTTTAGTATATAATGAACTATGAGGATGATGATCTCTGCAACTAACATGGAGTTATTGGTCATATGGCCCTAGGTGAGCTTTAACAGGAAGCTGGATTTGAATATTTTATTTATATTCTCTCTCATTTATTGTTTTGTTAATGTATAGAAGATGTTGATGGCATCAATATTTTTTTCCTGAAAGGGACTTTAAATAATGGGGGAATAAATCTATATTTAATTCAACATGATTGCTTAGACTTTGCATAGATGTGATGATGGAGTTGAACTTCCATGTGTTTTGCAATTGCCATTACTAATCACTTTCTGATGTTGTAATTTGGCAAACCAATCCTACAATCATATATAGAAACATAAAGACTAAACAGAAGCAGAAGCAGAACATTTCCATGGTGATTTGAAATCTTGAACCATGATGATCATATTTTACAGAACAGAGAACATAATGGGGGAAGATCCCAGAAAGCTTCAGTAGGATCACTGACTGTGTCCATGTACTCTTGCACACCATTTATAGCATAAAGTGAAGCTGATATTTGCCTTTCAACTTTCATCCTATCAAATTCTGTGAACTCTGAGTCATTAGTGGTCTCTGTCAAGGTACCATTCTTTGGCAAATCCAACAGTTCTTGAGTAAACGAAAACCGATCAATCCCATGAGCAGTTCCCAGCTCAAAATCCTCAGTGCAGTTACTCAAATCTGGCTTGTAAGCATCATCAAATAACTGAGCATCCTGAATTACATCACTAGTGCTACTAGTGCAACTGTTACTAGAAGTTGTAGTACTAATAGTACTAGCAGTGCCCTCTTGTTTACATGATCCCTTTTTGTTGTTAACAAGATTTCTTATACGCGAAGCAAGAGGAGAATCGAAGCTTACATTGGTATCGAAATTTGTACGAGTGTTTGATCCGCGGAGAAGGCAGGCAGCTTCATCGTAGGCACGAGCAGCTTCTTCTGCAGTTTCAAAGGTGCCAAGCCACACCCTTATCTTTTTTACAGTGTCTTTGATCTCAGCTACCCATCTACCTGAAGGCCTTTGTCTCACACCAACAAATTTGTTATTGTTGTTTGCTCTTTTTCTTCCCTTGAACTTGCTCACTTTGTTGACTTGAATGCTTGCCTTTTGCAGCTGCTTTTGTTGTTGGAATTTAATTTCCATTGAAAGTTCTTGCCAATGAAAATCTAGGACTATGAGAAGTTTCAAAGAAGGGATAAACTTTTATGGCTCTTAAAGATTTCTTGCTAGTCTTGTCAATGGACAATGAGAATTTATATGCAGGTTTGAGTTTAATAATAGGCATTTGTGGTCATGTTACAGTGACATTTTCATTTGTTTTCTTGTGTTTGTTCCATTATTATAAACTATGCCTCTAAATATTTCTTTTTTTTCCTAATATACCCTAAGTTTGACTTAGTAAATTTAACTATTCCACCCTCATTAGGATTGCATTACACAAGTGCATTAGAAGATTGTTTGGGACCTCAATGACCCAATTTAAAAATGAGATAGTATGTTGGATAAGGCATGAGTTCTAAGTATTATAAGGGTTTCTTCTTAAGAATGTCAACAAATCTAATCAATTATCTTTTCGGATTTTGTGAATAGATATACAATTGTAATGATCTAAAGTTGATATTTTTACCTTATTATAAGATTTACCTCTCACCGATGAATCTATATTCATTTTATTAATGATTAACGACGAGATCTATTATCATTTTTTAAGAAAAAATGATTGTTAGACCCAATATTTAGGGAAAGAGACATAAATCTCCGTAATGTTTTAAAAAATATATAAAATCTCATATTTCTTAATAGATTTTGTTTGTTTTAACATTTAAATGATTAATATTGTTTATTTACATAAAAATGAGATATGAGAATGCATAGTAAATATACTAGATTGTATTTTTTTCTATCCAAAATGTATTTTTTAAAATATTAGCGTGGTTTATATCATTTTTTCTACGGAGGTTCAAATGTCTTTTTTTTCTCTCTCTCTCTATATATCCACGGAAATTAATAGTGGACGCAAATTCTCCCAATTTACCTCGATATATAGTTGATAGGTGCGTAAGTTTGCTGAACTTGTCACAAAGAATGTATTATAATTGAAGACACAACAAGACTCGAATCTTCGACTTTAATAATAATGCGAATCGCTTAATTCCATTTCTTCAAACTAAAACCCTAATTAAAGAATTTTAATTACCTATATAAATAAGATTAGTGAGACATGAAAGTCACTACAAAAGCACAAAATTTATCATAACATAAGAGAAGAAATCAAAACATTCCTTATAGACACATCCTAGGTATATATTATTGACCTCTTTTCTATAACCAAGTCAAAAATATGAAACCAAAATTCTGTGAGGGAAGGAAGAGCTGCCACGTGGAGGCACCAAAAGATAAAATCCAAATGAACAAAGACATGGCTTTAAACGAAGACCATGTCCATGATGTAGACTTAGGTTTTCAAAGAAACATCTCTTCGTGCACGATGTGTTTGTTCCATCACCAGACAAAACTTGTTGTTTTTGCATTATATTATTCCCTAGATTATGTTTTTACATCCAAGAGGATAAGTGTTCGTATTACATATATAATAAGGTGAGTGGCAAATTCGAATAGCGGAAATAATCTATTTGTAAAAAAAAAAATAAGGATAAAATTATGTAACATTGAAGGACTGAAAAAGACTAATCATATGTATATAAAGTTAGAACATAAAATTTATATCTTAATTGATGTGGCATGTGATTTGGTTTTAGTCTTTTCCTCACTCGGTTTGGATTTCGGATTATCTTGTACCCACTAAAGAGATTTTACTAATTTAACCAACTAGCATCCACATGGAGAAATGTAATAATTATATAACATGTAGGAGTTGTGTTAAATAAAACTGTCATTTATTTAATTATTTTTACTATTTAACATATGTGACAATATATGATTGGATTGTTACATGGATATTATTTAACATGCGTGACAGTATATGATTAGATTGTTATATGGATAACATGGTATCATCATTGCATAGTAAAAAAATTTCTATCCACATTGCTAGAGATGACAAATACGGATCCGGTGTAGCTCCACATATTTTTTTTTCGAATTTGGATATCCAGATCTAGAAAAAAAACAGATTTTTATTTTTTATTTTTAAATTATTTAATTCTAAACATATAAAATAAAATAACATATATATAATTAAACAATATCAATTCATCATTCAAAACAATATCTATATAATTTAAAAATCATCCAAAATAATCATAAATAAAATATTTTTAATTTATTTCTAAATCTGAATTCATGATTCACTTAAATTCGGATCCAGATTTGTGCGGACCATTAAAGTGTAGTTTAGGGGTAAATAATTGTTGGGTCAAAAGTAAACAACCGACCCGGTCGGATTTGAGAAATCTAAAATACGATTTCAGATAACATAAATCTGACCCCATAAAATTTGGAACGGGTCACAGGTTTAGTTAAAAAATCAAGTTTGACCCCACCCGAATTTTTATTAAGTTAATTTTTATTAGTTATGTAATTTGTTAAGTTTATTTTTATGTAATTATGTAATTTGTCTTTTACAGATGTCCAAGTTAACAATTTTTGTTTTCAATGGGTGTGACTTGGTGGTGTAGGACTCGGGATCTCACCTTGAGGTCATGAGTTCGAATCCAATGAGTGTGTTTCTTATAAGAGCATGTGACAGCCGATGGTTTTACCTGCTCTGCTTAAGTTCGGAAATGGTGATTTTGGCGGTGGGGTTTCCAACGATTAAAAAAAAAAAAAAATTAACTTTTTTGTTGGCCATTTTATGTCCATGGCAGCAGATTAAAGATCTGCTAATTTCACACAGTCATAAACCTAACAAGAACAAAAAAAAAAAAACAAAAAACAAGTGTTGGATTAATTAATAATACAAAAGTAAATTGCAAAAATAAATAATAGAATTTAAACTGATAGAATAAATTGAAAGGAGAAACTTGGATAATTGTCATCTGCCATGAGTTACAAAGTTGATAGCTAATATTCATGTTACAGAGGCAAATGCAATAAATCTAAACTCATATGTAATCTTTTTTTTTTTCGCATGATCCGACCCAATTGGGTTTAAAATAATTTAAAAAATCTGACCTAATCCAATCTGTAAACACCTCTAATATAAATCATGATCTGTATTTTTATTAAAAATATTTTACTATTTTTCCGTGTAAACACAAGAAATCTAAGAAGTCTTGAAACCCAAATGAAATCTCTATATAATAAATAAATTAACAATAAATAATAAGCAACTTGGAGATAAATTAATAGATATAGCTTTCAAAATTTTGGGTTTCCATTTGCAAGATGAAATTAAAATATTAAGGGGTTGTCTAAAATGGAAAGATACATTGATATTGACTGCAAAAGAGAAATGTTTCTCCATATTTATATAATTGCAAGTGGATTGTTATTATTCCATCTTTAAATTATATTATTTATATATATATAGACGTTTGCCATACGTTAGGCTTTGAAAGTAACAATCCCCCCCCCCCCCCCCCCCCCCTCCTCAAATCTACAACAAGAAAGAGGGCTAAAAGGGTTTCGTAAGTATGTGTTGACGGCGGATTTTGGTCTCATGATAATTTGGGAATATTACTCCCGAGACAGTTCCTACCTCAATAGTGAATTTGTTTGGTTATGTGGGAACCAAAGGTAAATTTAGCAGAAGACAGACAAATGCACCAATTAACAAGGAGATTTAACGTGGTTCGGCGGATCAGGTCCAACCTACGTCCACGGACACAAACAGAATGATACTTTTATTACTGAGATACGCTTCTATGATATCTCTTATGTTTACAAGCTTGATCGTAGTGATCATGTTCTTGATTATGATGTTGATCTTCTTCTTCTTACGCACACTCTACCCTCCTATTTATAATAGTGTAGAAATCAGATTCATTATCCTACAAGAATTTCCTAGTTGAGACAATTTTCTTTTCCCATAAGGATTCATAGTCAAAAACTACATTCACTTCCTTTATCCTACTAGGACACTGACTTACTAGTTTACCCCATGAAAGTAGGATAACTTTTTATCTTGTCCGTAAAAATATGATGCCTTTATCTTCTGGAGCACGTCTTGCCATATGCTCGGTCTTCATGAGGTCGGTCATGATGGTCATTTGAGCTGAGAATGCTGCTACCGATCTTATAATGCTCGGTCATCCGAACCAAAGTGGTCGGTCACCTATCATCAAGTGTTCGATCTCTACCTGCTGGCTTTATAACACTCATGTGCTCGGGTCGACATTTAATGATTTCGACCGAGAAGGGAATTACCCTTTTTACCCCTGCCGTATTCCTTAAATAATATAGGTCTTGAAAACACCATCAACATCTGTCCCCTAGTTCTCGGTAACAACGAGTTTGCGAGTTGATGCCGAGAACTATAAAAAAAGATGGTGTGCTGATGAATCCGTCGGTGGTCACTCCAGGAACCGCAGAGAAAAATGCCTTGGCTGCAAATCTGGTCATTCCTGCCACCCTCATGTGCTCAGTCGACGAGGATCCCGATATCTACCCGTGGAGAAAATGCTTTGCCCTTATGCTGATGACGATCGACTCGGTGGGACGTAACCCGACCCCGAGCTGAGAAGAACATTTGGCTCTGGGGGAATGTCACTTCCCCAGACCAATAGAGGGTCGACCATGGGGGAGATGCTCCGATCCCATGCCGATGATAAGTCTCTCGGTGGGACGTATCCCGACCCCGAGCTGAAGAAAGACTTGGCTCTGGGGGAATGTTACATCCCCAGTCCAAAGAAGCTGACTCGGTGGGACGTAACCCGACCCCGAGCTGAAACAAAGACCTGGCTTTGGGGGAATGTTACATCCCCAGTCCAAAGAAGCCGACTCGGTAGGACGTAACCCGACCCCGAGCTGAAACAAAGACTTGGTTCTGGGGGAATGTTACATCCCCAGTCCAAAGAAGCCGACTCGGTGGGACATAACCCGACCCCGAGCTGAAACAAAGACTTGGCTCTGGGGGAATGTTACATCCCCAGTCCAAAGAAGCCGACTCGGTGGGACTTAACCCGACCCCGAGCTGAAACAAACATCGATCTCGGCGGTACAAGAGCAGACCTGAGCCGGAAAGAAACATCGGTCTCGGCGGTACAAGAGCGGACCCGAGCCGGAAAGAAACAAGTGGCCTCGGCGGAACGAATCCAGCCCCGAGCCGATTAACCAAGTGGCCTCGGCGGAACGAATCCAGCCCCGAGCCGATTAACCAAGTGGCCTCGGCGGAACGAATCCAGCCCCGAGCCGATTAATCCTTGGGACTTATTCAAAAGGGAAGTGAATCAACCTTTTGAAGCCCTACCGAATCTGGCACGGGCGTCCCCTTGTCAGACCAGCGAAAAATAAAAACAAAACTTTGACAATAAAATTTAAAAGGTGGGGGTGACTTAGCACTTATCCCAAAACAAAACTCTAAAGTGTAAACAATCAGCACAGATTCCTTAAAATATCGTCATGTCCGAGGTTTCCAAAACGCAATCCTGAATCTTTCAATTCAGAGTCCGGGCGAACCATGATTTGGATCAAAGAACGTTTTAAAATGGTAAGGGCACATCCTCCATACTTCAGGTCTCCATGGAGCTTGTGTACTGTTCGAGGGCTCCTCCTTACAACGCTGGAGCAAGCATACGCTACGAGGGCACAATCCATCCCCGTGCTATACTTCTCTTGGATCCAAATGATCAAAGAAATAAGGATCAAAGAGTGTCTGAGACATTAATGGCATATTCCTCCTTATGTTCGGTAACACTGGAGCAAGCAATCACCACGGGGGTATCATCCCTCCTCGTGCTATGCTTCTCTTGGATCTATTAATCAGGTAGGTGAGGATCAGAGAGTGTTTGAAACAATAAGGGCATTTTCCTCCTTATGTTTGGTAACACTGGAGTAAGCAATCGCCACGGGGGTATCATCCTTCCTCGTGCTATGCTTCTCTTGGATCCATTAATCAGGTATGTGAGGATCAGATAGTGTTTGAAACAATAAGGGCATTTTCCTCCTTATGTTTGGTAACATTGGAGTAAGCAATTGCCACAGGGGTATCATCACTCCCCGTGTTATGCTTCTCTTGGATCCATTAATCAGATAGGTGAGGATCAGAGAGTGTTTGAAACAATAAGGGCATTTTCCTCCTTATGTTCGGTAACACTGGAGTAAGCAATTTCCACGGGGGTATCATCCATCCCCTTGTTATGCTTCTCTTGGATCCATCGGGTAGGTAAAACATATGGTAACGCATTCCTTGCGTTCGTATCTCCCAAACTGGTCAGGCAGGTTATCCTACAATGGCACCCCCTCCCCGTGATTACCATCCCGGAATGTCCCCGGTACATATAAGTTGTGGGGTAGTTGTGCTCTGGCTACTGTGAGAGTTCTCGTGCTCCTTTATACTTCTTCCCCCTTGATGTGGTATCGATCTTTTGAAAGTGGAGCGAGTTAGGTCGGATTGTCTATGCCTGAGATTTTTATGGTAGCACTTTGTGATCGGTATGTCATGGGTTTGATGCCTCGACCTCTGATCATCCCTTCGTATCGAGTATGTCCCCGGAATTTTGAATATGGATTTCAATTTTAATTAGAAGAGTGGCTGGAATTTTTGAAAAGAGAAAGTTTTATTCATATTCGGGGATTTACTGCCCTTCTTACAGCTCTCTGCGAGACATTTCGAGAAAGGCTTTACATTGAGCTCCTACCCCTTGTCGGGTTGCTGCAAAAAAGAATCTACTGAAAGTATTTTCTTAACATCTCGGTGTTCCAGGGTTTCTTTAATCGAGTGTCGTCCAGATGTTCTAAGATGTAGACCCCTGGCCTTACCACCTCTGCAATTTTATTGGGCCCTTCCCACTTGGCTCCTAACGAAGGCCGAAAGACTTTTCTTAATACCAGGTCGCCTGGGAGGAAGACGCGAGTTCGAACTTTTTTGTTGTAGAAACGGGTCATCATTTGTTGATAAACTGCTGTCCTTATGGCTGACTTCTTTTTTTTTTCCTCGATTAGGTCGATGTGGCTTCTGATAAGCTTTTCATTCTTTCCGCTCTCAAAATGACGGACCATGTGGGTAGTTATTCCGATCTCTGCTGGAATAACTGCTTCACACCCCGTATGATAAGGAAAACGGGGTCTCCCCTGTAGAATCTTTATAGGTCGTCCGGTGTGCCCACAGTACTTTCGGCAATTCTTCGACCCATAAGCTCTTGCAGGATCCGAGCCGAGCTTTAAGATTTTCCTTGATGGTTTTGTTTTCCGCCTCAACCTGTCCGTTTGACTTGGTGATGAGCAGAAAATATATTAATATTTACCGCCCATTTTACTTAATATTTTGTTTAGTTTCTCGGGTTTGATGAACATTTTGATGTGTTTTAGTTTATTTTGCAGATAAAATAATATAGGGTCTCAATGAAATCATTTAGGATGAAATATGGGTCAAATAAGGGCAATTATTAGACTTGACATATTAATTTTGGAGATTGGAAACTTGAAAGGGCGTTTTAACGAAGTGCAGTTTTGGAAATTCCAATTTTGCATATCTGTCGTATTTTGGACATAATTTTTTACTCCGATATCGGATTGAGCTGATTCAAGCTCCAGATTAAAGAAGACCCAAAGATCTACAACTTTGAAAGAGAAACTATTTTCGAATTCTGAATATTACATGCCCGAAATTGATGAACCATACAGAAGTGTGTGATGTGTAATTATTAAAGTCATTATCAATAATTTTCAAAGCAAAATATAAATTAATAATAATTAATAAAAATTATCAAATCACCACCAAACAAGATAAGCAATTAGTGGAGCAATTATGGATTTGTTGGAGTAATTAGTGGAGAAATTAATAATGGATTTGGTGGAGAATTTGATGGAGGCAAAATTTTGCCTATAAATACTAAGTCATTTCATTTGTAAAATTCATACTTTCTTCTAAGGAATTCCTTAAGAATACTAAGAAGATTATATCTTGTTTGTTTATTTATAGCTTTCAGTAATTAATTTTCATTTTCGCACTTTCTTTTCTTTACTTTTCAGTTTTTACTTTACGTAATTTACTTTTACGCACATTACTTTTCTTTCTTTAATTTTCAGCAATTTACTTTCACCATTTACTTTTCAGCAATTTACTTTTCAGCAATTTACTTTTTAGCAATTTACTTTTCAGCAATTTACTTTTCAGTATTTAATTTTTCAGTATTTAATTTTCAGCATTTTCAGCATTTTTACTTTATGTCTTTTATTTTATTTAAATTTTTACTACCCGTAAATATGTGTCGTAACTAAGCCAGTTATCTGGGGTTGTGATGAAATCCAATATCACCGGTTTATAAGGGGTTAGATTATAGCTTGGGTAATATAAAGATTTATTTATTGAGTCTTAATATGAATGCTTTTTCGTTAACTGGCCATTAATAAAATTGAACTGAGAAACTTAAAATGAACTAGACATAGAAATTTTAAGTTTAAGACCTTAGACTCAATAGTCCACGATCTTCCTTGAGGATAGATAACCCTTTAATAGATTTCCTTACAGGATAAACATATACCTGTCGGGCGGGGGTAGCCATAATTGGAACTTAAACTTAATGAATCCAGATAATTTGGTTGACATAGACATATGATTCAATTGGGTTAAACTGGGTATTTGTGTCTGACCATCGACAAATGCTTACATATAATTTAGTGTTCCAGGTTAATAAATCAATATATTACCCAACTTTAAGATAACCATTTCATCTTTAAAATGATATTGGAAGAAATCACAACCCTAGATAGTTTTTAATATTAAATTTTCTTAAAACCTACTTTCGAACAATTTTATTTACTTGTTTTTAAATTTAGAATCGTCACCATTTCAAATCAATCAAACAACCTGTTAGATACTAGTAATCATTTGACCTCATAAAATTAATAGATTATATATTAAGTCCTCGTGGGATCGATATTTTTATACTACTTGAACGATACGTGCGCTTGCGTTATACGTGTGTGTTTACGCCGGTCACTTGGGGTGGGCTGGTGAGGCGAACCTTAAGGCGATCTGGAGGTCTTCGCAGAGTTTCCTGAATCCCTTGCTATCGAACTGTTTTCCGTTGTCGGTGACGACGACACGTGGGATTCCGAACCTGCAGATAATATTCTTCTTCAAAAACTCTGTGGCCTTCTTCTTTGTGATGGTGGATAGGGGTTCGGCCTCCACCCATTTGGTGAAATAGTCTATGGCCACAATGGCGTACTTCGCCTGTCCATGTCCCTTTGGCATTGGTCCTATGATATCTAGCCCCCACTGAGCGAATGGCCAGGGACTGGACATGGTGGTTAACTGCTCTGCTGGCTGGTGGTGAATATTGGCATTCTTCTGGCATCATTCGCATTTCCAGGCTACTCTCATGCCGTCCTGATGCATAGTTGGCCAATAGAACCCTTGCCTTAAAGCTTTAAAGGCCATCGATTGTCCTCCGGCGTGACTCCCACAGATGCCCGCGTGAATTTCCCTGAGTACATAATCGGCCTCTTCTTCCGCTAAACATCTTAGGAGGGGTACTGTGTGGTCCCTCCGGTAGAGCACTCCTTCGATCAGGGAGAACTTGGTGCTTTTGAATTTTAGTTTCATGGCTTCCTTCTTGTCCTCGGGTGTCTCCCATGTTTCCAAATATTTCTTAATTGGCTGTATCCACGAGGCTTTGTCTTCCTCATCCAATAATTTTACTTCGAGTTCTCCCACGCTATTTTCTCGGAGGCAGATTAGAGGGACCATTCTGGGGTTCTCTGATTTTATCGAAGATGCGAGCCGTGCCAAGGAGTCTGCCTCGCAGTTGTCTTCTCTACTGATTTGCTCAAAGTGTACGTTCCCCATTCTTCCCACCAACCTTTTTACTTCAGCCAAGTACGCTATCATAATCGGCTCCCTGGCTTGGAATTCGCCTTTCAGCTGCTGAACAGCTAGCTGAGAGTCACTTCTTATTACTACGTCGTGGACTCCTACCATCGCGCATAGCCTAAGACCGGCCAGGATTGCCTCATACTCTGCCTCATTGTTTGTGGCATCGAAGGCGAACCTCATGGCAAACAATACCTCTTCACCTTTGTCGTTTTTCAATATGATTCCAGCTCATCTGCCTTGTGAGCTGGCAGATCCGTCTACTGACATCTCCCATTTGCCTTCCCCCACAGTCAAGACCTGGGGTTCTGTGAATTCTGCGACAAAATCTGCCAAAGTCTGCCCCTTTACTGCCATCATTGGGAGGTAAGGAATGTCGTGTTCACTTAACTCCACCGACCACTTCATTAGTCTGCCCGAAACTTCTGGTTTTTGTAGAATCTGTCTTAGAGGATAATTGGTGTAAACCCCAATAGGATGGGCTTGAAAGTAGGGTCGTAGTTTCCGGGCTGTAATAATCAATGACAGGGCGACCAGTTCATGTACCGGATATCGGGTCTTAGCATCTAACAGAGCTTTGCTGACATAATATACTGGCCTTTGGACTTTATCGACCTCTCGTACCAGCACCGAGCTTACTGCGTGCTCTGATACAGCTAAGTACAAGTATAAGGTTTCTCCCATGAGTGGCTTTGCTAGAAGCGGGGGCTGTGTTAGGTATTGTTTTAACTGTAGGAAAGCTTCCTCGCATTTCGGCGTCCAGTCGATTTCCTTTTTAGCCTTCTTGATGACTTTGAAGAAATGGTGGCACTTGTCTGTTGCTCGGGAGATGAATCGGTTGAGCGCGGCCAATCTGCCGGTTAGACTTTGCACTTCTTTTACCGTCCTGGGAGATTTCAAGTCAATTACGGTTTGGATCTTCTGTGGATTAGCTTCTATGCTTCAGGAGCTTACCATGTAACCCAAAAACTTCCCTGAAGCTACTCCGAAAGCACATTTCTCCGGGTTGAGTTTTAAATTGTGTTTCCTCAATAACTCAAAGGTTTCCTTCAGGTCGGTCACGTGACACCCTGGCTCTTCAGACATCGTTATCATGTCATCAACATACACCAGCATTGATGTGCCGATGAGTGGTTTGAAAATTTTTTTGACCAGTCTTTGAAAGGTGGCTCATGCGTTCTTTAATCCGAAGGGCATTATTTTATAACAGTAAAGCCTCTGATCGGTGACAAAAGTTGTCTTCTCCTCGTCCGCAGGGTGCATCTTGACCTGGTTGTATCCTGAGAAGGCGTCCATAAAGCTTAGCAGTCCCTGGCAGGCTGTTGCATCTACCAGCTTATCTATGTTTGGTAGTGGGAAGCTGTCTTTCGGGCATGCCTTGTTGAGGTCGGTGAAGTCCACACACATCCTCCACTTTCCGTTTGATTTCTTTACCAATACCACGTTCGATACCCACTCTGGGTATTTCACTTCTCTGATTAAACCAGCTCTTAATAATTTGTCCACCTCGATAGCTACGGCCCTGCATCGTTCCTGATTAAAGTTTCTTCTTTTTTGCTTCACTGGCTTGTGTGACGGGTTTACTGCCAAGCGGTGATTGATGAATTGTGGATCAATCCCGGGCATGTTGTCGTGCCCCCAGGCGAAGATGTCTGGGTACTCCTTAAGACATTCCAGCAGGCCCTGTTTCAGGTTTTTGTCTAAGTTTCCCCCAATTTTTATGCCATTCCCGGGTCCGAATAGTTCGATCCCTTCCAATTCTTCGATCGCTCCTAGCCAGGCTGCTTTGTTTGGCCGAGGACCCGGGTCCCCACTTGCTTCTTCTCCTTCTTCATTCTCCTGCCTTTTCCTAGTACATATTTCAATGCATAGGGTTTCTCGTGAGAGAGTGGCAAAACAGCTGCGGGCTACTTTCTGACTCCCGCATACGATTCTGATTCCTTCCCGGGTGGGGAATTTCAGCTTTAGGTAATAGCAAGACTTCGCGGCCTTTGTCTTCATCATGAAAGGGCGACCGACAATGACTTGGTAACTGCTCATGCAGTCCACTACTGTGAAATTTATCATGATCGTCCGGGTTCTGGGGTGAGTCCCGATCGTCATGGCCAATTATATCATTCCCAGTGGGACGACCGTTGAGCCCCCGAAGCTGTATAGGGGGTGCCGTTGTAGGCACTGCATTTTTGCACATAAGTCCCTATGATGAGTCTCATTTTGAGGCACTACCTTTTAAGTCACGGAAGTCACGGGAAACGGACGTCGGAATGGGAAATTCAGAATAGACATGTCATCAGATTCATTTCACAAGTTCACTGTTTTCGTTCGTGCTGCGTTCGTTACCACGTTCGAATGTCAAACAGATTGCGGGCGTTCATGTAGCGTTCGAATATGCGTTCGAACGGTGTCGGTATTTCTGGTTTTGCTGCTAGCCTCACACCCAAGCCCATTTAGCCAACCAAAGCCCATAAAACACTAATTAAATCATATACCAAATTAAATAAAACAAATAAAATCTAAATAATCACCTACCAAAATAATAAAAATACTTACACAAATTAAAGAAATCTCATGCCTTAACAACACAAATTAAATATACTAACTTCCTAATCAAGCCTAAATTTGTCCTCCTCTATCTTGTATTTACCTTACATGAAACCAAATCATATCTCCCTCTTATTAGCCAAATCCCTTTCCTTGTCAAGCCTAACCCTTTGCCTATAAAAAGAACCCTCCACCACCACATCTAAAGGCTAGTTCATTCATACAAGAAAAGCCTCTCCTAGTTCATCCACACATCTAAACCCCTAGTTGATTCACACAAGAAAGAACCAAGCTCATTGACACAACTCTCCCTCACTCTCAATAACCGAAAGTCATAGCCCATTTTACCTCTTCAAAACAGTCCCCAAACTACACCGTAACAGCAGCCCAAATTACACCCAAAAAAGTCCCCAAATACACCAAGAACAGTAGCCTAAATACAGCAAGCGTAGTGACCAGAAAACGTCCCCGAAGAACAGCAAAATACAGTAAAAACAGCAGCAAAACAGGGATAACGGCGACTCAAAACAGTGAGACAACGAACGAGAGCAGTGAACCAGTGAACCGGAGGAGTTGCAGAGTGTTAGCCCTTCCGACGATCATGTACCTTACATCCGAGAGGTGATTAAAAAGGTTAGACTTGAGGGCAATTTTCTCATTAGTTTATATTCGTCTTTTAATTGTTTATTGAATTCTATTCGCATGAGAGTCATTTGTGGATGCATGTTGTGGCTTGAATGAAATGGAAAATGTGTCGCCTCTTGTGGTATATAGGATGGAAACCCGGACATAAATTTCATTGCCGATTCCGAATAGACGGTAGTATGATTTGTACTCGGGATACAACTCCATGTACCACTTGAGTAAACGGCGCATATTTCGTTTTCTGTTGTTTTGATGTGTTTATTATTCGTTATTTAATTTCTGTATGTTATTCGTTTGCGTAATGATGTGATCGAGCGCATGGGCTTAGTAAGTCGGATTAAGGGTCCCATATTTTGAGGGGTTAAAACCCTTTACAACGATACTTTGCCGCGCCGGTTGATGTATACTCGGTTGAATGTAAGATGTTTTCAATCGGGTATATGAAGTCAGATATTGTTTCTTTTATTTCTTATATGCATTGTGAGATAAAGCGCATGAGCTTAGTAAGTGCGATTAAAGGTCCTATATTTTGAGAGGTTAAAATCATTTACCACGATACTTTGTCGCGCCGGATAATGTATATTCGATTGGATGTGAGATATGTTCAATCGGATACACGAAGTCCGATATCGTTGTCTTTACTTCTTTATATATGTATTGTGTTGTTTGCGCATGGGCTTAATAAGTGCGATTAAAGGTCATCTATTTTGAGAGGTTAAAATCCTTTACCACGATGTTTTGCCGCGCTGGATAGTGTATGTTCGATTGGATGCGAGATGAGTTCAATCGGATATGTGAGGTCCTACATTGTGGATTTGTTTGTTTATGTATGTGTTGTATGCATCAGGTCTGGTTCCGTTCAAACGCGTTCTCGAACGCCACACAAACGTGAACCTTCTGTTTACCGTTCGAACGCGTTCTCGAACGCTACGCGAACGCGCACGTAGTTTCTTAGTTTCATCATGCATCAGGTCTGGTTCCGTTCGAATGTGTTCTCGAACGCTATTGTGGGGACACAGGATCTGGGGCGACGCATGCTGTCCCTGGCTCGCGGCCCGGTCGGGAGTACGGAGTAGCCACGGGGGACTAAACCGGAGAATAATGGAGTCGCCACCCGGTGTGAACCGGGAAAATGTGATTTAAGGCCGCACTCACCCCTCGCAAGGGAAGACCTCAAACCGTTGGGTTCGGAATGGTCCCTTACTTATGTCACTTGTAATGAAATGATTTATGTAATAATTTTATCAAGTTTAAGTAACACTTATTTCCAAGAGTATCATGCTTCTAAATTCTCATGCATACATCAACAAGTTCGTCACAACATGCAACATCACATGGCAATCTCATGAATATTTCTCAATCATATGATATGGAAAACTAAGAACAACCTAATCATGATTGAGTACTATCTCATGAACCTATTAACCAAATAACATGCTAACAGCCTAATCATGCTTGAATATCATCCCAAGAACACATAGAATGGATAAATACAGGAATACAAATAATATGATTGGATACATGATACAAGAAAGATCAACCAAGAGGCAATTATGCATGAATATGATAAGACAGACTTAGTTCAGTGTGTGCGCGTTCGTGTAGCGTTCGTAAACGCGTTCGAACGGTAAACAGAAGGTTCGCGTTCGTGTGGCGTTTGATAACGCGTTCGAACGGTACCAGACCTGATGATACAAAATGCATGCGCGTTCGAGTAGCGTTTGTAAAACGCGTTCGAACGGGAAACAGAAGGTTCGCGTTCGTATAGCGTTCGAGGACGCGTTCGAATGGAAACAGACCTGATGCATGCAACACAAAGAATAAAGACAATAACATCAAGCTTAGTATGCTCGATTGAACGTATCTTGCATTCAACCGAACACACATCAACCGGCGTGGAAAAGCATCGTGGTAAAGGGCTTTAACCCCTCCCAATAAGGGATCTTTCATTGCACTTACTAAGCCCATGCGCTCGATTGAATCATGCATACAAAGAACTAAAAACAATAATATCAAACTTAGTATGCTCGATTGAACGTATCTTGCATTCAACCGAACACACATCAACCGGCGCGGTAAAGCATCGTGCAGAATTCAAATAATGAAAGAATAAATAAACCGAAGCAACAAAAAACAAAAGAATGTGTCGTTTACTCAAGTGGTACGTGGAGTTGTATCTCGAGTACAGATCATACTACCGTCCATTCGGAATCGGCTATGAAATTTATGTCCGGGTTTCCATCCTATATACCACAAGAGACGACACTTTTCCATTCATCCAATACCCACAACACACATCATACACAAACAAGATTCAACAAATAATTAAAATACAATCAAGATAAATAACAAAAATCAAATAAAGATGAGTGTGAAAAGTACCCTCAGGTCTAACCTTTTAAATCACATCTCGGATGTACGGCACACGATTGTCGGAAGGGTGGATGCTCCGCAACTCTTCCGGTTCACTGGTTCACTGCTCTCGTTCGTTGTCTCACTGTTTGGAGTCGTCATTCTCCGTCTTTTGCTGCTGCTTTTGACTCCGATTTGCTCCTGTTTTCTTGTTGTTTGGTCTCCGTTTCAGGTCTATTAATGGACTGTTTTTGCTTTTTTTTAGGGGGGTTTGGGTTGCTATTTTTTATGTTACTGCTTTTAAGGTTTTTCGGTGACTGTTTTGGGTAGTTTGTGGCTTATGGCAGTGGGCGCTTATGTGAGTGGTCTGAGCGGTTGTTAATTAATGCATGAAGGTGATCTAGATTGAAGTGGCGAAGGGCTGAAGGGCGTGGGGTCTTGGCTGAAGCGTGAGGTGGCCTAAAGGGGCTGTTGATGGTGCCGTGAGTTTGTGAGTGTGATGGGCTGATCTGTTTACGTTTTTGATTGTTTGGGTGATGTTCGAAGGTGATAGGTGAAGGTTCACGGGGTTGTGTGGTGAAGGTGGGATGTGTTGAGTGCTTATGAAGGTTAGGGTTTATTTTTTTGGTCTTTGCCGTGTGTGTGGTCGTGAGAGAGAGAGAGAGCCCAATGGCTTTGGTTTAGTGTTGTTTATATATGGAAGGGTTATGGTTTCACCTTGCTTCACAAGGAATGGGATTTGGCATTAAAGAGAGGATTTGATTTGGTGTTGGACAAGGAAAGCAAGGGATTTGATTTGGTTTAGATTAGGAAGGTTGAATATTTGATTGGCTTGGTTTAGGAATACAATATTTTAAGTTAGGAATAATATATATTTGATTGAGAATATAATTGGTTGATTGATTTTAATTAGGCATGACATCTTTTTTAATTGGTATGTGATTTTTAGATTTGTTTTGATTTCACCATGTGTTTTAAATGTATTTTATTAATTATGATGTATTTTATGGGCTTTGGTGGGTTAATTGGGCTTGGGTGTGAGGCTAGCAGCAAAACCAAAATTACTGACACCGTTCGAATGCCTCCTCGAACGCGGCACGAACGCCCGCAATCTGATTGACGTTCGAACGAATTAACGAACGCAGCACGAACGAAAGCAGTGAACCTTGTTTATTCTGAATTTCCCATTCCGACTTCCATTTCTCGTGACTTTCGTGACTTAAAAGGTAGTGCCTCCAAATGAGACTCATCATAGGGACTTATATGCAAAAATGCAGTGCCTACAGCTATACGAACGCGAACCTTCTGTTTACCGTTCGAACGCGTTCTCGAACGCTGCACGAATGCGCACCCACTGCACTGAGTCCTTTTCATCACATCACGACATGTCTATTTTAGCATATAGTTGCCTCTTTTTTACCTTATGCATTTGTAGTACCGCTTTAGGTATCTATTTCTGTCATGCACTTTATTGTCTTTCCTTAATATGCATGCTCGTATGAATGTTATTTGTTTGCGCTTCTGTGACTACCAATGTGAAATTGTATGCTTTCCGTATGTCAATTTATCTTTATGCATGAATTTGGACATATATTATATGCAAGTATGATGCATGTAAAATCAGACATAGATCATAAGCAAATAGGTTGCATGCAAGCATGAAAAATGTGTTATATGCAAACTTAGATATGAGCTTTGTATTTATGCATGCGGACTTATGATTAAATTATCCATGGAAATATGTTGCTTAGGCTTGGTTAGATTATTGCACGAATCATTTCATTACAAGTGGCACAAGTAAGGGACCATTCCGAACCCAACGGTTTGAGGTCTTCCCTTGCGAGGGGTGAGTGCGGCCTTAAATCTCATTTTCCCGGTTCACACCGGGTGGCGACTCCATTATTCTCCAGTTTAGTCCCCAGCGGGCTACTCCGTACTCCCAACCGGGCCGCGAGCCCGGGACAGCATGCGTCGCCCAGTTCCTGTGTCCCACAGTCTGGCGACTCCACTGGGGATAGAGAATCGGCCCTGAAATAATGTCTTGTAATATTGAGATTTTTGCTTTAATCAACTGTGTCTACCGTGGGTTGAAAGAGGTTTAATCAAGGGCACTTTTTAAGGCTAGGTAATGGTTTGGTGTCTTCCTTCACTCACTACCTTTCTAGAAGGAAAAGCTGTGAAGTTGTAGGCATTGCATTTTCGCATGTGAAACCCGATGATGAGTCTCATTTGGAGGCACTACCTTTTGAGTCACGAAAGCCGCGGGAAACAGATATCGGAAGGGGAAATTCAGAATAAACAAGCTCACTGTCTTCGTTAGTGCTGCGTTCTCTACTTCGTTCGAACGGAGAACAGATTGCGGGTGTTCGTGTCGCGTTCGATGAAGCGTTCGAACGGTGTCGGTAATTCTGGTTTTGCTGCTAGCCTCACACCCAGCCCATTTAGCTCCCCAAAGCCCATAAAACACATCCCAAATTAAATAAATAAATATTAATTTAAACATTAAACATTAAATAAAATATTTAAGCCATTTACCAATTAAATAAAATAAATACCTAACTTAAACTAAAATCATGCCTAATATAAATAAATTGAATATATCATATACTAAAATTAAAATAAGATATATCTAATTAAAATCAATCCTAACCAATTAAAGCCAATCATATATTTGACTTCCTAATCTAATAAGATAATTACCAATATAAAATATTTGTATTCCTAAACCAACACAAATTAAATATTACAACTTCCTAAAATAAAATATTTTGTCCCCCCTCAATCTTGTGTATACCTTTCTCATCTCTCCTAATTTGGAAACAAGATCTCTTCCTTGTGAGACAAGGTGAAACCCTAGACATCTTCTATATAAACAACCCATAACCCAAGCTATTCCTCTCCGGGACATAGATAATTCACACCCAAAACTCTCTCGAAATCTCTCTAGACTCTCTCTACACACCCAAGACTAAACAAAAAAAAGAGAAAACACTTCACACATACACAAGAAAGAAAACAAAGAAACCACCACAAGCAACCACCCTCCATAGCCGAATCCAAAGCACCTATAACCACCATAGCCGAATCCAGAACACACCAAACTCACCCTTAGCCGAATCCTAAAACACGCCTAAACAACCTCCTAGATTACCTTAAAACAACAGCCCAAATCCTTAAAAAAAACAGTAACATAAAAAAACTGCATAGATAATCTTAAAAATAATCACATACCACTGCACTAAAAGCCCACACAACTTGGAATAGTTCATTGAAAACGTTAAAACAGGTGGCCCGTGCAGTGAGCAGCAAGACAGAGGCCGAATAGGAGCAGAACGGAGTTCGAATCGCAAGCAAAACAACAAAGCAGTGAGCTAGGACGCTGAACCAGTGAACCAGAAAAGTTGCGGAGCTTTACCCCTTCCGATCTTCGTGAAACGCGAGTCCGAGAGACGGCTTAAAATGTTAGACCTGAGGGTATCTTTCACACTTGTTTTCCTTTTCCGTATTATTTATTAAGTATTACTTGTATGATTGTCATGTTGAAATGCGTGTTGTGGTCTTTGAGTAGATAAATATGCATGAATTATGAGATGTAATATGTTGTGGGTATTGGATGAATGAGAGATGTGTCAACTCTCGCGGTATATCGGATGGAAACCCGGACATAAATTTCATAGCCGATTTCGAATGGACGGTAGTATGATCTGTACTCGGGCCACAACTCCACGTACCGCTTGGGTAAACGGCACCATCTTTCTTTCGTTGTGTTGCTTTTGCTTATTTAGTTTTCTTCACTTGAATTCAATATGTTGTTTATTTATGCATGATTCAATCAGGCGCATGGGCTTAGTGAGTTAGTCCAAAGGTCCTCCATTTGGGAGATAAAGAGCCGAAAAGGCCACCTTTGTGACACTACTTCGCCGCGCCGGTTGATGTGTGTTTGGTTGGATGCAAGATACGTTCAATCGGGCATACTTAGTTTGATGTTATTGAGTTTATCTTTTATGGTTCAATCAAGCGCATGGGCTTAGTAAGTGGAATGAAAGATCCCTTATGGGGAGGAGTTAAAACTCGTTACCACGATGCTTTGCCGCGCCGGTTGATGTGTGTTCAGATTGGATGTAAGATGTGTTCAATCGGGCATACTTGGTTGATATGATTGGCTGTATTCTTGTATGTGTGATGTGACGCGCATGGGCTTAGTATATTGGTCTAAAGGTCCTCTCTTTGAGAGATCAAGAGCCCCAAAAGGTCACCTTTACGGCAGTACTTCGCCGCGCCCTTTTATTTTGTGTTTATGTATTGCGTCTCATTTCATGCATCAGGTCTGTTCCCGTTCGAACGCGTTTACGAACGCAACTCGAACGCGCATGTGTTTTTGCCTTATCATGTGTCAGGTCTCATTTCCGTTCGAACGCGTTAACAAACGCCATACGAACGTGAGCATTCTGTCTCATTTCCGTTCGAACGCGTTAACAAACGCCATACGAACGTGAGCATTCTGTCTCATTTCCGTTCGAACGCGTTAACAAACGCCATACGAATGTGAGCATTCTGTTTCATTTCCGTTCGAACGCGTTTACGAACGCTACTCGAACGTGAGCATTCTGTTTCATTTCCGTTCGAACGCGTTTACGAACGCTACACGAACGCGAACACACTGAACTGAGTCTTCTTCATTAGATTTCATGCATAATTTTCCTAGTAGCTATCTCCACATGTATAAATGCAAATATGTTAATGTATTACAATTCATATGCTTATGTCATGATAACATTTGAGTATTATTTCTTGCGGTATATCGGATGGAAACCCAGACGTAAATTCCGTAGCCGATTCCGAATGGACGGTAGTGCGGTCTGTACTTGGGCTACAATCCACGTACCGCTTGGAAAAATGCCCACATGTGTGCTTGTATGGTTAATATGTGTGCTTGTGTTTTCCTGAATGTGATATGCAAATAAAGTTGTATGTTCGTTGCTATCTTGATATATGTTAAGCATGCAAATTTAAATGTGAGATATATGTGAAATGCGTACATAAGTTTTATTTTACATATGAGAATTTAGAAGCATGATACTCTTGGAAATAAGTGTTACTTAAGCTTGATTAAATTATTACATAAATCCTTTCATTACAAGTGACATAAGTAAGGGACCATTCCGAACCCAACGGTTTGAGGTCTTCCATTGCGAGGGGTGAGTGCGGCCTTAAATCTTTGTCCCGGTTCACACCGGGTGGCGACTCCATGTTATTTAGTACTTCCCAAACTAGGCCGCGAGCCTAGGAACGGCGTCGCCCAGGTTCTGTTGTCCACAGAAGTCACCTAGATAATCATCTACTCGTAGCCTACTGTGATGGACTAATTTGGAAGACTCGTTGTTTATTCCTGACACCAAGCGATAAGAGCCTAAGAGGCTTGGGTACTTAAGAGAGCCTCGCTCCACCCTCCCTCTGGGGAATCTACAACGGGAAGTCCATTTGACAGTCAGTCACACACCATAGCTCGTTGGCACGTACCTTATTGTATAAAAAAGGTGCGCTCACTTGGTCGCTCGAACCTTTGAGTGAGGAGACCTAGTTGTGGGTAATCCTTCGTCAGCGAGAGCCTTTGTCCATACCCCCGTAAACCTGCATGTGAACCGTAGTCGTAGAACTAATAAGAATTATTTACTTGTGCTTGTATTTGGGAACATGGTCGTTTGGATCCATTCGGACCTTTTGTCATGAGGTATGGGCTTGTTGGGCCATTTAGACTGGGACAAGAACATATCTTATGATGATTGGGCCAAAAGCTTCTAAAACGCCAATGGGCCATTATATGTTTGTGTTTAGGAACATTATCATTTGGATAAGGTTGGAATTCTTACCATGAGATGTGAACTTGTTGGGCCATTTAAACTGGGGCGAGTTCACTCATATGACAGTTAGCCCAAAAGTTTTTAAAATGATGATGGGCCGATTTGTGTGAAAATTTTAATGAGTTGATATATTTCTTGTATCGCATGCATCTCATGCATCACATGCACCTCATGCATACATGCACAATGTTAACCCCATTTTGTCTTGAAAGCCATCATAGATACCCGTTGGTTAGGGAAGAGGGCAGACTTGTCAAAAGACCGAGCAGCCACCAAAAGTACCGGCAGAAGACCTAACCTAACGGGATAGGAAACTCATTAATGCATACATGTATACACGTAACATATTTGCATCCTTTTTGTGTTTGTTATGTTTTTAATAATAGGTTTCAAAGGAGAAAAAGATAGAGCGTCAAATACAAGCCAACCAGAAGCAGCAACAGTGCAATGTCAGCAGTCTTCAGGAATGAATCACAGGGGCGAGGCCCATATCAGTATCAGTTTGGGGCTGAGGCCCATATCAGTATCAGTTTGGGGCTGAGGCCCATATCTGTATCAGTCTGGGGCTGAGGCCCATATCAGTATCAGTCTGGGGCTGAGGCCCATATCAGTATCAGTCTGGGGCTGAGGCCCATATCTGTATCAGTCTGGGGCTGAGGCCCATATCAGTATCAGTCTGGGGCTGAGGCCCATATCAGTATCAGTCTGGGGCTGAGGCCCATATCTGTATCAGTTTGGGGCTGAGGCCCATATCGGTATCAGTCTGAGGCTGAGGCCCATATCGGTATCAGTTTGGGGCTGAGGCCCATATCGGTATCAGTTTGGGGCGAGGCCCATATCAGTATCAGTTTGGGGCTGAGGCCTATATCAGTATCAGTTTGAGGCGAGGCCCATATCAGTATCAGTCTGGGGTTGAGGCCCATATCAGTATCAGTCTAGGGTTGAGGCCTATATCAGTATCAGTCTGGGGCTGAGGCCCATATCAGTATCAGTTTGGGGCGATGCCCATATCAGTATCAGTTTGGGGCGAGGCCCATATCAGTATCAGTCTGGGGGCGAGGCCCATATCAGCAGTATCAGTATGGGGGCGAGTCCCATATCAGTATCAGTTAGGGTCGAGGCCCACATCAATATCAGTTTGGGGATGAGTCCCGAGGGTCGAGGCCCACATCAGTATCAGTTTAGGGGCGAGGCCCACATCCGCATCAGTTTGGGGGCGAGGCCCATATCAGTATCAGTTTGGGGGCGAGGCCCATATCAGTGTCAGTTTAGGGGCGAGGCCCACATCGGTATCGGTTTGGGGGCGAGGCCCACATCAGCATCATGCATCCATGCATACATGCATACATATCATATACATATAATTTTTATTTTGTTCGCAGGATTGTAGCGGTAAAGACCATCTCATCAAGTAACGGTTCAAAAATGAGCCACATTCTCAGACAGAACGGTTCAGAAATGGACCGCTACCACAACAGATGCCGAAAATGGCATTCCAAAATGGAGCACACACAGCAAATGCCGAAAAGGGCGCTCTAAAATGGAGCACACACAGCAAAGGCCGAAAATGGCGCTCCAAAATGGAGCACACTCATGCATGCATGCATACATGTAACACATTTTGGCATTCGTTTTGTGTTTATTTTGTATTTCGAAGGTTTTCGAAAGAAGAAAAGAGAAGGCGGCAAAGACAAGTCGATCAGAAGCATTAACATACCAGCAGCTGTTTTGGGGATGCGTCTCAGGGGGTGAGGCCCACATCAATACTAGCAGCGGTTCTGGGGATGCGTCTCAGGGAATAAAGCCCACATTCAGTACAGTTTGAGAATAAAGCCATATCTTAACACAGTTCGGGAACAAAGTCTAGGGGAATAAAACCCACTTTCAAAGCAGTTCAGGAACAAGGCCAATGGGAATAAAGTCCTATCTTAACACAGCTCGGGAATAAAGCCCAAGAGAATAAAGCTCTCTCTCAACGCAGTTCAAGAATAAAGCCCAGAAGAATAAAGCTCTCTCTCAACGCAGTTTAAGAATAAAGCCCAAAGGTCAAAGCATCTCAAGATAACAAGTAAGTTAAGCAACAGCTGGCGAGCCAGGTAAGTAGAAATGCATTGCATAACTTTGATAGGATTGTTCAAAGTCACACACAACAGATGCCGAAAATGGCGCTCCAAAATGGAGCACACACACAACAGATGCCGAAAATGGCAATCCAAGAATGGAGAAAGGTTCGAGAATGAACAAGCCAAGAATGGCAATCCAAGAATGGAGCAGAGTTCGAGAATGAACAAGCCGAGAATGGCAATCCAAGAATGGAGCAGAGTTCAAGAATGAACAAGCCAATAATGGCAATCCGAGAATGGAGCAAGGTTCGAGAATGAACAAGACGAGAATGGCACTCCATGAATGGAAACACGGTTCGGGAATTGACCACCTCATACAGTAACGGTTCAGGGAATGGACCACCTCATACAGTAACGGTTCGGGAATGGACCGCCTCACAGTAACGGTTCGGGAATGTACACCTCACGATAACGGTTCGGGAATGGACTACATCATAGCCACGGTTCGGGAATGAACCAGGGGTCGCAGCACCTCACCACCAAATCAACTCAACTCAACACATGGCAAGTCAAGTGGCAGCTGGCGAGCTAGGTAAGTAAAAATGCATAGCATAACTTTGATAGGATTGTCATTGTTACACGTTACACAAGTCCCCTCAAAGTGGGGGCGACTGTAGGCACTGCATTTTTGCACATAAGTATGATGAGTCTCATTTGGAGGCACTACCTTTTAAGTCACGGAAGTCACGGGAAACGGACGTCGGAATGGGAAATTCAGAATAGACATGTCATCGGATTCATTTCACAAGTTCACTGTTTTCGATCGTGCTGCGTTCGTTACCACATTTGAACGTCAAACAGATTGCGGGCGTTCGTGTAGTGTTCGAATATGCGTTCGAACGGTGTCGGTATTTCTGGTTTTGCTGCTAGCCTCACACCCAAGCCCATTTAACCCATCAAATCCCATAAAACACTAATTAAATCATATACCAAATTAAATAAAATATTAATTAAATTATATACCAAATTAAATAAAACAAATCAAATCTAAATAATCACCTACCAAAATAATAAAAATACTTACACAAATTAAAGAAATCTCATGCCTTAACAACACAAATTAAATATACTAACTTCCTAATCAAGCCTAAATTTTTCCCCCCTCTATCTTGTATTTACCTTACATGAAACCAAATCATATCTCCCTCTTATTAGCCAAATCCATTTCCTTGTCAAGCCTAACCCTTTGCCTATAAAAAGAACCATCCACCATCATATCTAAAGGCTAGCTCATTCATAAAAGAAAAGCCTCTCCTAGTTCATCCACACATCTAAACCCATAGTTGATTCACACAAGAAAGACCCAAGCTCATTGACACAACTCTCCCTCACTCTCAATAACCGAAAGTCATAGCCTCATTTACCTCTTCAAAACAGTCCCCAAACTACACCATAACAGCAGCCCAAATTACACCCAAAACAGTCCCCAAACTACATCGTAACAGCAGCCCAAATTACACCCAAAAAAGTCCCCAAATACACCAAGAACAGTAGCCTAAATACAGCAAACGTAGTGACCAGAAAACGTCCCCGAAGAACAGCGAAATACAGTAAAAACAACAGAAAAACAGGGAGAACGACGACTCAAAACAGTGAGACAATGAATGAGAGCAGTGAACCAGTGAACCGGAGGAGTTGCGGAGTGTTAGCCCTTCCGACGATCGTGTACCTTACATCCGAGAGGTGATTAAAAAGGTTAGACCTGATGGCACTTTTCTCATTAGTTTATATTCGTCTTTTAATTGTTTATTGAATTCTATTCGCATGAGAGTCGTTTATGGATGCATGTTGTGGCTTGAATGAAATGGAAAATGTGTCGCCTCTTGTGGTATATAGGATGGAAACCCGGACATAAATTTCATAGCCGATTCTGAATGGACGGTAGTATGATCTATACTCGGGATACAACTCCATGTACCACTTGAGTAAACGGTGCATATTTCATTTTCTGTTATTTTGATGTGTTTATTATTCGTTATTTAATTTCTGCATGTTATTCGTTTGCTTAATGATGTGATAGAGCGCATGGGCTTAGTAAATCGGATTAAATGTCCCCTATTTTGAGGGGTTAAAACCATTTACCACGATGCTTTGCCGCGCCGGTTGATGTATACTCGGTTGAATGTAAGATGTGTTCAATCGGGTATATGAAGTCATATATTGTTTCTTTTATTTCTTATATACATTGTGAGATAAAGCGCATGGGCTTAGTAAGTGCGATTAAAAGTCCTCTATTTTGAGAGGTTAAAATCATTTACCACGATGCTTTGCCGCGCCGGATAATGTATATTCGATTGGATGTGAGATATGTTCAATCGGATACACGAAGTCCGATATCGTTGTCTTTACTTCTTTATATATGTATTGTGTTGTTTGCGCTTGGGCTTAGTAAGTGCGATTAAAGGTCATCTATTTTGAGAGGTTAAAATCATTTACCACGATACTTTGCCGCACTGGATAATGTATGTTTGATTGGATGCGAGATGAGTTCAATCGGATATGTGAGGTCCTACATTGTGGATTTGTTTGTTTATGTATGTGTTGTATGCATCAGGTCTGGTTCCGTTCGAACGCGTTCTCGAACGCCACACGAACGTGAACCTTCTGTTTACCATTCGAACGCGTTCTTGAACGCTACGCGAAAGCGCACGTAGTTTCTTAGTTTCATCATGCATCAGGTCTGGTTTCGTTCGAACGTGTTCTCGAACGCTATACGAATGCGAACCTTCTGTTTACCGTTCGAACGCGTTCTTGAACGCTGCACGAACGCGCACACACTGCACTGAGTCATTTTCATCACATCACGACATGTCTATTTTAGCATATAATTGCCTCTTTTTTACCTTATGCATTTGTAGTACCGCTTTAGGTATCTATTTCCGTCATGCGTTTAATTGTCTTTCCTTAATATGCATGCTCGTATGAATGTTATTTGTTTGCGCTTCTGTGACTACCAATGTGAAATTTTATGCTTTCCGTATGTCAATTTATCTTTATGCATGAATTTGGACATATATTATATGCAAGTATGATGCATGTAAAATCGGACATAGATCATAAGAAAATAGGTTGCATGCAAGCATGAAAAATGTGTTATATGCAAACTTAGATATGAGCTTTGTATTTATGCATGCGGACTTATGATTAAATTATCCATGGAAATATGTTGCTTAGACTTGGTTAGATTATTGCACGAATCATTTCATTACAAGTGGCACAAGTAAGGGACCATTCTGAACCCAACGGTTTGAGGTCTTCCCTTGCGAGTGGTGAGTGCGGCCTTAAATCTCATTTTCCCGGTTCACACCGGGTGGCGACTCCATTATTCTCCGGTTTAGTCCCCCGCGGGCTACTCCGTACTCCCAACCGGGCCGCGAGCCCGGGACAGCATGTGTCGCCCAGTTCCTGTGTCCCACAGCCGTCGTCGGTTAGAGTCGCATACTCCACTCCCAGGCCCTCTAAAGCTTATTTGGAGATTATGTCGACTGCACTTCCGGAATCTACCAAGATTCTGTCCACCTCTGAGCCGCTGATTGTTGCCTTGATTATTAATGCATCGTCATGGGGGAAACTCACCCCTCGAGCATCCTCGTCGGTGAAAATTATGGGTACCGACCGACCTCCTCGTAGTATCGAGGACCGTTCTGTTTCCAGCACCTCCGTCCTTCGAGCTCGGCTATAGTTTTTTCTTGACCGGTTAGAGTCTCCGGCCAGTGTCTTCCCCCCGGCGATGATGTTCACATGTCGTCTTCGTGCCCTCTATCTGGCTGCCATAGTTTCATGGTCAATATAATTATTTAAGTACCCATTCCAGGCTAGGTCTTCCATCTGTTCCCGCAAATCCTTGCACTCGTCCGCTGTATGTCCCCTCAGATTATGATGTATGCAATAAGATATCTTATTCCTTTTATCTGGGGGAAATCTCCTGAGGTTGGGTTCTATCAAGAGGTTTTTTCCTTGTATCTCCATGATGATCTACCCTGGTGGCTTGCTTAGGGGAATATATGCTTCTTTCCGGACTACATGGCTTACTCGGGTCGGGACTCCTCTTTCCTGGTCATTCTGAGGCATTGGTTTGAATTCCTTGCGTCTCGGGAGGAGTTTTTTGAACTCTATGTCTGGCCGGTGGGGGGCCTCTGCCCTTGTTGTCCTCTCTCTGACAGCTGTCCCCCTCCGGGAGATCTTTTCTTCATTTTCTAACGAGACGAACTTCCGGGCTACTTCCAGAGCGGTAGCATAATCTGGTGTGTCCTGGATCCTTAGGTGAGTCCACAGTTTTCCGACCCTTAAGGCTCCTTTTAAACTTTCCAAGGCCTCAAGGGACTCATATCCTCCGACTTTGAGTACCATATTGTGGTACCTCTCAATGAAAGTTTTTAGGGGCTCGTCTTCTCCTTGCTTTATGAGTCACAACTCTCCAATTGTGTTTTTAGGGACGCAGCCCCCCTTGAAGTGCCGAATGAACGACCTTTTAAGTTGCGTGAAGCTTTCGATGCTCCCCGGGGCCAGACTTATGTACCATAGGATGGCGGATCCGCCCAAGGGCAGGGGGAATACTTTGCAGATGACATCTCCTACTACTCTTTGGACTTCCATTAATAGGACAAATCTCTCAATATGGGATTTTGGGTCGGTATGACCCTTGTAGGGAGTCATGGTCGGCATGTTGAATCGCCTCGGGAACTTTGCCGACCTTATTTCTTCTTTTAGGGGAGATTCCTCCTCATTCTCCCGGGTATCTCCTGCATTAGTCTTGAGGTTTACCCCCCACTTGGCCATCTCTTTTTTTAGCCAAGACTTCATCTCACTACTTGTGCTGCCATGTCGCTTTTGTGCCCATCTTCGCGTCTATTGCCCCGGGTGCGGTGCTCCTCATGCCTTGAAGTTTCCCGTACATTCTCGCCATACTCCCTGTTTTTTCCTCTGGAGTCGCGGAGACTATCATAGGAGGAATCTGGCGATTGTCTTCCCTTTTCTTCTTCACATTTGTCCTCTATTTGTGAATCTTTTTCTACGACTATGGATTTTATCCCGCAGGGACCCTTCCTCATGGGTTCATCGTCTTCACTCATATCTGCAATCATTTTACCTTCTGCTTTTTCACCTCTTCTTCGGCTGGTTCCGGCTTCCGGTCTCTCGTTGTTCATCCCTTCCATTCTCTCCAGTCGATCTATCATGGATTTCATGCTTTCTTCCATCTTTTTCATCCAGTCAGTAGCTGGACTCCCTATGACTGATGATTTCCGTCTTCTGAGATTGTCTTTTTCGTGAACTGCTTTTTGTCGCAAAATCCCCACAGACGGCGCCAACTATTGACGGCGGATTTTGGTCTCGGGATAATTTGGGAATATTACTCCCGAGACAGTTCCTCCCTCAATAGTGAATTTGTTTGGTTATGTGGGAACCAAAGTCAAATTTAGCAGAAGACGGACAAATGCACCAATTATTAACAAGGAGATTTAACGTGGTTCGGCGGATCAAGTCCAACCTACGTCCACGGACACAAACAGAATGATACTTTTATTACTGAGATACGCTTCTCTGATATCTCTTATGTTTACAAGCTTGATCGTAGTGATCCTATTCTTGATTCTGATCTTGATCTTCTTCTTCTTACGTACACTCTACCCTCCTATTTATAATAGTGTAGAAATCAGATTCCTTCTCCTACAAGAATTTCCTAGTTGAGACAATTTCCCTTTCCCATAAGGATTCCTAGTCAAAAACTACATTCACTTCCTTTATCCTACTAGGACACTGACTTACTAGTTTACCCCATGAAAGTAGGTAACTTATTATCTTGTCCGTAAAAATATGATGCATTTATCTTCTGGAGCACGTCTTGCCATATGCTCGGTCTTCATGAGGTCGGTCATGATGGTCTGCTACCGATCTTATAATGCTCGGTCATCCGAACCAAAGTGATCGGTCACCTATCATCAAGTGTTTGGTCTCTACCTGTTGGCTTTATAACACTCATGTGCTCGGGTCGGCACCGAGAAGGGAATTACCCTTTTTACCCCTGCTGTATTCCTTAAATAACATAGATCCTGAAAACACCATCAACAGTATGTTATGAATGTTTTGAAATCGTTTTATTTTTATTTGAAGTTTCAATGTGTTTCACTTTTATAATGTGGAAAATAGATAATTTTTTAATTAAATTAAATGGATAATTTGTATAATTTTCTACTTTATCAGGTGAAAAAATTAATAATTTTCCAAATATAGGTTCAAAATTTTCATAATAAACTATAATTACACTATTTATGAGATGGAAAAATAATAGTTTTCCTTGGATAAAATCCCATATGCAAATCACTTGCATATATATCAAACCCTATGGTGGTATTTGGTTAGAAAGAGATGAAAGGAAAGGAAATGAGAGTAGAGAAGAAAAAAATGAAATGATGATAGAATTTGATTCAATTTTTTTAATTTGTATAAGAAATTTTATTGGGAAAGAAAATTATATAATTTTTATGAATAAGTTTACCATTATATATTAAATATCAATTTTTATTTGTAAATTTATTTAAGAATAAATAAATTAAAAATAATCTAAAATTGAAAAATATTTTTTAATTAAAATTAAATTTATTTATTCAATGTTATTTAATTATCAATGTTATTTTAATTAAAATATTTTTATGATAAAATTATTATTACATGCAAAAAATTTATTTATATATTAAATTAACAATACTTTTATAAATAATTATAAATATGAAAAATAAATAACTAAAATAAATAATATTATATTATTAGTACTGCCTTATATGAATTGTAATGTATACAATATAATAGTAAAATAAAATTTTATATAAATTATAAATAAGTCTAGTGTCTTAAAATTAAAATGTCCACAAGGGGCGCAACCCGTGTAAGAGCCAAATTTGGTCTAAGGGTAAAACTGTCTTTCACCTTAAGCCCATCAGCATGTTAGGCCCGAAACCAAAGCCCAAAGAATTATGTATTTGATTACAATTAAAATCATAAAGCATGACCAATTAACCTAACTCTAGCACCACTCCACTTAACCTAACTCTAGCAATAATCCTCACTTACTCCAAAACCATTACCAAATACACCAAACCTCAGATCATGTTTTATCTATAAATATGAAAAGAATACAGGAAGAAAGCATCTCAGTCTCATTTCTCTCACCCTAATACTTCATGCTCTCAATCCTTAATCCCCTCATATATTACACGGCTCTCACGGCCAAACAAAGGAAGTAGAGGTAATATTCACCTTGCTTTCCCATTTTACAAACTTATTTCCTGCCACTGACTTGGGCGTCGGAGTGTACCCGGTATCCACCACACCGGTGGTAGCCTACTCTCGTCCACTCTACTTTGTTTTTTGCAGGATTGCTAGTGCCCAACTTACAAATTCTGATTGGGGACCCTTGGCGAATTCCGGAGTCCACAATTTGGCGCCCACCGTGGGGCCCTAGCAATAATTTGCAGACAAAGGCTTTCCACCCTACAAACACTCACTGCTTAGTCAATCATGACTTCAAGCAATGAACAAACACCTGATCCAGTGGCATCACAATTGGCCATACTACAAGACAGATTGAAAGCTTTGGAAGAAGAGAATTTTACCTTTCGTAGTTCCAACATAAACCTCCAAAAACAATTGGAACTACTTTCATCACCCACACACACTTCACATACATCAGAACAACACAACAACCGGATCACTCCAGCTAACCTTCAAGGAGCATTTGACGAAACAACAGACGACGTTCCATCAAATGGTGAGAACCAGAGGAACTTACCAAGTTCACCAGTCAACCAAGCCCAGCAAATTGTCGTCACAATGAGAAAGGAAATGAAAGAATTTAAAGAAGCTATTATGTCCAGTCTACCAGGGGTGAAACTCCCAATGAAGAAGAGTAGAGCTGGAACCATTTCAGATACCCCTTTCATTGAGGCGATAACATCTGTTGAGCTACCACGGAAGTTCAGCCCACCAGACATGAAGTTATACGATGGATCCACTGACCCAGACGACCATGTCATTCATTATAAATACAAAATGATGTCAACAGGCTTAGCTCCTCATCAATGGGAAGCTGGAATGTGCAGAGGATTTGGAGAAACTTTGGGTGGTCCAGCTCTTACATGGTTCATCAACCTACCATACAGATCCATCAAATCTTATCAACAATTAGCAGACAAATTTGTTGAACATTTCGCCAGCTCTTGCAAACTTGAAAAAACTACTGATGATCTTAGTGCCATCCTACAACGGAGGGGAGAATCATTGCGAAGCTATGTTGCTCGATTCAACAAAGAAAGAATAACAATCCCAGACCTTCATCAACCAACAGCT
Organism: Zanthoxylum bungeanum; assembly: GCA_019454045.1. NCBI lineage: Eukaryota > Viridiplantae > Streptophyta > Magnoliopsida > Sapindales > Rutaceae > Zanthoxylum > Zanthoxylum bungeanum. The sequence continues at coordinate 118,555 of SKCR01031994.1, forward strand.
GTGGAGGCTTTCAGGAACGGTTTACTTTGTGAAAGTGGACTCTACAAAAAGCTGACCAAGTTTCGGTGCTACACGATGGACCAGGTTATGGCTCGAGCACAAGTTGAAATCAGGTGGGAAGAAGATAAAAGGAATAAAAGAAAAGACATTTCCTCCAACATGCAAAACGAAAGAACAGCCCATTCTACCAAACGACATAAAGAATTTACAAATGTGATGCCTAAGCGTCATTCGGAGAAATGGAACCACCCAAGGAGAGAACATCAGCCCCACCAAAAAGGTTTTGATCAAAGACCTCCATCATACAGAGCTCGAGAAACAATTCCGATGGAAAAACCCAGACTCCCAGACTACAATTTTTCTATATCTCCGGGAGAGTTAGTCTTGGTACTTAAAAAGATGGGAAATGAAGTAAAGTGGCCACCACGCAACAGAGAAAGTTTCAAAAATAAAGACACAAACAAATGGTGTGAGTTCCATCGAGACTACGGCCATACAACAGCTGAATGTGTAGCATTGAGGTTGGAAGTACTTGAGTTGTTAAACAAAGGGTTTTTAAGGGATTTACTTACGGAGAAGGGGCAAGCTACTTTAGCTCAGAGGAACGAGAAGGATGGACATGGGGAAGCACCAATTCAACCTCCACCAATTGATAACACTGTGAATTTCATTTCAGGAGGATCAGAGATTAGTGGAGTATCATATTCAGCAGCCAAACGACATTCCAGAGCGATTGTGTCAAGCCTTCAACATTCCACGACGTCTTTAGAAAAAATGTTTACAAACTTAATAATGGAGTTTCCAGACGACATCAACTCTGGTAGCATGAACCCTCATCATGACGCCTTAGTAATCTCTCTACAGGTGGCAAATTTCATGATCAAACGAGTTCTGGTAGATACAGGATCCTCAGCCAACATCATCTTTACAACAGCCTTGGCAGACATGGGAGCTGAATTAGAGAAAATTAACAAAAAGACGACTGTGTTGATTGGATTCAGTGGTGAACAAAAATTTACTTTGGGAGAAATAAGCCTTCCAATCTACGCAGGGGGAATCAACAAAATGACAACCTTCCTAGTCCTAGATTGTCCTTCAGCCTACAATCTAATTATTGGGAGGCCATGGATTCATGAAATGAGGGCAGTATCGTCCACCTATCATCAAACTCTAAAGTTTCCTACAAAGTGGGGGATTCAGGAGATAAGGGGAGATAGAGTTGCTTCCAGAGGATGCTACCAAACAACAATGAATGCAAAGGTCCATTCAGCATAGCAATTACAGAACGAACCTCATTCACAGGAGCCCACACTTCCAAATATTGAAGAATTGGATGAGGTTCAAATCCATGACAAATATGCAGACCATAAAACTCAAATTGGAGCAAATCTAGATCCCAGACTACGGGCAGACTTAAGTGAATTTTTGCGAAAACGACATGACCAGTTCGCTTGGTCGCATGAAGACATGACTGGGATTGACCCCAGCTTGATTACTCATCAACTCCATGTGGATCCAGACTATCCTCCAATCAGACAGAAAAGAGGAAGTTTTCCCCAGAAAGAAACCAGATCATTGATGAAGAAATCCAAAAATTGTTACAAAATGGTGCCATTAAAGAAGTTCAATTCCCAGCCTGGTTAGCCAATGTGGTGGTGGTACGAAAGAAGAATGGAAAATGGAGAGTTTGTATCGACTTCACTTCACAGATTTGAACAAAGCATGCCCAAAAGATTCATTCCCATTGCCTCATATTGACCAAATGGTTGATGCTACAGCTGGACACGAATTGCTAAGTTTTATGGATGCATATTCTGGGTACAATCAAATCCTTATGCATCCAAGCGACCAAGAGAAAACAGCTTTCATGACCAATAGGGGCATATTCTGTTACAAGGTAATGCCCTTTGGTCTCAAAAATGCAGGTGCTACATATCAGAGAATGGTCAATAAAATGTTCTCACAACAGATTGGAAAAACAATGGAGGTGTATGTAGACGACATGTTGGTGAAATCATCGAAATCTGATCAGCATCTGCAACATCTGGAAGAAGCATTCAAGGTGATGAATAGGTATGGGATGAAATTGAATCCAACTAAATGTGCGTTTGGAGTTGCTTCTGGGAAATTCTTGGGATATGTCGTTACACAACGAGGGATTGAGGCAAATCCAGATCAAATCAGTCCATACTTGAAATTCCTTCACCAACCTGCCCAAGGAAGTCATGCGGCTAGCAGGGAGAATTGCTGCGTTGAATAGATTCATCTCCAAGTCGACAGACAAAAGTTTTATGTTCTTTTCAGCCATTAAAAAGACAAAAAACTTTGAATGGACTCCAGCCTGCGAACAAGCTCTGAAAGAGCTGAAGCAGTACTTAACATCACCACCATTGTTGTCAAAACCACTCGACAATGAAAGGTTATTCTTGTATTTGGGAGTGTCAGACCAAGCAGTGAGCGCTGTTTTGATTCGAGAAGAGAATGGCACCCAACTTCCAGTCTACTATGTAAGCAAGGCATTACTTGATACGGAGTCACGTTATTTGCATTTGGAAAAATTGGTTCTTGCCTTGGTAATGTCAGCCAGGAAGCTACGACCATACTTTCAAGGGCATCCTATCACAGTCTACTCGGAGTACCCCTTGAGCAGCATACTACACAAGCCAGAATTGACTGGGAGATTAACAAAATGGGCTGTCGAATTGGGAGAACACGACATCACTTACCAGCCCAGAACAGCAATCAAATCTCAAGCCTTGGCTGACTTTGTAGCAGATTTCAGTCCAACTCAGAATCCCTTGGAAGGTACTGAAGTCAATTCAATCCAATCAAATTCACTTTGGAAACTTTCAGTCGACGGTTCTAGCAATAAGAAAGGGTGTGGCCTTGGCATAGTGATCACTACTCCTGATGGGGATATACTACAACAAGCAATCAAATGTGGATTCCGAGTTACAAACAATGAAGCAGAATATGAAGCTTTGATAGCAGGAATCAGCTTGGTCAAAGAGCTTGGGGGAAGAAGAATCGAAGTGAAATCAGACTCCCAATTGATAGTGAATCAGCTCCAAGGTTCATATCAGGCACGAGACCCTCAAATGTTTTCCTACTTGCAGAAAGTTAAAGAAGTCCAGTGACATTTCAAGAATTCAACATATCTCAGGTTTCAAGAAGTGAAAACACTCAGGCGGACGCGTTGGCTACCCTCGGGTCGACGATGCATGGGGACAAACTTCAATCAATTCCAGTAGTGTATTTAAATTGGCCATCAATTTGGAAGGAGAACAAGGAGATTAACACCATCACTTCAGACGACTCATGGATGACACCAATCATGAAATACTTGCAAGATGGACTGCTTCCAGAAGATAGAAATGAAGCAAGAAGGATTCAAAGGCAGGCAGCAAGATTCACCATATTTAATGGACAACTATTGAAAAGGTCGTTCTCTGGACCCTACTTGAAATGTCTTACTCATGATCAAGCACAACATGTACTATCAGAATTGCACGAAGGAGAATGCGGAAATCATTCTGGAGGACGAAGCCTTGCCAATCGCGCCCATTCGACTGGGTATTATTGGCCAACTATGAGAATTGATTCAGTCAACTACACGAAGAAGTGTGAAAAGTGTCAGAGATTCGCTCCTATTCCACATCTTCCACCAGAAAAGCTGAATCCTATCCTATCCCCATGGCCGTTCATGAAGTGGGGTATGGATATTGTAGGGAAGCTACCAACCGCCCCTGGACAACGAGTCTACATGCTAGTCTTGACAGATTATTTTTCAAAGTGGATTGAAGCGGACTCCTTTGCCAAAGTACGAGACAAAGAAGTTCAAACATTTGTCTGGAAAAACATCATATGTCGTTTCGGCATTCCCAAGGAGATTGTAACATATAATGGCTCCCAGTTCATTAGTCGACATTTTCAAGACTTTTGTAAAAATTAGGGGATCAAGTTAAGTTTTTCAACCCCACGCTTTCCACAAGCTAATGGGCAAGCCGAGTCTTCTAACAAGACACTTTTGAATACTTTGAAGAAAAGATTAGAGAAGGCAAAAGGATCATGGGCAGACGAACTTCCTGGAGTATTGTGGTCCTACAGAACGACCATCCGTTCTTCGACTGGAGAAACTCCTTTCTCTTTGGCATTTGGAACAGAGGCAGTAGTATTCCAATCGAAGAAGCCATTCCTTCTCTACGCTACCAGTACGCGTGGTGATGAGGCAAATCAGCAGTTGATGTATATGAATCTAGATACAATCGACGAAAGACGTGAAAAGGCGACCATACGACTTGCATCTCATCGGCAAAGAATGGCGAGATATTTCAACAAAAATGTCAGAAGCAGAACCTTCAAGGAAGGGGATTGGGTACTACGAAAAGTTTTTCAAAACACAAAAGAAGTCGGAGAAGGGAAGTTGGGACCAAATTGGGAAGGGCCATACATCATCACAAGAGTTGTTGGACACGGAGCCTACAAATTACAAACAATTGAGGGGAGAGCAAATTCACAATAGTTGGAATGCAATTCACCTTAAGCAATTTCACCGGTAATTTAAGCGTGCATTTATTCATATTTTAAGATTCAGAGTAATTTTTCTACTTTAAGTATTGTGTGATTCGACTTAATAACAAATTTCATTTGAAATATCATCCCAAAATATCATTAATTCATTAAAATTGTTCTACAAAGAAGTTAAATTAAAATTACAAAAGATTCAAATTTCTGGAGTAGCTTCTTCCTGAATACATTCAGCAGCAACTTCAGGTGCAGGAATTTCTTGAACTTGAGTAGTCGGCTCGATTTCCATTCGACTAAGTTCTTCATTCTTCTTATCCGCCTCTTGAACTTTAGTCGCTCCCTCCCCTTCAATTACTTCTTTTTCTGCCACTTTCGAGTCGACCTCTTCGCCTTTCTCTTCTACATCACCCTCGTCTGAAAAAGAAACTCCTGCCAATAGTTGGTCATATTGCTGAATCCATTTCTCAGGCTCCCAAACTCATGTCTTCCCATCAAGGAAATCCTTCATCAGATGACTGCGTTCTTTCATCATAGATTCAAGAGCGATCCCTTCAAGATTCTCGAGTAATTCTTCATTCTCCTTCTTCACATTCTCGAACGCATCCTTATAGCCTTCAATCGTAACCTCAGAAGTCTCCTTTTCCATCTGAAGTGTTGCCTTCACTTCCTTCAACTCCTTCTCCAATTCAGCATTTCTTTTTTCAAGCGACTTCTTTTGGACCACTTCATTTTTCATAGCCGCAAATGATTTATCCATCTCTCTCTGTTTCTTAAGAGTCGATTCGACATATCGCTGCATATGTAGACTGCACTCCATTGCCTGGAAAAAGGATTTGATTAGAATCCATTCTACAAATTATTAAGAAATTTCTATCTACTTTCTTACTTGGTAATTTAAAGCCGCAGCCTTTTTCATCGACTCGACCGGGCCAATCTTGGATAACCTCTGTTCATCCTCCTCCAGCAATAGCTTCTTGATAAAAGGGTCAAGGCTTGATGGGTCCGAAATTGCAGTCGACCCTGATGGAATCCTGACAACTATATTATCGATTTCATCCGCCTTCCTTTTCCCCCCTTTGACAACTATTTCAGTCGACTTCCCCTTATGCTTTAGAGTTCCAGTCGACGATACCAATTGTGGTTCTGGAACCTCCACATCTGGCTCCTTTATCTTGAGCTTCCTAGCCTTTTTTCGGCTCATCAACTCATCAATTGATGCTACTTTTATTTGCCTCGACGCCATGTCCTCTGCGCATAAAATTTCTTTTGAAGTTAATGTCTTTATAAACCACACCTTTCCGTACAGAGCTCGAATCGACCGAGTACAGTAGATGACTTCCAATACGTTTTTAGAAAGTGCCAAAGGGGTAGATATACCTTCTGATTCGAAGATTTCTTTAAACTGTAAAGTTGCTCTTAGTCTCTGCTCTACCAAGATTATCCTCCAATCTCTTTGTTCGACGGGAAGATCAAGAAGAGCTTTTGTGTTCGACAAAATAAGAGGTGTTTTGTCGAATAAACTGTTTCGAAAAGGACCTGCAGAATAAACAATCCAAACATTAGTATCATACGACATTAACATTGATAAATTTTCAACGAGTAGAAGAAGTTGATACTCACTAAATACACTCCAGTAAACTCATGTCGAGTCAAGTAAACTCATGAACCACCGTTTGGTTCAGTCGACAAGGGACATTCCCCTAGACTCATGTCGAGTCAAGTGAATTCCTGAACCACCGTTTGGTTCAGTCAACAAGGGACATTCCCCTAGACTCACGTCGAGTCAAGTAAACTCCTGAACCACCGTTTAGTTCAGTCGACAAGGGACATTCCCCATGACTCTAGTCGAGTCAAGGTTAGACTCCTGAACCTGCATTTGGTTCAGTCGACAAACGGGCATAGTCGAGTCAAGGTTAGACTCCTGAACCTGCATTTGGTTCAGTCGACAAACGGGCATAGTCGAGTCAAGGTTAGACTCCTGAACCTGCATTTGGTTTAGTCGACAAAGGGACATTCCCCATGACTCTAGTCGAGTCAAGGTTAGACTCCTGAACCTGCATTTGGTTCAGTCGACAAACGGGCATAGTCGAGTCAAGGTTAGACTCCTGAACCTGCATTTGGTTTAGTCGACAAAGGGATATTCCCCTTCACTCTAGTCGAGTCAAGGTTTGGACTCCTGAACCTGCATTTGGTTCAGTCGACAAATGGATATTCCCCATGACTCTTGTCGAGTCAAATGGGACTCCTAAACTTACATTCGGTTCAGTTGACCAGAGAATGTTCCTCATTACTTATGTCGAGTCAAATGTATCCATGGATCTTCAAACTGATCAGACGACCAAGAACCAATTACCATAAAGTTAAGTCAAAACAGAAGGACTAAGACTTCGTCTCCCCAGACGATACACGCGATATATTCCAAAAAAACCACATTTTGCACAAAGCTCTTATAAAACAATCCAACAGAAAGTGATACATTCTTGTCACGTGCTTCTGTGATTAGTATCATTCGACACAAACGTATATACTCTCTAAGACAAAACTTCTTTGACTTAGAGAGTAAGGGACAAACTGTAAGAGCCAAATTTGGTCTAAGGGTAAAACTGTCTTTCACCTTAAGCCCATCAGCATGTTAGGCCCGAAACCAAAGCCCAAAGAATTATGTATTTGATTACAATTAAAATCATAAAGCATGACCAATTAACCTAACTCTAGCACCACTCCACTTAACCTAACTCTAGCAATAATCCTCACTTACTCCAAAACCATTACCAAATACACCAAACCTCAGATCATGTTTTATCTATAAATATGAAAAGAATACAGGAAGAAAGCATTCAAGTCTCATTTCTCTCACCCTAATACTTCATGCTCTCAATCCTTAATCCCCTCATATATTACACGGCTCTCACGGCCACAAAGGAAGTAGAGGTAATATTCACCTTGCTTTCCCATTTTACAAACTTATTTCCTGCCACTGACTTGGGCGTCGGAGTGTACCCGGTATCCACCACACCGGTGGTAGCCTACTCTCGTCCACTCTACTTTGTTTTTTGTAGGATTGCTAGTGCCCAACTTACAAATTCTGATTGGGGACCCTTGGCGAATTCCGGAGTCCACACCCGGCGGTTTGAGCTTTGGACCTTGTCTTCAAGTAGACCTGACCGACGGTTCGGTTCCGGTTCGGAACCGAACCGAACCGGCCGGTTCTCGGTTCTCGGTTCCACACTTAAGTGGAACCGGAACCGTGAACCGAACCGGAACCGAACTGGTCGGTTCCTGTTCTGGTTCGGTTCGAACCTTTTTTTAATTATATAAAAAATTCGAAAATAAATTAAAATAAATTAGATTAATTTAATAAATAAATAAAATTATTAAATTGAAGAGCTTGAACTTAAATTTTAAAAAATTTAAGTAGCATACGTATCATCCAGGGATGAGAGGAATCAAAGTTCAAGTAGTTTCATTACAATTATAAGATATTTCCCCTTTGGAAATTTACAATTTTGTAATTATCAAATATCAATCATCATTATCAATTGATTCTTCAGCTCCGGTTCCGCTTGCACTTGTTGTTGCAGATGCATTATCGAACAAGTCTTCAAAATCATCAGGGGCATCTTCTTGTTGTCTCAGATCAGCTCGAGTCCAATCATCCACACAAGCTGTTGCTTCTAGAGTACTTGGATATAATGAAGATCGTCTAGCTTCCAATATATTACCTCCCGAGCTGAAGGCTTACTCAACCGCAATGGTGGAAATAGGTGCTGCCAATATCTCTTTAGTAATAATTGATAAAACATGATATATATTTTGATGCCGGTTACACCATTTAAGGATTTTAAAATTTTTACTAACTAAACTTTCATTAGGAAACTCGAAATTTGTAGATAAATAATTATCAAATTCGGGGTTATTAGTTGTCTTATCCCTAACTTTTTTATTTCGTTGCAGTAACCAACGATCATTTGCACTAAGTCTTCTTTGAATTACTGGTTCGCTACTACTACATTCACCTAATGTTCATAAGTTATATCTTACAATATAATCATTAAATAACTCAATTAAATCATTTCTGAATCTCACTATTATTCTTGTAATATCAATTTCATTTAATATTCTTAAATAACCATAGTAAGCTTGTAAAGCACTATTCAAACCTTCTAATTTAAATCTAGGATAAAAAACAGAAGCAATAAGATAAAGTAAATGAATTTATCTAAAATAATTCAACCATTTTACCTTCATAGCAGTAATGGCTTCGAACAAAACAATATCATTGGATCGCTACTTTCAACATGTTCATCAAGAGTACCAACAATATTCAAACTTTCAAGAAGAAATAAATGTGCTGTAAGATAATAAACACCGCTAAAAAGTAAAGTAGCATCATTAAAAACTCTTAAAATATCTATAAAAAAAAATTCACAAATATCTCATTGGCTAGGAAAAAGTGTGATATTTTGAACATGTTGAGAAAAAAAATTACATAATGCATCTTTGTATTGTAATGTTTGACATAAAAGAAAATAAGTTGAATTCCAACGTGTTGGAACATCTCTTGAAAATTTAATCGGTTTAATACCATTTATTTTACAAAACTTGGCTCATTCTCTCCTAACTTGAGAATATGACCAAATACAATTAAGTGTCGTCTTAATATGATCAATGAAAGGTGATAATAATTTCAGACCATATGAACACATAAATTAAGGACATGACATGTGCAACGAATATGAAAAAACCGACCCCCTAAATTTGGTTGACATATTTCTTTTAAATCATTGATGGATGCAGTATTTGCAGATGCATTATCAAATCCAATTGTTAAGACTTTATCTACTAAACAATATTCATCAAAAATTACTTTCATCATTCTATAAATATTTTGTGCAGTATGTTGGTCATCAAAAACTCTAAATGCAATAAGTTGTTTTTGCATGGTAAATGATGCATCAATGACGAATCACACCCATGTATGAGTGTGTTTGCCAATGGTCACTTCAAATATCAGAACATATAGAAACACGACCTTTAATCTCTTTAAATATTTCATTTAAAATAATTTTACCATATTTGTATAATTTAAAAATATGACGTTTTGTTGTATTTCGAGTCATTCTACATGCAGCATAATTTAAAGCATTATGCACGTAATTAGTAAAATTCAGTTTTTCACCAAAGCTTAAAGAAAGATGTGTCATACAAGTTAATTTCGCAAATTCTTCTCTATTTTTTGCATCAGAATATTTAAATAAATCTACAGCACTTATACCTCTACTAGATGATGCGTACATGGCCATTTGAGTTTGTGTCGTATCAAGTCTAAGTTCAACCGGATGATGTCTTTCCAGGTGCTTGATCATATTGTCGTATCCATCAAAAAATTTGTAGGAAACCCCACAATGGTTGTAAACTACTCTTGAACTTTCATCGTCTTGGTCTAAATGAAAATGAATTTTGAAAACATCCGATGAACGAGACTTAACTTCTATTCTCCGTGATTGTGTACCGACACTAGAGCCGCTCTCTTGGGTTGGCATATTTGACATTATATTCTCAGATGAGCTTGCCATTTTTTGTTTAAGAAATAAGTAAGAAGAATAAGAAAATTGACTAATTGAGAATGATAATAACTAATTGAGATTGAGAATAAGAGAATTGTAGGAATTGAGAGAGTTGAGAAATTGGTGTGTTGAAATAATGAAAAATGAATCATATTTATAGAGTTTTAGAATTTTTATCATACCAAAAATGCTCATAAATATAACCATTTTATTACCGTTATTATGGGTATAATAGGAATTATATAATATAATTTTTTTAATGGCCAACTGCCATTTTATTTTTTTAATTTAAGGGGCAGGGAGTCGCCCTTAAACCCAACGGCTACTAGCCGTTGGGAGGGTTCCTGTTGGAACCATACGGTTCCGGTTGGAACCGCTTGAACCGTTCGATTCCAGCGGTTCCGACCGGTTCGCGTTGGGGTGGAACTCCAACCGAACCGGTCAATCACGGTAACCGGAACCGGAACCGGAATCGTCTGGTTCCAACCGGTTCGGTTCCGGTTCCGAATCGGAACCGTGGCCCGGTCTATCTTCAAGGTCCTCGGTTCAAATCATGGGTAGCACTCTTGTAAGAGTCTGGGACAGTAACTGGTTTACCCACACATCAATTGAATGACGTGGGGTTTCCCGATATTCCAAAAAAAAAGTCTTAAAATTAAAATGAAATAAAATATGAATTAAAGTATTGTTGTTGATAAGATTATCCTCAACATTCACTTGCAATAGAGTCACTGTCATAATATTTTCAAAAATATAAATTTTAAGTATTTTAATTATTATTTTTTTTTTCTTACAAAATTGGTTGATGAGGCATATATATGGAGGAGGATAGCAAAATATAGATATAGATCCAGATCTACATTAAATTTTTCGAATTTGGTTCTTAAAAAAATATATAGATCTGGATCCAGATCTTATCCAAGAAAATTTCTGGATCAAATTTATTTTTATTTTTAGATTATTTAATTTTGAACATTCAAATTAAAATAAAATAACATCTATAATTAACAAATATCAATTTAACATACAAAAAATATATATTTTAAAATCCATCCAAGATAATCTAAATATAAATATAAAAACAAATCATAAAAAAATATTTTATTTATGATTTTATTATATTATTTTCGGATACGGATATCTGGATTCAATTGAATCCAGACCGAATATTGCTAACATCCGGAGTGAGTTTGGATAAGACTCATCATTATTTTGGATATGACATAAAGGATTATATTGCATATTTTATATTTTATTTTCATTTTAAACTAATTATTTTACTATTCAAAATAATATAATAAATAAATAATAATTTTTTAAAATAAATATTACAAAATAAAAAACTCACATATTAAAAAATAATAATGATTGCAAAAGAAATACTTACATGAAGAAATAAAAGAAGTCATATCATTTTGTACAGATAAAAATATTTAAGAAATAAAGTAAGAAATAAATAATTTTTTTTTAAAACAATAAAAAATAACTGTTATAAATAAATATTTAAAAAATAAAAAACTATAAATATTTTTGAAATTAATATTACACAATATTTTTTGAATTAAATATTATAAAATAAATAATTATAAATATTTTTTGAATGAATATTATAAAAAATCTTAAATATATAATGAAAAATGAATTAATAATTTTAAATATTAAAAAATTAAAAAATAAATTAATTATTATACAAATTAAAAAATAAATAAATATAAAACTTTAATAAGGACAGTATTGAAAATAATATACTAGTATTTATATTATTTTATATGTTTTATATAAATTTATTGTTTTTTATTTATGTAAGGAAATTTTAGAGTATTTAAGGATGTGAAAAACAATTTTAGTTGGGAAAGTCTGCTTATTTCAGAATTAAAACGCAGGCCAATCAAATTAAAGAGGCAATTGGCATAATATAGTAATTTAGGAAGAAAATGGAAGCTGTGAGGAAGCAAGGAAATAGGGGTGGCAGAAAATTCGGAGCTCGGGGACGGATAAAAAAAAAGCCGAATCCGGTTTTAATTATAAAAATTAATTTTTATTTCTAAATATATATACTTATAATTAAAAACGTTAAAATTCATATTTTAACAAACGTGTTTGTTTTAACATGCTATCTCAATTTTACTCTATTAAAAGAGTTGGTGGTGGCTCAATTTGTTGTTACTTAATAAATAAGGGAAAATAAACAAAACTCTTCTGATGTTCGGTGAAATTAAGCGAAACCTTATCATTAAGTGAAATTCCCCTCATGTTTAAAAGCCTCGAATTTTAGTTTAAAAATTCTCGAATTATGATTTGAATTCGAGATCCCTAACTATTCTATTAGAGATTTGGGATGATTTTCGTTCCAATTTAAAAAATCAATCGAGATTCAGGATGATTTTTCGTCTCGAATAATATTAATATAAACAATGCAGATCTACAAATGGAAGTAAGTAAACTCTTTTCCTATCTTATTGTTTTATAGAATTAAGTTGGCACCTCTACCCAATATTAATTTGAAAGTAAACTCATGGACTACGTCTCAAAAATAATTTATGCACTTTTGCAAAACAATATTTGAACCTGAGGGCTTACTTTTATACTTTTAAAAATATCATTATTATACGTATTCTATTTCTAATAAAATAATAATAATAATTGTCAAAATACATTGTCAACCAAATATTATATAATGAAACTATAAAGTTTAATATCAATGGTTATTTTTAAAATAGTTCAATTTTATTTTAAACACCTACAAATCCACAATTTCTTGGGGAAATTATCATTTTTACACCCAAAAATTGATTTAGGTAAGAAAAATCTAAAATTTTTAAACAAGTTCAATTTTATATCTAAAGTTTCTGTCAGTATACTAAATCATTTTTTATATGTAGATTAATATATTGATTGAAACTCTTCAAACATAAATTAGTATATTGAATGAAACTATTTAAAATTGAACTTAAAAAATATAAATTAATACATTGATAAAATTTTAGATATAAATTTAAATTTATTTAAAGTTTTCAAAGTTTCAAATATAAGTCAATATTATGATGGAAAAAATGATAATATACCCTTTAAAAAAAATAGTGCAATTATTTATAGTGGTTTAAGTACAACGCATCTACATCCACTTGAAGATAGGAGCTTAAGCTTATATAGGTTTCGAATAAATCTACGCTCAAGATCCAATGAAATAATGACACATCATTTGAGCGGACAAATTTAGATATATTTTAACCCTTTATATTTTTTAAGGTTCGAATTTAGATGGTACGTTTTGAAATCGTTTATTTTTGTCAACCCGACCACGCCCTTAGAGGGCCATCTTATAATTATTGATAAAATACAAATTTGAAACTGAAACAAACAACAATCAGCACCAAATGTGTGCTGCTGCTGCAAATATGGATGTGATATTGAAATTAATGCCTTGGCAAAAGGCAAGAAATACATTTCTCCTTCTGGTAGACATATCTTGGTATCACCTGGATTTCTTTAATGGCGGCGCCATCTTCGAGGGTTCGATCTGCAACTGTTCGATACCAGGAAGCATAATCTCTGGAGAATTCTCAAGAATTTCCGGGGATTCTCAAGGGGGGAATAAGCCTCGAAGGACACGACAGTGGCCGTAGAGTTCTTCCTTCTTGGTGCCCGCGTATGCGCGTAGGCGCATAAGCGCGTAGGCGCGTAGGCGCGTAGGCGCGTAGGCGCGTAGGCGCGTAAGCGCGTAGGCGCGTAGGCGCGTAAGCGCGTAGGCGCGTAGGCGCGTAGGTGCGGCCACATCACACAAAATGCAAAGACAGGAGACCACATTGATATTTTGACAGGATTATCCTTGTGTCTATTGTAAAAATATAATGCAATTCCTGAGAATATAAACTGGAGAATGGCACCAACTAAGGCAATAACATCAAATTTATTTTCATACATACATACATACAATCTATTTTCATTAGCGAACTTTTTATATTTCTTGCAAATTTGTGACATAAAATTTATGTACCTTTCCAATGTACATCTTCATCAGTCCTATGGCTATCATCACTATTACTACTAAGTCCCTTCCCTGCTGCATCAAAGGATTTTATTATATGATGCTGATGATCAAACACTGCAAAGGATTAAAAAGATTAATAGAGAATGTTACTGAGAATTTCACGCAAGAATTTGACTGCTGTTTCATTGTTCCAGTCAATCACAGGATGGATCTCTAAAACCTGAGATGCAATGAAACAAAGTCCACAAGTCAAAACTATTTTTTTCTTTTAACAATGAAGAATAGAGAGATTAAATACCTTGGGCTGATGAGTTAATTGCAAACGAGGATTGTTTTTATTGAATTTAAATGAATCCATAATCAATTATAACCCTTTTTTTTTTTCGAATCATTGGAAACTCAACCGTCAAATCAGTAAAACCCTCGACTGTCAAGGTGAAATCCTGAATCGTATATGATGAAGGTGACGCCTTTGGAGACTTCTCAATATACCCATCTTACAGTAAATCAAATCCTGTACTGTACCTCATCGATCATAGGTAAAATTTCCTTCAACAGAGGTGACTGAAAGAATTTCATAAAGCTATTGGATAAAGAAAAGTTCTCCGGAATTGCAGGAGCTATTATTGGATGTAGATTATTCGGACTTTGATTCCTTTGTATTCTCAGTTGATTTCTATTCTTATTTTTGTTATCATCAGGCTTCAGTTTTTATCTCTGAATCTTCAGAATTCACATTGCGCTCAAACTTATCGGATGACAAAAGTTTCTGAAGAAATAGGGATATTGGATCACTCGGACTCGGTTTCCTTTTTATTACACCCAATTGAATTCTATTCTCAATCTTGATCTCATCGACTTCATTTTTGATCTCTGAATCATCCTTTTCCGCTGCCGACGACTCTACAGACTTCACATTCTGCAGCTCTTCATCATCTACCACTGCCTTGTTCTTCAGATCAAACGGTGGATGATTGACATTTAAGACAACGGTTGATTCAGAATTATTATTTTCCATTGGAATTTGGAAAGATGATGAGTGATATGATTCAGAAACTAGCTTCTTCTAAACTTTTCCCAAGTCAATTGAGTTTGTCTGAATAATGAATACTGTATCAACAGTCAAAATTTATTAATTCAATACTAATCACAAACTCAATTCAACTCAATCCTAATTCTAATTAATATTATATATACTTAAAAATGATTGTCATGTACACGATACAAACAGTGATCAGAAATTTCCAAGTACTTTAGATTTTTTTTTTTTTTTTTTTTTTTTAGATTTAATGCTTAAATAATATGACCACGTAGTTTCTTTGAAACATTGCCCCTCAATGATCCAGTAGCCCAAGCCCACTGGCAAAATCAATTAATGAAAATAAAAAATTCCAATTAAAAGAAAAATAATCGCAAACCACGAAAAATTAAACTTGTATTGGTGGGGTGCGCCAGGCCCTTGCTTTAGTGCAACGCATGGGCGACACGTGAAAGCCCCAATAGCAAGCTATTGTGATGGGCTTTCCCCCTAAAAAAATTAATTTAATATCGTGTGAGCCGATGGCCCACATATCAGATATTAAACTGATAAGAACAGATACTACACTTGATCTTAGCCAAAAGGCCGAGAAAGGTATGAGTTGTTAGTTCGGTAAGCGTCTATTTTATATTCAGCTCCTCGCTCCTGCTTCTTGCTTCTTCCCGATGTGGGATTTCTAAAAACCACCTTAATAACTACTCCCTTCTTGTCTTTGCAAAATTGAATTGTAAAAAATAACGCCAATGGAAAATAATGTACCCTTTTTAATACTATTTGTGAAGGGGTAATTTGTTTTCATATATAATATTATTTTTTAAAATCCTGTTTCATTATCATGTTCATTTTCAATAGTTGAATGCATTTTTTGTTTATTACACTCATTTCTATATCATGAATTTTATATATTTGATTCTCCTCCATCTCCATCCATTAATGCAAATATTGCATAAAAATTTACAATTTATTGCAAGATGTGAATAATATTATGATTATCCGAATCTGTATAATAATGCAGATCCAAGTTTAAGTTTAAAAAATGTTAATCCGGATATCCAGATCTAAAAATTAAATAAAAATAAAAATATATATTTTTTATTTATGATTTTATTATATCTTTATATTTATATTATTTTGGATGGATTTTAAATTATATATATTGTTTCAAATGTTAAATTATTGGATATCATTTTATTTTAGTTTGGATGTTTAAAATCAAATAATTTAAAATACAAATAAAATTCGGAATTTTTTGAGATATGCGAAAATCAGCACACCCTTTTGATGACGTAATTTTAGAAACTCCTCTTTCTAGAAATGAGGTTTTGAAGTAGTCAATACCATACAAGAATAAATAAAAATATAAGCAGGGTTTTTCATCCCATTTTTAATTTTTTATTTAAAAAATTTTAAATCCTAATCGAGAGTCTGAACGGTTCATTCAATCCAATATCAAAATGATTTTTTATCCCGATTAACATTTTATATGAGGATTCAAGACGATTTCTCATGTCGAATCTTGACTTTTTATCTAAAAAAATTATAAATCTCTTTCGATATTCGAAATCCCAAACAATTTAATCTATAAATGGAGATAATTTTTGGTCTTAATTATATATTTGAAATAATTTTTCATTGTATATCGGGACAAGACTATATCGAAATTGGCTTGCCATCGCTAGGAAGTATGGATCTATTTGGTGTAAATGGAAAACATATGTGTCCTTATGTAGGAAATCTTAAAACTATAGGGATCTATAAGTTATTTCTCTGTTCTGGCACAGACCGGCATCTTGAAACCCAATTAGCACCCTTTACTTACTCTTCTTGCCTTCTTGGTTCGTGTCTCATGTGCTAAGCATTTTTTTTTTCCATTTTAATGTTTAGTCAACTCAAAGTGAAGGTGAAGAAACTGCCCTCTGTTTCTTCAACTGCAACCCAACAAACAACTCTTTGTTTCTCTGTAAAATCTTTGAAGCTTCTTCAATGGCTAATAACTCATCATCATCATCATCAGTCATCGTTTATTCTTTCTCTCGCAACCGTGGCTTGTTCAAAACATTTTTCTGTATTCCCGCAACATTAGCTCTCTTAACCACTCTCTCTATTCTAGTTTATATTTCCACTACTTCACATCTCTTCTTCACTTACCATCATCAATATCATCATGATGATCATCAACACAATATGCTCATTCCTTTTGTTTACAAAAAGAATCCACCAGTACCAGTCAAGTCTTTAACGGTCCCAGTTTCACTTCTCAATGTTTCTAACAACAGCAACAGTGATGGTTATGGTGATGGGAGAGTGAGTCAACGGCTTGTGAGAGCTCAGTTGGATGATAATGGTATGTGATTTTTGTTTCTGGGTATGGTTTACTTTTAAATTTGTTTGATGTTTTGGTGTAAAGTTTCTATTTTTATGTGTATGCTAATTTGTGTCTAGAAATAATTTTGGACTTGAGCGAGCTTTTTATAAATTGTAATATGTAACTTAATCTTTTAACTGTTCATTATTATTGAAACACGCCTGATAAAAGATTATGAAAAGCTTAAGCTATCTCAGCTCAGCAATGGATCCAAATTCAGTAATTAAATAATCTTTAGATTTTTCCTTATGGGTGTTCTTTAGTTTCCAAATTTGTTTGATATTTTTGACATGGGATTTGGCTGGTATTAACACTGATATGTTAAAGGGCAATCAGGAAAATTGGAAGTAAGAAATTGTCTGCATTATTGGATACCGTTTAGTGGTTCAATTTTATGAATATTTAGAGCTCTGTGCTTAAAACTTGGTGTTTTGATCTTTATTGGCATATAATTTTTGCTTGTATACTTAAGGGAGAAGAGATTGAATATTTGGCATTTATGGTTGCTGCTAAAAAGCATTTTGAGGAAAGAAATTAAATGATTCATTGTTCTGAAGTTGAAATCAAAAGATTTCGATTCACTGTTGCGACAGGTACCAATATTTTGCTTCTGGAAACATAAAATTTATATAGTTTGGTTATTGTTAGATCCATCGCATGGCTTTTCTTGGTGGGTGGGGTGAACAGAAAGGTTGAAGAGACTTGATTAGATGTGCATTGAACTTTTACTTTCTTAATCTCAGAATCTGGAAACTGGCAAACTTCTGGTTTTTATGCTTCAGGAAACTATGTGAATAACGACGTGTTCCATGACAGACATATCTTTCTAGAAGACTATAACCAAATGAATAGGAGCTTCAGGGTATATGTTTATCCTCATAGTCTGAATGATCCCTTTGCGAATGTACTCTTGCCTGTGGATTTTGAACCCGGTGGTAATTATGCTAGTGAAAGTTATTTTAAGAAGGTTCTTATGAAGAGCCATTTCATCACTAAGGATCCGTCGAAAGCAGATATTTTCTTCTTGCCTTTCTCCATTGCAAGGATGCGGCATGATCCTAGGATTGGTACAAAGGGTATTCAAGATTTTATCAGTCATTACATCTTCAATATCAGTCGGAAGTACCCTTATTGGAATCGGACTGGTGGGGCTGATCATTTTTATGTTGCTTGTCATTCCATTGGACGGTCTGCCATGGAGAAAGCTTGGGAAGTGAAACTCAATGCCATCCAAGTTGTGTGCTCATCGAGCTATTTTCTGTCAGGATACATTGCTCATAAGGATGTTTCTTTGCCTCAAATTTGGCCAAGACAAGAAGATCCCCCAGAGCCTACTTCATTGAAAAGGTGAACATATTCGAATTTGCCATATTCTTATTAATACATACTAGTCATACTGAAATTTAACCGATAAACTTTAATCAATGGTATCTTATACCAGACCAGAGATGTATTAGATATTGGGAAAAGAAAGTATGTTTTACATTTCATGAAGCATTGATAAAAATGTGATTATCCGTTACCATATCTGTTAATTGTGTTTTTGTTTACCCATCTTTAGTTTTGTAAGTCTTCTTTTCCAAGGCATTTTGTAGCTTATATGATCCTGCATTCACTAGGGATAATCTCAGTTAAACCAGTTGTATATATTAGAAAAAAAAACTCATGTTCTCAAGCGCAATCTAATTTAGCTTACCAATTACATCCTTGCGCACATTTGTATCAAGTGATGGGGGAAAACTTTTTATGTCCGTGCTCTAGGTCCATTTATTCATGCCTAGTTATGCCATTTCTATTCTAATTTTTAGGTGCTAGAGCCACTTTATTGCATGACGTCCTAAATGATATGCAGTATAATATTTGCTACATCCTACGGTCCCATCTAAGTTACTGTTGCATGTTAGTGGATCCATTTCTTGAGCAAGATATGCAATGTATTGAACCCTATAAATTCATTGAAGATCTGCTTGTGAAACTAATTCTCGTTTAAAAGAATTTGGTAGCTGTGCCAAATATTTCCTCCAAAATTGTGATGTGAAGTTTGCTTGACTAATAGTTTTAAAACCATATTCTCTGTTCTTCAGAATTGTTGCTAATTTTTACCCTCGTCATGCTGTTGACTTTTTATATCTAACTGCAGTCACATGTAATGAAATTGCAGGAAGAAGCTTGCATTTTTTGCTGGAGCTATCAACTCACCAGTACGAGAGAAGCTTCTTCAAGTTTGGAGAAATGACACTGAGATTTATGCCCACTTCGGGCGTCTCACAACACCCTATGCTGACGAACTACTTGGGAGCAAGTTTTGTCTCCACGTCAAAGGCTTTGAAGTAAACACAGCCCGTATAGCAGATTCGCTATATTATGGGTGTGTTCCTGTGATCATTGCAAACCACTATGATCTTCCATTTACTGACATACTAAATTGGAAGAGCTTCTCCATTGTTGTTGCCACTTTAGATATCCCATTACTGAAGAATATTCTGAAAGGGATCAGCTTGGAAGAATATTTGCTGTTACGAAGCAATGTTTTAAAGGTGCGAAAACATTTCCAATGGCATCTCTTCCCTAGTGATTACGATGCTTTTTACATGGTTATGTATGAGTTGTGGCTTCGACGAAGTTCTATCAGGATTCAGTTGAGTACTTCCATTGATTCCAATTGATGATTATACATTCTCTGGTGATTTGGTTTGTGCCACTGGCTTTTGGCTTTTGTATATTTTTTTGATTGATTATTTTACTGCTGAAGTAGCTTGTGACCTCAAAAGTCCAATTCTTCTTCTTCTTTAATTGATCATTCACAAGTGAGTTTTAGTTTTTACTTTAATGGATATTACTATTAAGCACAAATTGAATCTTTAGGACCCCATAAAGCATATGTTCATCATTTTTCTTATGCTTTGATGCAAGGCAATCAGTCAGAATTTACAAATCTTAATTTCGTCCCAATTATGAATTCATGAAAAATCTTTTCAAATCTTGGATTAGTTTTTGAATCGGTATGAAAAGTTGACTCAAATCTCATATTGAATAGTTCGAAATCTATATCAAAGATTTTGAATTTTTAAGTAATTTGGACGAAAAATCGTCTCAAATCTTGCTCGATTTGTCTTGAACCTCGACCAAAAATTTTAATAGAGATGCAAATTTGTTCTGAATTTCATACCAAACGATATGAAATCCCGATCAGGATTCCAAGTTTATGCTTTCCTGAAAACATGTTGGTTTTTTCTGAAATTGTTTCTAAAACTGCAAAAAAAAAAAAAACAAGAGAGGGGAATGTAATCAAAAAGAGGAATGGACAACAAAACAAAAATTTGGTGTCATTTGGTCTACGCAAAATCAAATCCAATAATCTAGATTTAGAGATAAAAAAATTCTCTCTAATTTTATTTTAATCTTGAAATCTAGACCGTTAATCCAACGATCCAAATTTAACATGAGAGGACTTCAACTTATGCAGAGATATACCCATGAAGCCTTTCCTGAAATGAGGTTCTGATTAGATAACAGTTACAAGATAAATTTTATTTTAGTCTTTGAAATTAGGAAAAAATCTCAAATTTTGTTGATTAGGCTCTGTTTGGTATTATGGGTTGATTTGTGATAAGATAATAAAACTGTATTGTGATCAAGATATAATTTTTAAGTGTTTACTTAATTATTAAAAATTATGATTACTAATTTTGATTTCTTTAAAAAAAAAACTGAATTTTATAAAAATTAAAGTTTTTAACTTCTACCCACCATCAAAATATTAGAAAAATTTATTGTAATTATTTTTTAACAAAAAAATTATATAATATCATTTATAAACTACCATTTATTTACCATATCTTTTTTTATTTACAACACTAAAGAGAGTTATATATTTGGATTCAAGATGAAAATTTTGTGGTTTGGTTCTTCATTGCAAGATAACAAGAGGTGTCAATTGGAATTTATCATCCAATTTTATTTGACTTCTTTTTTTTCTTTTTTTTTTCGATGATTGGCTTCCACTCTACGAAATAATTATAATATTTTAAGAATCTTATTTCTTATCATGGAAGCAAAACAAATAATTATATTTTATTCTAATTATAGTCAGTGGAAAGTTAAGAAAAATCGCACTCAAGTACCTGCAAATTATACTAATGACACTTTAATTCATATAATTATGGAAATATAAGTATTAGTCATTGTTATTAAATATATTTAATTAATTTTGAGTATTTTCCATTCGATTTGTGTTAAATGACTTGAATACTATAAAATTATCTTAAAATAATAAAAGTTCGATTCAAAATTAGATGAAAAGTGACTCACTTAATAAAAATATATATAGCGACAATAACTAAAACTTATATTTCTAAAACTATATGAATTAAAGTGTCATTATGACAATCTATATAATAGTTGGGTATCATTTTCTCGAAAAGTTATTTGAAGTAGCTGAGTTTTAATAAAGTCATAGTTTAGACTATAAATTTCAATTGTTTTGTTTTTTGTTTTTTGTTTTGTTTTTTGTTTTTTGTTTTTTTGAGTCTTTAATTCCAATGGAGATGACAATGAAGATGAGAGAGGAAATCGACATTGTTGTACATATTTTTGAAGTTCTTAATTTCTAAGTATAATAACTTATAATTTTTGTGCGAATCATCTTTATATGATTGTCTTTCAAATATTTAGTAGGAGATTCGACCTATTTAGAGGCGGTAATTCATATAATCGTGTCGTGTCAAATTTAAATAAAGATGAATATGACTCATTTAATAATTGTGTCATAATTATCAATCATAAATACGATATGATTAATAAATATGTTAACACAACACGACATATTGACATGATTAATAAACAGATTAATTTTATTTGACACGATTATATGATTAACATGAATAAACGATTAATAAATGGATCATGAACGAGTAATCATGCGTGTTGATATGATTACATGAATATTATTCATATTATTAGGGGTGTTCATAGGGTCGGGTCGATCGGCAGTGACCCGACCCGGTCAGGTTTATGATTTTTAAAAATTAATTTCGGGTCAATTTGAACTCGTCCCAAAATTTTGGATCTGGTAGCGAGTTTGGGTCAGAAAAATCGGGCCTCACCCGACCCAATGTAAATTATATATGTTGATGGTGTTTTTTAAAGCACTATGTTATTTAAGGAGTATGACATGGGTAAAAGGGGTAATTCCCTTCTCGGTCGAAATTATTAAATACCGACCCGACCACATGAGTTAGGGGCTGACCACTTAAAGATCGGATGACCGGGCATTATCAGATCGACAGCAGCATTCTCAGTTCAAAGGACTATTATGACCGACCTCATGAAGACCGAGCATATGGCGAGATATGCTCCAGAAGATGACACCCTATTATTGCGGATAAGATGACAAGTTATCCTATTTTCATGGGGAAAACTGGTGAGTCAGAGTCATAGTAGGATAAAGAAAGTAAATGTAGTTTTGATTAGGAATCCTTATGGGAAAAGAGAATAGTTTTGAGTAGGAATCCTGATAGGAAAAGGAAACCATCTCCAACTGGGAATTCTTGTACAAATAGGAGTATGATTTCTTCACCATTATAAATAGGAGGGTAGAGTGTGCATAAGAGGAGGAAGATCAAATAGGAGAATCAAGATCATTAATATCAGACTTGTAAAAACAAGAAGCAGAGCTGAGAAGCGTGTTTGAGTAATAAAAGTATCATCCCTTTTTGCGCCCGTGGACGTAGGTCGGACCAAGATCCGCTGAACCACGTTAAATCTCCTTGTTGATTGGTGCATTTATCTGTCTTTTGCTAAATTTGCTTTTGGTTCCCCCTTAACCGAACAAATTCACTATTGAGGGAGGATTAGTCTCGGGAGTGATGTTCCCATATTGCCCATGAGACCAAAATCAGCCGTCAACAGTTGGCGCCGTCTGTGGGGAATCCTAAAAAAAGCAACTCGCGTAGTAAGACAATGGCGGAAGGCGGAAACCAACAATCATCAGGGAGCTCGGCTGCAGATTGGATGGAGAAGATCGAGGAAAACCTTAGGAAAGAAAGGGAGGAAAACCAAACTCTGCTAAAAGCCATAGTAGACCGGTTAGAAAAGATGGAAGGAACACACGACGGAAAGTTCGAGGTCGGGACTACCCGACGAAGGAATGAAATAGCGGAAGGAAAGAGAATTGTCGATATAAGTGAGGACGACAGGCCCCGGAGGAGGGATCCCTACAGGGTAAGATCCGTGGTGGTGCAGAGAGATGCCCAGACCGAGGACACATGGGAGGAGGAGGATGACAAATCATCATCAGACTCCTCCTACGATAGCCCTCACAACACTCGGAGAAGAGGGAAAGAATATACCGAAAGAGTACGAGAAGATACCGACCCCGAGAAGCACCCTTCCCGAGATAACAGAAAGAAAAGAAACCACAGGAGACGGCATGGAATCAAAGACAGCAGCATGAAATATTGGCTACGGGAGGAGCTGGTCAAATGGGGAGTATACCCCAATACAAACAGAGTGGATGTCTAGGACGGCAAAGATGAGTCCCCCTTCACAGAAGAAATAAAGTCAGAACGGGAGGAGCTGGTCAAATGGGGAGTATAACCCAATACAAACAGAGGGGATGTCCAGGACGGCAAAGATGAGTCCCCCCTCACAGAAGAAATAAAGTCAGAAAAATTCTCAAAAAGATTCAGCATGCCGACCATGACACCATACAAGGGCCATACCGATCCCAAAACCCACATTGAAGGTTTCGTCCTACTAATGGAGGTGCAAGGGGTAATAGGGGACGCCATCTGCAAAGTATTCCCCTTAACCCTAGCCGGACCGGCCATTCTATGGTATAGAAGCCTAGCCTCAAGAAGCATCAGCAGCTTCACACAACTCAGAAAGTCATTCATACGGCACTTCAAAGGGGCATGCGTCCTAAATAAAATGGTGGGAGAATTGAGACTGATGAAGCAGGGGGATGATAAGCCCCTGAGGAATTTTATTGAAAGGTACAACAATTTGGTGCTCGAGGTCGGAGCGTATGAGTCATCCGAAGCGCTAGAAAGTCTCAAGGGAGGTCTGAAGGTCGGGAAGTTGTGGACTCACTTGAGGATTCAAGACGTATCGGATTATGCCACTGCCTTAGAGTTGGCCATGAAGTTTATCTTAATAGAGGAGGAGAAAAAGATTGCCCGTGGAATAGACACCCGAAAGGCTAAGATACTCAGGTCAGACAATCAGTGGGATTCAATCAGAAATTTGAGGAGACCAATCCCGGAGCAGAAGAAACTCAGACTGACACCTCCGAGTAGTCATGCTCAAGAGATAAAGTCATCTTTCCAAGTCAACCGTGTCGCGGGGAGGACATTATACACCCCCCTGAACAAACCTATGGCCCAGATAGTTCGGGAAATCCAGAATAAAGGTCTGTTGGCCGAGCCTAATTTGAGGAGGTTCCCTATTGAGGAGAGAAATAGTAGGGCTTACTGTATCTACCATAACGTAAAGGGACATACCATGAATGGGTGCAGAGACCTGCGTGAGCAGGTGGAAGACTTGGTGAAAGAAGGCTATCTCAATGAGTACATAGACCATTCGGTTTTTGAAGACGACCAAGTTGATAGCGAAAGTCATCCGGTC
Source organism: Zanthoxylum bungeanum (assembly GCA_019454045.1). Classification (NCBI taxonomy): domain Eukaryota; kingdom Viridiplantae; phylum Streptophyta; class Magnoliopsida; order Sapindales; family Rutaceae; genus Zanthoxylum; species Zanthoxylum bungeanum. The sequence goes on from SKCR01031994.1 coordinate 143,670, forward strand.
GGATGCGTGGAATGCTGAGATGCAGAGAGGACGTATTAAGAAGAGCCTTACTTGTAGTGACCCTTGTAGAGTTGCAAGAAAGACAACGGATCCCAAAAATGTGAGTAAAACTTCTTCTGTCTTAGGCTGACATTTATTTATGCTTGTTTGTTGTGGCCCACACAATGATTTTGATATTTGTTTTACGGCTCGGGTCTGCTCTTGTACCGCAGAGTCCGTTTTGTTGATATTTTTTTTACGGCTCGGGTCTGCTCTTGTACCGCCGAGTCCGTTTTGTTGATATTTGTTTTACGGCTCGGGTCTGCTTTTGTACCGCCGAGTCCGTTTTGTTGATATTTGTTTTACGGCTCGGGTCTGCTCTTGTACCGCCGAGTCCGTTTGGTTGATATTTATTTTACGGCTCGGGTCTGCTCTTGTACCGCCGAGACCGATGTTTCCTTCCGGCTCGGGTATACTCTTGTACCGCCGAGACCGATGTCTCTTTCCGGCTCGGGTCTGCTCTTGTACCGCCGAGATCGATGTTTAACTCCGGCTCGGGTCTGCTCTTGTACCGTCGAGATCGATGTCTCTTTCCGGCTCGGGTCTGCTCTTGTACCGCCGAGACCGATGTTTAACTCCGGCTCGGGTCTGCTCTTGTACCGCCGAGACCGATGTTTCTCTCCGGCTCGGGTCTGCTCTTGTACCGCCGAGACCGATGTTTCTATCCGACTCGGGTCTGCTCTTATACCGCCGAGACCGATGTTTCCATCCGACCCGGGTCTGCTCTTGTACCGCCGAGATCGATGTTTCTCTCCGGCTCGGGTCTGCTATTGTACCGCCGAGACCGATGTTTCCATCCGACTCGGGTCTGCTCTTGTACCACCGAGATCGATATTTCTTTCCGGCTCGGGTCTGCTCTTGTACCGCCGAGACCGATGTCTCTTTCCGGCTCGGGTCTGCTCTTGTACCGTCGAGATCGATGTTTCTTTCTGGCTCGGGGCTGCTCTTGTACCGCCGAGATCGATATTTATTCGGCTCGGGGCTGAATTTCGTTCCGCCGAGTCAGCTTCTTTGGACTGGGGACGTAACAGTCCCCCAGGTCCAAGTACATTTCTCAGCTCGGGGTCGGGTCACGTCCCACCGAGTCAGCTTCTTTGGACTGGGGACGTAACATTCCCCCAGGTCCAAGTACCTTTCTCAGCTCGGGGTCGAGGTACGTCCCACCGAGTCAGCCCTTCGGACTGGGGACGTAACATTCCCCCAGGTCTAAGTGCCTCTCTTCACTCGGGGTCGGGTTACGTCCCACCGAGTCAGTTTCTTTGGACTGGGGATGTAACATTCCCCCAGATCCAAGCCTCTCTTCACTCGGGGTCGGGTTACGTCCCACCGAGTCAGTTTCTTTGGACTGTGGATGTAACATTCCCCCAGTGCCAAGTCTTTGTTTTAGCTCGGGGTCGGGTTACGTCCCACCGAGTCGGTTTCTTTGGACTGAGGATGTAATATTCCCCCATAGCCAAGTCTTTCTTTTAGCTCGGGGTCGGGTTACGTCCCACCGAGTCGGCTTCTTTGGTCTGGGGAGGTGACATTCCCCCAGAGCCAAATGTTCTTTCAGCTCGGGGTCGGGTTACGTCCCACCGAGTCGGCTCTATTGGTCTGGGGATGTGACATTCCCCCAGAGCCAAATGTTCTTTCAGCTCGGGGTCGGGTTACGTCCCACCGAGTCGGTTTCTTTGGACTGGGGATGTAACATTCCCCCAGAGCCAAGTCTTTCTTCAGCTCGGGGTCGGGTTACGTCCTACTGAGTCGACTGACATCAACATGAAGGTGGCAGGAAGGACCAGATTTACGGCCAAAGTATTTTTTCTCTGCGGTTGCTGGAGTAACCACCGAAAGATTCATCGGCACACCATCTTTTTTTATAGTTCCCGGCATCAACTCGTAAACTCGTTGTTACCGAGAACTAGGGGATAGATGTTGATGGTGTTTTTTAAAGCACTATGTTATTTAAGGAGTACGGCATGGGTAATTCCCTTCTCGGTCGAAATTATTAAATACCGACCTGACCACATGAGTTATGGGTCGACCACTTAAAGATCGAATGACCGGGCATTATCAGATCGACAGTAGCATTCTCAGTTCAAAGGACCATTATGACCGACCTCATGAAGACCGAGCATATGACGAGATATGCTCCAGAAGATGACACCCTATTCTTGCGGATAAGATGACAAGTTATCCTATTTTCATGGGGAAAACTGGTGAGTCAGAGTCCTAGTAGGATAAAGAAAGTAAAGGTAGTTTTGATTAGGAATCCTTATGGGAAAAGAGAATAGTTTTGAGTAGGAATCCTGATAGGAAAAAGAAACCATCTCCAACTGGGAATTCTTGTACAAATAGGAGTATGATTTCTTCACCGTTATAAATATGAGGGTAGAGTGTGCGTAAGAGGAGGAAGATCAAAGAGGAGAATCAAGATCATTAAGATCAGACTTGTAAAAACAAGAAGCAGAGCTGAGAAGCGTGTTTGAGTAATAAAAGTATCATCCCTTTTTGCGCCCGTGGACGTAGGTCGGACCAAGATCCGCCGAACCACGTTAAATCTCTTTGTTGATTGGTGCATTTATCTGTCTTTTGCTAAATTTGCTTTTGGTTCCCCCTTAACCGAACAAATTCACTATTGAGGGAGGATTAATCTTGAGAGTGATGTTCCCATATTGCCCCTGAGACCAAAATCAGCCGTCAACAATATATATAGTTTTATTGATAAAATTTTGACAAAAAAAAAGTATAGCTGAAGTGGCAAAGTATTACTTAAATCGTACCTGATCATGAGTTTGAATCTCGGTATTTGTATTTTTTTCTTTATTTTTCAAAAAACAAAATATATGTTTTTGCTGAGATTCAAACTTAAGACCACTTCAAAATTAATCCAAGACTTAACCATTTCAGCCACATACTCATCATGTCAAAATTATATTAAAACAAATATATATATATTCACGACATATTATGTTGACCCGACCCGACCCGTAGTTTTTTGACCCGATCCGTTACGACCTGACCCGTGCGGGTCACATTCTCAAATTTCGGATTTCGGGTCGGATGACACGAATGACCCGACCCAATAAAATCATAAAACTTATGAAAAACCCGACCCAATCCGACCCGTGAACATCCCTACGTATTATACACGAGTAAACATGTTGAAAATACGTAACACTAATACAACACGACTATCGGCAAATTGTTTTTGAAATACATAAAATATGATGGCTGGGACTCATGTGTAAAAACGTAAAAACCTAGGGACATAGATTGGATATTACCATCTCATGAAAATTTTAAAATGACAAAAACATTTAAAAATAATATAATAAGAAAAAGATGAATCCATCTGGTCGCAGTTCAGTTGTTAACAGAGATTCCTAATACTCTCCACTGTCCACGCCCTAAATTACATTTTTTCTCGAGAAACTTCTTTCTCGAATCCCAAACAAAACAAAACCAATCTCAGATTCAAGTCTCCCCAAACACCGTCCCATGTTTGGTTGCCAAGAAAATCGAGGAAAATCTGAAAGAAACTCGAATCTTGAACCCAATTCTTACATCTTCACCATTTAATCCAAATCTTTTTGTAATTATTTCCTTTAAGTTATAGCTTACACTTTCCAGGTTTTTTACTTTCTTTAATTTGTTAATTGTAATAAGATCTGTTTATTTTTGTTTCGAGATGTGATTTTTTTTTCTGGGTTTTTGGATTGTAAATGTAGGGTTTGTGGTTCTGAGTTTCGAGACTTAGGTTGTTTTTTTTTTTTTTTTTTTAACGAGAGAAGATGTTTTTTAAATCCAAGATCAAATGGGTAGCTTTACTTGTGCTGGGTTTGTCAATGGGATCTCTTATGGTGCATCTTTCTATCACAAAGTTTTCGGGTGTGGGATTGGTTCAGTACAGTCCGTTGGCTGCTCTTCGCCAAGATTTTGGTACTTTGATTGGAACCCAGGTGAGATTTTGGTTATATTTTTCTGTATCTAAGTAATTATCTCTCTCTCTCTGCTTGTGTGGCGTTGCATGCATGACATGGTTAATTAAAATGTATAAGCTATTGAGTTTCGTAATGTTGCAGGGTAGTAGGAACAAGAAGCTATGGGGGAATGTGAAGTCTTTGGAGTCTTTACAACCTTACGCAAATCCTAGGACCGACTATCCTGGTAAGAGTTTTCTTCAAACTGCCATTTATGTGTTAAGTTGATGCCTTTGTTCTGCTTAGTTCTTTTGTAATTTCATCTGAGATGGGATTTTGAAATAGCTTTAGTCTAATATAACTGGATTTGTCTTCTCGAGTGGTGCAATAGAATTATGCAGTTAATTTTAAGCTAAGTGGTCATAATTTAGACCTGGCCACCAGTTCGGTTTGGTTCCAAACTGGCGGTTCCGATCCACTCTGGTGGATCCGGAACCGAACCGGATAATTTAGGTTCAGTTCCACATGGAAGAACCGGATAATTTCGGTTCCGTAACCGAACCGGACGTTTCCGGTTAAATTTTTTTTTTTAAAAATGGAAGTTAAATTTTAAAGAAATTTGTAATTGGATATTATTATCAAATAAATATAATAAATTTTTTTATTTATTTGAATTTTATTAAATTAAATTAAAAATAAAATAAAAACTTAAATTTATTTGAATTTTAATAGTGGAACCGACCAGTTCCAACGGTTCGGCTTGGGTGGGAGCCCTAACCGAAGAGGTTTCGGTTCCCGAACTGTAACCGGAACCGTCTGGTTCCTTCCGGTTCGGTTCCGAACCGGAACCGTGGCCGGGTCTAGTCATATAGATATGTGAAGTTATTGTTCTGTTGACCCATGTATTGATGTGAAGCACTTATGGTTATGGAGTAAAATTGTGGTGTTTTATTGTTGTTTTTCCTAATGTGTGAACCATTTTCAAAGTTGAAGTATAATGTGTACTATATTAAATAGCTGTTTTCATGTATTGAAAACATTGATGTGATTTAAAGAGGAGTTCATAATGGTTTTAAGATCTCACTTCTCACACGTGCATTTGTTTTTATTCAGAAGATATGTCTTGTAACAGTTATTCATGCCTTCATGGGAAATTGAATTTATGACATTCAGATTAAACTTTACCTTGCATTTTGAAGGTTTAGCTTATGTTGCTGATTTCTGTATCATATGTTGAATTTGGTTTGCTGGGAGAACATTTAACAGAAGCTTTAGTATAAATTGTATATGTTTTTTAATAAAAACAATTGTTTATTTTTTTTCTTATAATTTGATATCTATGATTTGAGAGCTTCAACTCAACATACTCATCTTGGCTGATTAACACATTTTCTTTTTTATACAGCTCCAAATGAAAAGAACAATGGTTACATTTATGCAAAAGTTTTTGGTGGCTTTGAAAAGATAAGATCTTCGGTATGATTAGTTCTTTGAAATGAATTTATCTTTGTTGTCTTTTTTTATTGGGAGTTCATAACATTTTTGTTGATTTTCTAGATCTGTGATCTTGTCACCATATCCAGGCTTTTAAATGCTACACTTGTCATTCCAGAGATTCAAGAAAGTCTTCGCTCAAAGGGCATCAGGTATTTTATGCTCGCTCTGTTGATTGTTTGTTTACTGTAAGTCTGCTGTGCCGGTAGAACTTATTGTCTTTTGCTTTTACCCTTTGTTTTATCATGCAGTTTCAAGTTCAAGAGTTTTTCTTATCTTTATGATGAGGAGCAATTCGTAGCATCCCTCACAAATGATGTAATTATTGTGAAGAATCTCCCTGAAAATTTGAAGGCAGCAAGGAAGAGGAATGAGTTCCCTATTTTTAAGCCCAAAAGTTCCACATCTCCAGATTATTATATCAAAGAAGTTTTACCAAAATTAAAGAAAGCCCAAGTTATTGGGTTGATTCTTGCTGATGGAGGATCCCTTCAGGTAGGTTAATATCTTAAAATACATTAATTGACTTGGACCGGTACTGCAATTGGTGTTCTCTTCCTAGAGACTTATATGTCAGTTTCAACTATTGTAAATGTCCACAACTATTCTAGCAGAGTTTTGGACAGTTAATCCTTTCTAGTCTTATACATGAACTGGATTAGTTTGAAGTTGTGCAGTGTTGACACTTTTAATTTGCTCACTGATGTGTAGCTGATGTTGATTCCTCTTCTACGTTGTCTACTCTTGCTCATAATTATATTTATTTATTTATATTTTTAAGAAAAAAGATAAAGCCTCCTTGGAAATTGGTTGTTAAGAAGAAAGGTAGAAATTTTGTTCCCAATTTGAGAAAGCAAATATGGACCTTCTTTACAAATGGGCCTTTTCTTCACTGCTGAAAAATGGTTTGATGTATGTTCTTGCGAGAAATATCATGTTATCATGTGGTTTTCCCCTTTTCCATCCTTGTTCCTTTCATTTACTCGTTGGAATTTCATCTTGTTATCTCCCAAAGGAAAAATACCTCTGAAAACAGCAGAAACAAACTAAGTAATAGTGCACACGGTCAATGTTCCAACATATGGGGAATCTTTCCACAACTTCAGCATGGAGAGGCTAACCATTCAAATAGTAGGATGAACTCATATGTCTTGTGCATAAAGGGTGTTGAATTTATTAAACTGTCTTTTGGAGATATTGTAGTCATTTATAGCCTACTTGAGACATTTACCTTCTTGGTGGCATGACAAGCAACTTAATTGTTATTGGGTGCTAGTTTTTTTTCTCTCATTCAGTCTTTTACTCAAGATTCTTATGATTTTTATTAAATAATGGGTAGAGGCCATAATTTGTGGCTCAAAAGTGAATCTGGACGCCTTTGTTGTATTTTGTAGAGTTGTGTGGTGCTAGTGTCTTTTGGTTAGTCAGTCTACTTCTCAAGATTGGTTTGTTTGGTAATCTACTGTCAAACCAATCTTGAGAAGTTGACTAAGCTACTTCCAATTTGGTATAGTGTCTTTTCCCCTCAATTTCATGATGATTATAGGCCGAAATTTGGAGCCCAGAAGTTATTATGGATGCCTTTGTTCACGTTAGAGTTGTAGTAGTTGCTGCTTAGTCAATTTCTTAGTTTTCTTAAGGTTGTTTGGATTCCATGATATTTTTAGGTGAATATATTATAAATAGTGTAGTGCTGCTTTAAAGTATTTTTGTCTTCCTTCCAGTCAATTCTTCCACCTAGCATGGCCGAGCTTCAGAGGCTTAGATGCAGAGTTGGCTTCCATGCGCTCCAGTTTCGTCCTGAAATTCAGATTCTTGGCCGGCAGATTGTGGAGAGGTAAGCTTCCTATTTTGCAGGAATGTTAGTTCATGTGACAAGTGCAAATTGAGGGATACGCTTCATTTTGCGATTAAATTTATTTGGTGGCAGTTATCCTAACAATGGTTCTGATGAGTTTTTTGTTTTTATATTCCTTTACCCCTTTAAAGATTCTACTGCATTATACTAGTTCTTTCCATGACTTCAGATATGCCAGAAATGTTTTTCTGTCTTTGATGAATCTTAGCTATATAATCTTCTTTCCCCAGGTTACGAGCATGGGGCCAACCTTTTCTAGTTTATCATCCTGGTTTAGTGAGAGAAACCTTAGCATATCATGGTTGTGCAGAACTGTTCCAGGTTAGTTGCTTGAGCAGTTATCCTTTCACACCATTTCTATATAACGTGGCTATTTCCTACTCTCTTTGCTCATTAATTTAAATCTGAATTGGAAGGCCAACCAGTATTTGGGAAGCTTTTTTTTCCCTTTTTAATATTTCATGGGAGTCTGTCTCAAGATAGTCTGAGAGAATGAACAAACATGTCCATTGGTTTCTGTAATTTTGGTGATTTATCAAACAATTTGGTGCTTCTTCTAGGATGTTCACACTGAACTCATACAATATCGAAGGGCACTGATGATCAGACAAGGGATTGTTAATGAAGATCTGAGTGTCGACTCGCACTTGCATAGAGAAAATGGTTCATGTCCCCTCATGCCTGAAGAGGTAAGATAGGAGTCAAACTTTTCACTTGTTAATAATTTACTGAAGCCTTTTACGACTAGCTTTGGCTGATAAATTTATTATGTGGACCATGCTGATAATTCCAATATTTAATTTTTGGTTTTTGATAATGTTAAAGGAAATTCGTATTATTTACAATGTAAAAGTTAATGAGAATTTTGACATATAAACATTTCAGGTTGGACTTCTCCTTCGAGCAATGGGGTATCCTCCAAAAACAATTATATACCTTGCAGGTTCTGAAACTTTTGGTGGTCAACGTGTTTTAATCCCTCTACGAGCCATGTTTTCCAATTTAGTCGATCGCACTTCCTTGTGCAGCCAGAAAGAGTTATCTGACCTTGTTGGTCCTGAAACATCTCTTCCTCAAGATCTTTTCCAATCACCTCCTGCCAAAAGTGAGAAACAACTTAAAGAAGAGTGGAATAAGGCTGGTCCCAGGCCTCGACCTCTTCCTCCGCCTCCAGATAGACCCATTTATCGACATGAAAAGGAAGGTTGGTATGGTTGGATCACTGAGAGTGACACAGAACCAAATCCTTCGGCCATGGATCTGAGGAATCAAGCCCACAGGTTGCTATGGGATGCTCTTGATTATATTGTCTCGGTGGAAGCTGATGCATTCTTTCCTGGTTTTCACAATGATGGAAGTAAATGGCCAGATTTTGCAAGCTTGGTCATGGGACAGCGACTTTATGAGAGCTCTGCATCTAGAACATATCGACCAGACAGGTAAGATGTGCATTGATGTCATCAATTTAAATGTGTATTTGCTTTAAACGAGCACACAACCAAACACATTCATCTATGTAGTTCCTGATATTCTTTAAGCTTCATGACTGTTTTGTCTGTTACCAACATTCAGGTACTTGTTTAGAAAGTAATCAATTATTGGTCAGTATGACTTTTGCTAAAAGTGAATCAATTACCAAGGAGTGCTGGTAGTGAAATTAAAAAGCTTTATGGTTTTATTTGTGTCTTTCTTGATGTTTTCTATATGTGTCTCTGTGGCCGATAAAGATCTACTTCTCTTTGATTATCATCACCGCAGCATTTTGACTTAGTCTGATATTTTTTTTAGTTTATTGGACTTGCCTGCTAAATTTATGAAGCTATATACTTTAAATAGTACATAAAATTTATGCATCTCGATAATAGTTCTCTAACAGTATTTTTGTTCTTCAAACAGAAAAGTTCTTGCAGAATTATTCAACATAACACGGGAAAATATGTACCATCCGAAGCATAACTGGACGCTTTCAGTGAAGGAACATCTGAACAGAAGCTTGGATGAGAATGGCCTTATTAGGCAATCCCTGTTATCAAAACCAGTCTCATTCCTGTCACACCCTCTTCCTGAATGTTCCTGTAGAACTTCATCTGCCAAGATTCCAAATCAATCAAAAGGCAAGGATGGTCGATTCCTGTATGGAGGGGAAGATGAGTGCCCCAAATGGATTCAGCAAGGGCAAGAAGCTGGTTCCGTGGAAGCAGCAAGTGTAATAACTGATGATAGTGAATCATCCGAATATGAACTGCCAGAATCTGATGATAGTGACAGCAAAAGTGGCTCTACTCTAGTCTTTGATCGGGATGAGGAATGGGACCCTAATGACTAGAAATATACGTTCAAGTGGTATTGTTACCTGGTATATAATCAAAGGTGGCATTCAGTTTCCAGCAGTGTTCTAAAACGCGCTAGGCGCTAGTCGGGCGGCGACCCAGCGCCTAGCGCCTAGGGCGCCTACGCGGGGCCTAGGCGGGGCCTAGGAAACTAATCGGAAATATAGAATTTTCATAATTAGGTTTAAGATTTGGAGTGATTTTGACAAATTAATCATAGGAAAATGTTGTTGAGCAATGGGTAAGATTTATAGAGGGTCAATTTCATGAGAAACTAACAAAAATTGAAGAAATTATGGTTTTTTAAAATTAGGGTTTATGCATCAATTGGGGATTTTTAAAATTGATGAGTTAGAGAGTTTGTTTTGTAAAATTAAGGTTAGGGATAAGATTAGGGTGTAAAATCCGACCGGAAAACATCATCAATTTTGAATTCTGAGTCGGTCAACGGCGGTTGACCGCCGGTCAACGGCGGTCAACGGCGGTTGACCACCGAATTTCGCGGCCAAAATTTGCCGGAATGGGCAGAAAATGCCGCCCATTCCGGCGAACGCCTGGCCCCAACGATTGGGGCCAGGCGCAGCGGCATAGGCCGCCGAGCCTATACGCGCCGCCTAGGCGCGCCTAGGCGGCGCGTTTTAGAACAGTGGTTTCCAGTAAATTCTTCTGGAATGAAATTTTTGGGGGAACAGAAGGTAACTTGCTAAGGTCAGTTATTTTATTTCACAGTTCAAGCTTAGTGCTCGAGAGAAATAAGTCACCAAAATTATTCTTTTTCGAGTTAGATTCAAGAAATCTTCCAATTACAGAAAAGTAAATTACTTGTATACCCTCATACGTCAAACATTTTGAACAAGGGTGGGAAAGATTTATGCAGCGAGGACAAGATTACAGGCCACAGTCGAATCCGAGAAGCCTCAGCTTCTTAAGAGACTCAAATACTTGAATTCCAAGGCTATCATTTTTGAGGTACTGAGAATTTTAATTTGTTTCTTTAACTGCATTTCCTGTCCGAGTGTAAATTTTGCTTCTGAAATATGTCAATGATAAATAGTGCATTTTGTTCTTTTATTTATCCTTTAAATTTTTCCTTTGTGAGACTCATAAAATGTTAAAAATATAGAAAATATTAAAGTTTAGGCCGAGTTGATCAATGATTGCTAAATGCAACCTAAACTAATAAAGCAGAGAAATTATTATTTCTCTTACAAAAGTTTACAAAAATTGGCAAGCCTTTTAAAATGTGAATTTTCACCCGTGTTCAAATAATAATTTCTTTAAAAATTTCGGGTGGAAATTGATAAATTTTTAAAGTCTTTTACTACTAAATTTCGGATAATAATTTCGCCAACTCCACCTAATGGAAGACAAAAAATTCATTTTGAAAAGCAATCAAATACAAATATTACTTAAAAAGTATATCAAAGAATTTTGAAAATGGTTACAATGGTACAGTATCATTATCAGCCAACAAGGCATGGCAGTTAAAAGAGATAATAGGCTTGATAAATGGGACTCAAATACATAAATAGCCGGGAAGGGGACTGAATGGTGTCATTGACCGAAACTCGTATTTATACATTACTGAATGTGGAGGAGCTAAGCACCTTTGTTGCTACTCCATGGCTTGAGCACCGCGACAACGATGATTGCAACAATGATGAGGAGGATGAGGATGGCGATGCACATCCATTTCCTGGAACTCTTCTGTAGCTTCTTCGCCTTTTGGAGGGCGGTATTTCCTGACTGCACGTGATCTACAGCACTCGACACCTGCAAAAGCAAGCAAATGGGCGTGAGAACGTTGACTAATATCGTTTAACGATCCCAAGGACGCCATGACCGGCTAGGAATGTTCACGGGTACAAGTATAACCCTCGATTTTATACCAAGAATGAGTTTAATTTACCTGAGATTCTATATTGTCGAGCATGTCTCCTTGCGCATCTACTAATACGGCCATATCCAGAAAGATCTGCAGAAGACAGAGTGATTAACAAATGGAATGAAAAATGTGAGCTCTCTTTGATCATTGCACTAGCCTCTGCAACTTATAGAAGCCTTACTAGAAGCAGATTGATCCTATACGAAAGCAGCTGGCATTGGCTTATTGAACGCCTTTTGATTTTCAAATCATCTTGTTAAATGCCGGGCATCTTTTCAAGGCTGTTTGTGTGCTCCTAGCCACCAGTTGCACTAAAGGTAACACCAGACTCCCCAGCTCAAGGAAAACTTTACTAAGCTCATGGCTGGCCTCTACACGAGCCATTCTCATGAACATTGCATCACTTCGGATATTAAATTTTGTTTTATAAACTTGAGAAGCGTAGTACTAGTCTTCCTTGATATCTAATTTGAGAGTGAAACTCAATTTAAATAGCAAAGCAGGATTGCCCATTTAACCATTTAAATAGAAGACCAAATTGCGAAGTTTGGCAGAATAGCCCCAAACTTTGACAAAATTCACTGAATAAGCCAATGAAGTACCTGTTGTAACTCAAGAAGTTTCTTTTCCAAATCTCTAACAGCATCATGGCGCTCTTGAATTTCAGCCAGTGTGTCCATTATCTGCAAATATAAGATATATCAATTAAGATTACCCATGCCTAATTTCGACAGCTTAATCTTTGAGTACTTTACTCCCCCCCCCACCCAAAAAAAAATCCTTTCCCCAGAGAAGACAAACAAATAAAATTTCAAGATTCAATGAGACTAAGGGTCTGTTTGTTTCGCCGTAAAAGCTTTTCCAGAAAATATTTTTCTCATTTTACAACATTTGTAACACTTATGGAAAAACTTTGTCAACATTAACTATTTTTCGGTCAATGGAAAAATTTAGCCTTTTTTTTTTTCCAGAAAATAACTTACAAAATATTAAATCCGTAAGTTATTTTACGGAAAACATTTTATTTTTGTCTTCTCCAAAGCTTCCGTAACTCACTTCTAACTACTAGAAAATATTTTATAACGAAACACCAGAAAACACTTTCTTTTCCGGAAAATGTTACAGGAATAGTTTTATGGCAAAACAAACGGACCCTAAGTATTCGCAGCAACTAAATTGAGGTGCAAATATGGCCTATATTTTGCAATTTTGGGAAATGCATGGTGTTAGTGTAAAGGTTGAAAGAGAGATGAACCTGGCCTCGCCCTTGTTCTTGGATTGCTTTCTGGAATATCTGTTCACTGTCTCCCGTCTCAATCAATTGGTCAATTGTCTGTACAGCATGGAATTGCAAAAATGACTTGCAAGAATGTAGATAAAATAAGCTTGGAATTTCATGGAGGAATGAATTTTACCTCTTCATCAGCTCTTGTGCCCGTTACTAAGGACATTGCAACCAGTAAAAACTAAAATTAGCTACATAGCATGGAAAGTCTATAATATCTTATGCAGATTTAGCAGCCAAGTATAAATAGCTGGTGAAGGATTCAAACCTGTATAAACACGTCTCTCCACCACCTCTCGATACTCTTGATGGATGTTTTCCCTAAGAACCTGCAAAAAGTTTCGGGAACCTAAAAAATTGAGGAGATACAAGACACCAGGAAAGACTAAAGAGCACATCAGAAAATTTATTAGAGATGGAGTCTTGAGCAAATATAATTTATATCTGCCTACCTGAAATTCACCCATTTTGTCTTTAAACTTCTTTTTCAAGCCACTGTAATGAAGTATAACAGTAAAATAAGTCGGCTATTGACTCATCTCATAATAGCATAGTTCATGTAGTAATGAGAACTGAGAGAAGGAAAAGAAAAGTGGAAGTGTGATTTACAGAGTTGTTGCCGTTCTTGATCGATCTACTCCTGTTCCTTTTCCACAACCAGGCTTCTGCCTATTAGTTAAATTCTGGACCACATAAAAGGAGGACGCATAAGAAATACATGGACTCAAATCACTAGAAAAAAGCAGCAAGCATTCTTACCTCTCTATCCAGTTCTTCAATCTTTGACTTTATGAAACGAGAAATTTTTCCCACTTCATCAACATCTTTCTCCATTCTCTTCTTGATAGCTAATGATGACAAAAAAATCTATCATAATTAATTATCAAATATATTAAAGTGCAGATAATTATTTTATTTATGAACAAAAAGATAGATTAAACTACTGGATTCCCCCTTACAAAGGATACCAGAGACTGACGATAGTAGGTTTCTCAAATTTTTGTGGACAAGGAAATTTTCTTCGGTTTACCACCCACTCACACGGACAAATCAGCAGAATGTTAAATATAAATGTCTATACATATGTCAATATGTATCAAAGATTGAATCACTAAAGATATTTCAGGCCTTTGTCATTTGAAGCCTCTGTTAATAATTTGTGTCTATAGTCAGGTCCCATTTGGCCATCATCCTAAGTACGTAGGTTTGATATATTTATAAACTTAATTATAGTATGTGCTTATTGAATTCTCTAACCATTTCCCGATACAACCTGAGACTAGTCAAGAACATGAAATGAGATGTATGGATTATGTGGTGAAACATATTATCTACATCATGATACTCCAGCAGCTTTGTCATGATTAATTTTGTTCTCTGCTGAAGCACAGTTGTAATTCTTAAGTTAAAAAAGAAAGACAAAAAAGGAAATATCTTTATAGGCAACATGCACGCTTGAAGAAATATAACGAGAACTGCATGAGGTTACTGATTACCTTTCATGGCAGGAGCCTTGGTTACAGATTTCGATTCCTCGTGTGCACCCTGCACTCCAAATTTGAAGAAAAATTACCATAAAGCACCTCTTACTGAGAAACCAGTTCATTAAAGAAAATTTTCAAGATTTCGCACTTTCTTGCTTACTAATTTAGTTAAAATGTGGCCCAAAAAAAAAAAAAAAAAACATGATTCATTAATTGTGTAAGGGTAGTTTTTGTAATAAAATTTAAATGATTCATTAAGCATTAAGTTAAAAGTGGAAAAAAAAACATGCCAATTTTTTAAATCACTAAAATTGAGTCACATTCAGCTTTAAGCACAAAAAACAAACAGGACGTTAGTTTCTACATTAGAACTTTTTCTAATGGTTCTGCTCTCTTTGTTGTTTTGTAATTGATCCAAGAAATCCACTTATTAGTCCTTCCAGCATGCCCATAATCATATATTTATAGAAGACAAAAACTACGTAAAACTTTCAAAATGAATTCTTCATACGAAATGTTTCTGAACACTTTCTAATCTTGGACTAACATATAGTAAATAGGTTAGCAACATACCCAAAAAAAACGAAAATTCATACCTGGAGCTTTTTGAGCAGTTTCTCCAGCTTCTCATATTCTCTATCAATATCATGAACCTGCCAAATAAATAAAATACAGAAATGTCGTAACATCATAGACTTCATATTTATTAACCATTAACTTACATTTAAGCACAAACGGGAACAAGTATAATGTAAATAGATATATGGATGCACAGCAAGAAGCAACAGAAGGTAACTATTCGTATTTCCTTTGGTCTGGCACATGGAGAGCAACAATCATAAGAAGTCCAAAAGCACCTTTTTAAAGAAATTTTCCAAGCCCTGTTCTCCAGAATCCATTTGTGTCCCTAACTCCACATCTCCCCCTCTGGGGGAGCCCCCCCGAGGGATCTCAAAAGAACCCTGCAAAACTCAGAAAGTTAATAAATATTAAGATTTTGGACAACTAAACCTTAGATCTTCATTCTAACAGCACCAATTCATCTACAAAGCAATACGGTCATTAGCAAGAAATTTTTAGGCAATATCATATTAAAAAGCAAGCCTAAGAACAAACAATTTATTGCTTAGTCTCTCAAACGTTCAGTTGCATTCATGAGCAGTCAAGTTTTAGCAATTAAAACTTGTGACCTATAAAAAAACAGCAGCCGTGTATAAATGAGAAAGACCCAATTTTCCAACCCACTACGTAAATTTGACTGAAAATAGCACTAGGAACACACAACGTAATTACAAGATCAGTAAATAATGTAATTAAAAAGTTAGAATTGGCATGATTCTATGCATTTAGTTTACCACCTTCTATTCTAGACTTACAGAAGCTGATCTTCAGTTAATAATTTTTCGTTTCTTTCTTTTAAAAAAAATAATTAATAAGTTCTTCTCATATAGTCTAACATTTCAATTTAACCATGTTCTATATGACCACGAAAATATAAATTGGGATTTTATCATCTACACTTTATTGTCATCCTCCTGCAAATGTCAAAGCAAAGTTCCACAAAAATGAATATTCGTGATCATAAGCATTTCAAAGTCGAAGCTAATCAGTATACCCCCCAAGAACTTCATTAAACATATGAATCAACTCAATCCAATTCCCGATCTATCATTCGAATCAAATATACTTCAATATAAGAGTTCAATTCTTCAATATGACACCGGCAGCATATCAACACATACCATTTCTTTCCTCTTAATTTTAGATTTTTCTTTCTCAAATTTCCACGATTCATATCTTCAATTCACATTCAATTTCAGAAAATTTCAAACTCCAACATAATTAAAAAAAAAAAAAAAAGCAAAGCAATATAATTCAAATAATTAATTATATGATCCAATAAACATAATAAACCTATCATAATCAAAGCTCAGATCAAGACAAAACCAATATTACAACAACATTCATTTTATTTACAAACAAACAAAAAATAAATAAATAAAAAAAGAAAAATGTGAGCTGAGAATGTTACCCCTAATAGGTCGTTCATTGTCGAAGACGCTTGAAGAAAAACCTCTACAGAAGCTTAATTAAATTAGATCTAAATTAATTGAAATAACAAAATTTCAAAGAATCTTAAATGAGACCTGGTTAATTAATTTAATAATAAATTTAAAACCCAGGTCCCTTTTAGGGTTTCCTTTCGGGGGAGAAAGGGAAAAAGCTTCGTGCTTTTCGTGTTGTGAAACAGAGAGAAAGATCGGTGATGATGATGATGATGATGGACGAACGTGATTGACGCTTTTTTGAACGTGTTAGGAGTTTGGTCGAATCCATACCGTCTATTTAGTGGGTCCCAGTATATTGACGGCTTGGATCTCGTGACGGGAAGTGATTATAATAGTTACGTTGTAGGATTATGTTAGCCACCTTTTACCCGTTTTAGCACTAATATTTCAAGTACGCAGAATGACTAGTTTAGCCTTCAGATTTGATGGTTTTAACGAGCGTGATTGGAGGTTTCTGAGGGTATTTGTGTCATTATGGAACTTGGTTTTGGTAGATCTAAGAAGTGGAGATTGAAGTGGATTGTTTTGCGGACCAAGGTATGTCTGATCTGAGTTGGATTTATGACATCATCTGCTTATAATATTGTTTTCTCTTTCTATTTTTAGAACATGGGTCCCACTTCCACCTAAGTTAAACTGGCACTTGACGAAGGTCCAGTTGCCACCGGAATTCTTGAAGTGATAATAACATCTGGATCCTTATATCTTTTAAATATCTCAATCAAGGATATATATTTTGTATTTTTACCAAATAGGTGTCTAACTAGTAGGGGTGGCAAAACGAATCAACGAATCGAATTTGTATCGAATCCTAAACGAATCGAATCAAAATGTGATGGATTCGTATTCGATTCGTTTATTAAACGAATCATAATTTCAGGATTCGTATTCGATTCGTTTATTAAACGAATCGAATACGAATATTCGTTTATTCGTTTAGTCATGATATTATTTAATAAAATAATTTACCACAGTTGATTTACATTAATTCTTCGTAAATATATACATATGAAATATGTAATTAATATAATTTACTAAAAATACCTCATCAAATATCGAAAATATTACTTTTTCTATGATAATTAGCTATAATTTTTCGAATCATAATTGAAAATTAACATGAACTAGTAAATAAAAATAATAAAACGAATCATAAACGAATAAACGAATCAATGAGCTTAAATTCGTATTCGATTCGTTTAATAAACGAATCGAATCGAATTGACCCATTTATTAAACGAATCCATTTTTTCAAACCTGTATTCGCTTTAAAGCGAATCGAATCGAACGAATAAATGAATCCTGACCCAAATTGCCACCCCTACTAACTAGTAGCTCCTGTTGGAAACTTGGAATCAGTAGTGGCAAAATCCGGCCGGACTGGCCCTGTGGAAAATAAGGCCGGCCCCAACCGGGGCTGGGATTGGCAGAAAATACTGGGGGTGGGCTATAAATATTACAAGAAAAAAATTAATTAAATATCTGTATTTTTTATTTGGAAAATTTACAATCACCGATTCTTATTTCCATTATAAAAATTAACCCACGTTCTGAAAAATATTTTTAATGGTCAAATAAAATATGTTTCCATTATAAAAATTAATTCACATTTTGAAAAATATTTTTTATTTGGCACAAATTAAAAATAGATCCTTACAAATCATAAAATATTATACACCGAATTCGTACCCCTGACAATTAGGGGTATTCACGGGTCGGGTCGGGTTTTTTAAAATTTTGTGAGACCCGATCGGGTCGATTCACGGGTCAAGTCACGCGAAGGTAAAACCCGATCAGGTGCGGGTCGGGTCGGGTCGGCATAAAAAAATAAATTTTTTTAATGAATTAATTATTTTGAAATATAAATATTAGTTATTTTATGTCCCAAAAATTATTATATATATAAAGTTTTAATACAATAAAAATAATAAACAAATGAAATAAAAGTAAAAACTTTAAAAAAATAATAAATTTTTTATAAAAATAATAAACATACTATAAGGTCGAGTCGGGTCGGGTTTTAGTATCAAACTCGTTGCCCAACCCGACCTATTTTTAATATTATATATGCATATAATCATCCAAAATATTTTAATATTTATACTAACATCACACAAACAGAAAACAACAAAATGTTTCCTAGAATGTAATTTTTTTTTCATATATACATTTAATCGAACAGTTGATAAGTCATTACTTCTACTTCATTTAAACAACACTTAAAATCATTTTCAAGCTAACCTAACCAAAAACACCACAATAAATAAAAATTACAAACTTGAAAAGAAAAAAAATTATTACTAAAATGGAGCTTCTTTGCCAAATTTTGAATTTTGTGTGAGATTAAATGATTTCATTTGAGTGAATTGTGAAGTAAACAGAAGTGAAATCATTGGTACTGTTGTCCACTTTTACTTTTTTTAGTTGATAAAAATATTTATTTAAATTGAGGTTATTTTTGTATTTAGATAAAGTAAATGGGTTATTATTATAAATTTCTCTTTTTTATTTTGTCTATCTAGTTTCAAATCGAATCGATTTTTGGTACATACATTTATAACTTGATTTTTAAGACTGACCGGTGCGTAATCACAGGCGTATAACGCAAGCGCACGTATAATTCAAGTAGTATAAAAAGTATCGATCTCACGAGGACTTAATACCTAATCTATTAATTTTATGAGGTCAAATGATTACTAGTATCTAACATGTTGATCGATTGATTTGAAATGGTGATGATTTTGAATTTAAAAGCAAGTAAATAAAATTGCGCGAAAGTAGGTTTAAGAAAATTCAATATTAAGAAACTATCTAGGGTTGTGAATCTTCCAATATCATTTTAAAGATGAAGTGATTATTTCATTTTTGTGTAATATATCGGTTTACTAACCTGGAACACTAAATTATGCGAAAGCTTATGTCGATGGTCAGACGCAAATACCCAGTATAACCGAATTGAACCATATGTCTATGTCAACCAAATTACTTGGATTCATTAAGTTTAAGTTCCAATTATGGCTACCCCGCCCAACAGGTATATGTCTATCTTGTAAGGAAATCTATTAAATGATTATCTATCCTCAAGGAAGATCGTGGGCTATTAAGTCTAAGGCTGAAATCTAAAATTCATTTGTCAAGTTTATTTTAGATTTACCAGATCAATCTTATTAGTGGCCAATTAACAAGACACATTAAGCTTAAGACTTAATAAGTAAACCTTTAAATTACCCAAACTATAAAATAATTCATTATAAACCAGTGATATTAGAATTCATCACAACCCCAGATAACTGGCTTAGTTACGACACATAACTAGGGCTAGTAAAAACTTAAATAAAATAAAAGACATAAAGTAAAATGCTGAAAAGTAAATTGCTGAAAAGTAAATGACGGAAAGTAAATGCTGAAATTAAATACTGAAAATTAAATGCTGAAAAGTAAATGCTGAAAGTAAATTACTGAAAAGTAAATGCTGAAAGTAAATTGCTGAAAAGTAAATAAAGTAAAAGTACAATAAAATAAAATGCTGAGGTAAAATGATCCACTTTTATTACTTCTATTTTAGATATCTCCCTTAATATAATATATTAACTTTGCATGATAATTACCAACCAGCCATATAGGCGATATCCAGATTAAGTCAAATTAATAATTAATTACCAACCGACCAATCAGGCGGTATCCAGTTTAGTCAGATTAAAACCAATTTAAATAATTACCAACCGACCAATATGGCGGTATCCTCGTTAAGTCAGGTTTTAACTAGTTTATATATTATAATTAAGGGAGATTAATCTAAATATTAGTAATAAAAGTTTTACCTTTTACCCCAGCAAATGGGAGTTACCTCCTCATTACTGAAAAGTAAAAACTGAAAATTAAAGAAAGAAAAGTATTGTGCGTAAAAGTAAATTGCGGAAAGTAAAAACTGAAAAGTAAAGAAAAGAAAGTGCGAAAGCGGAAATTAATTACTGAAAGCTGTAAATAAACAAACAAGATACAATATTCTTAGTATTCTTAAGGAATTCCTTAGAAGAAAGTATGAATTTACAAATGAAATGTCTTGGTATTTATAGGTAAAATTTTGCCTCCATCAAATCATCCACCAAATCCATTATTAATTGCTCCACTAATTACTCCACTAATTGCTCCACCAAATCCATTATTAATTGCTCCACTAATTGCTTATCATGTTTGGTGGTGATTTGATAATTTTTATTATTTATTTATTAATTTATTTTTTGCTTTGAAAATGACTTTAATAATTACACACAACACACTTCTGGATGGTTCATCAATTTCGGGGATGAAATCTTCAGAATTCGAAATTATTTTGTCTTTCAAAGTTGTATATCTTTGAGTCTTCTTTAATCTGGAACTTGAATACGCTCAATCCGATATCAGAGTAAAAAGTTATGCCCAAAATACGACAGATGCGCAAAATTGGAATTTCCAAAACTGCACTTCGTTAAAACGCCATTTCAAGTTTCCAATCTCCAAAATTAATATATCAAGTCCAATTTTTGCCCTTATTTGACCCACATTTTGTCCTAAATGATTTCATTGTGTCCCAATATTATTTTATCTGCAAAATAAACTAAAACACATCAAAACGTTCATCAAACCCGAGAAACTAAACAAAATATTAAGTAAAAGGGGCGGTAAATATTGATATATTTTCCGCTCATCAAAGACCCAATACAAAATATCACCAAAAAATAATTTTTTTTATTTCTTTATTTTTAAATAAATTAGTTATTATTTTTTTTAAAAAAAAAATATTATTATAAAGGTCCTCTGCCGCCAAATAGATGACTAGCTTTATGTTACATGCAACAAGAGATTTTTTTTTCTTTTTGTAAAACTTTGTGCCTCCTTACAACCATCAAAGTTCTAGTTATAGAATTAACATCATTGAGTGAGATTTATATTATCAAATTCACAATTTACAAGCTACTTAGAGTGAGAGGTTGTTGCTAAAATGACAACACCCATCAATTGTGAATTTGTTTGGTTAGTAGGAAACTACACAAATTTATCAAGAGACAGATAATCACAAAGACAAAGAGATGTAACGTGGTTCGACGGATAGTGGCTCCAACTTACATCCACGGGAGAAAAGGGAATCACTTTTATTATGCTCGGAGTAAATACCGACTTGGACACTTAAAAAATTAAACACGAATTACAACAAATAACCTCTCGGGTTTTACAATGTGGTCGGATTACTAATCATTTTCTCTCTCTATCACTAGCTTTGTTTTAGTTCTTTTCTCTAAATCACAAGTGAATGCAATTCTAAAAAAGCCAACCCCTTTTACAATGACATCTACTCCTTTATATAGGCTGTTCGCCCATGACATCAACCCTCGTCGCTAAATCATCATTGCACAGCTTGAGTCATTACTTCTACCTCTTTCTCAGCCAATTAAATGGTTCCATTCTTCTGCCTCTGCACCGACCTATGGTGGCCTCTGCACTGTCTTATGGCGGCTGACAGTGCCTATGGTCAAGGAGAACTATTGCTTTACTTGTTCAATCATTAGCCTTCTAGACGTACCCCTTTTTAGGTAGAGCATACGTCATGCTGCTCTCAAGCTCGTCGGGTACTACCTTAGTGTTATGCTCCTTGGGTATGATCTCATCTTCGCTCATTGACCTGAGAAACCAAAATATTTTATACTCGTCCCACCTACCTCATCTGATCTGGTCGGGTCGGGTACCATTTTTACCATTATTGCCTCATCATAAACAAACTCTTCGAGCAGAGCATGCCGCTTGTTCTTCACAGTCGGGTCACTCTCCCAACCTTTCTCTTATTATTGAGCCCTTGGGCCTGGTGATCCATTGTGGGCTAAAATATCATACTTCTCTTTGGGCCTGGGCCCTTTTCGGGGTGAGGCCTTTACAAAAAATCACTATCAACAACATCTATTTAATTTAGATACTTTGAATTTTCTAAGGATTTAGTTTAATATATACACATAAAAATAAATTTTTTTATTTCTTTATTTTTAAATAAATTAGTTATTTTTTAAAAAAATAAAAACAAAAACATTATTATAAAGGTCCCCTGCCGCCAAATAGATGACTAGCTTTATGTTACATGCAACAAGAGATTTTTTTCTTTTGTAAAACTTTTTGCCTTCTTACAACCATCAAAGTTCTAGTTATAGAATTAACATCATTGATTGAGATTTGTATTAGCAAATTCACAATTTACAAGCTACTCAGAGTGAGAGGTTGTTGTTAAAATGGCAACTGGCTCTGTTGATGATTGTTTTTCATTTCAATGGTAATATAGGGAATTCACCCCTCGAACAAACCTCTCCCAACTATGAATTTGTTTGGTTAGTAGGGAACCACATAATTTTATCAAGGAGAGTGGCTCCAACTTACATCCAATGGAGAAAGATGAGTCACTTTTATTGTGCTTGGAGTAAGTACAAACCCAGACACTTAAAAAATTAAACACGAATCACAACAATAACCTCTCAGGTTTTACAATGTGGTCGGGTTATGTGGATGCTGGAATTCGGCCGAGGTCCACAATCAGAATTTATAGATTGGGGGCATTAGCGATCCTACAAGACAAAGGTAGAGTGAGCGGGAGCAGACTACCCACCGGTGTGGTGGGTGCCGGGGGCACTCCGACGCTCAAGTCAGTAGTATGAAATGAGCTGTAAATAATAGAAGAACAAGGTCGGAAGTTACCTTGACTTCTGTTGATTGTCGTGAGGGCGATAGCCGGTGTTTAGAGAATATGAAGCTTTAGGAGCTCAAGTTTGAGAGCTCTGACCTCCCCCCTCCTTTCGTGAATTGTGTTGCCATCTTATAGGTAAAGAAAGATAACTTCATTAGTTGGCATGAGTCCCACAACAGTGCTCATGTATTTGATGAAAGATCATAGCATGTGGGAATATGCTTGGTGTTAGGAAAAAGAGGGAAGCAGTTGGTATATAATGAGATAGAATTTGTCTTGAAGCTATTGGTCTAATCAGAGTCCAATAATTTTGGGTCTTGCATACTGTTAGGCCTTGCATACTGTTGGGTTTAAGACGAAAAGTCGATTTTACCCCTGCCAAAATTTGGCACGTACAGTTTGTCCCATACTCTCTAAGTCAAGAAGTCATTGACTTGGAGAGTATTTCAATATATGTCGAATAGAACAAGATGTAAGAGTACCAGTCAAGAATGTACTAGTTCATGTTTCATACGACAGAGTGAATTCAATGCATGGATTATGAGTAGTCCAAGTCTTCAACTTGGCTTGACATAAGCCATGGGGAATGTCCCCAGTCGACTGAACCATAATACGGTTCAGGAGTATATTCCATACGACAAGTGTAAACTGGACAGAGGAAGTCCAGGTCTTCAACTTGACTCGGCATGATTCATGGGGAATGTCCCCAGTCGACTGAACCTGATGAAGGTCAGGATAATCCCCATACTATTGGTCAAAGGACCAGGGGAGTCTTCAATGTTGTCTGGTCCAGATGAAGGCCATGTCTTCAACTTGACTCTACATGAGCCAATGAGGAATGTTCACAGTCAACTGAACCTGGTGAAGGTCAGGATAATCCCCATGCTATGGGTTAAAGACCAGTGGAGTCTTCAAATTTTTATTGACCAGATGAAGGTCATATGTTGACTCTACATGAGCCATTGGGAATGTTCCCAGTCGACTGAACCAGACGAAGGTTCAGGATAATCTCCATACTACTAGTCAAGGACCAGTGGAGTCTTCAAATTTTTATAGACCAGATGAAGGTCATATGTTGATTCTACATGAGCCATGGGGAATGTTCCCAGTCGACTGAACCAGACGAAGGTCAGGATAATCTCCATACTACTAGTCAAGGACCAGTGAAGTCTTCAAATTTTTATAGACCAGATGAAGATCATATGTTGACTCTACATGAGCCATGGGGAATGTTCCCAGTCGACTGAACCAGACGAAGGTTCAGGATAATCTCCATACTACTAGTCAAGGACCAGTGGAGTCTTCAAATTTTTATAGACCAGATGAAGGTCATATGTTGATTCTACATGAGCCATGGGGAATGTTCCCAGTCGACTGAACCAGACGAAGGTCAAGATAATCTCCATACTACTAGTCAAGGACCAGTGAAGTCTTCAAATTTTTATAGACCAGATGAAGGTCATATGTTGACTCTACATGAGCCATGGGGAATGTTCCCAGTCGACTGAACCAGACGAAGGTTCAGGATAATCTCCATACTACTAGTCAAGGACCAGTGGAGTCTTCAAATTTTTATTGACCAGATGAAGGTCATATGTTGACTCTACATGAGCCATGGGGAATGTTCCCAGTCGACTGAACCAGATGAAGGTCAGGATAATCCCCATACTACGGGTCAAAAGACCAGGGGAATCTACAATGTCGTCTGACCAGATGAAGGCCAGATCTTCAACTTGACTCTACATGAGCCAATGGGGGATGTCCCCAGTCGACTGAACCAGATGAAGATCAGGATAATCCCCATACTACGGGTCAAATGAATATGGGAATCTACAATGTCGTCTGACCAGATGAAGGTCAGGTCTTCAACTTGACTCTACTTGAGCCAATGGGGAATGTTCCCAGTCGACTGAACCTGATGAAGGTTAGGATGTATGGGTATAGTGTCGAATGAGGTCATTAACAAGTTCCAAGCTTTAGGCGGTGTAGATGTGGAAATCAAGTCTCAAGTCATACATGCATAATAGTATCTATGATAATTCCAAGCTACATATTAAATGATGTCGACTGTGATTCATATCATATATCAAGACATGCAAATGTAGTAGTATATGACAATTCCCAAGCTACATACTAGATGATGTCGACTGGGATTTATATCACATCTCAAGACATGCAAGTGTTGTAACCTATAATAATTCCAAGCTACGTACTAGATGATGTCGACTGGGATTTATATCACATCTCAAGACATGCAAGTGTTGTAACTATAATAATTCCAAGCTACGTACTAGATGATGTCGACTGGGATTTATATCACATCTCAAGACATGCAGTGTTGTAACTATAATAATTCCCATACTACACACATGTGGATGTCGAATGGGACACACATCAAGCCCGAAGCCATACACACAAAGGATCCACAACAAGTCCCAAACTACACACATGTGGATGTCGAATGAGACACATATCAAGCTCGAAGCCATACACATAAAGGATCCACAACAAGTCCCAAGCTACACACATGTGGATGTCGAATGGGACAAACATAAAGCATCAAGCCATACATACATAAGATCCACAACAAGTCCCAAGCTACACACATGTGGATGTCGAATGAGACAAACATAAAGCATCAAGCCATACACACATAGGATCCACAACAAGTCCCAAGCTACACACATGTGGATGTCGAATGGGACAAACATAAAGCATCAAGCCATACACACATAGGATCCACAACAAGTCCTAAGCTACATATTGTAATGTCTATTGGGACTGACATCAAGCATCAAGCCACACACACATAGGATCCACTACAAGTCCCAAGCTGCACATATGTGGATGTTGATTGGGACAGACACCAAGCATCAAGCCATACACACATAGGATCCACAACAAGTCCCAAGCTACATATTGTAATGTCTATTGGGACAGACATCAAGCATCAAGCTATACATGCATAAGGTCCACAACAAGTCCCAAGCTACACATGTAGATGTCGATTGGGACAAATATCAGCATCAAGCTATACATGCATAAGGTCCACAACAAGTCCCAAGCTACACATGTAGATGTCGATTGGGACAAATTGACTTGATGAAAGTCCAAAAGAATTTCATACTACCTAACTTGATAAAGATTGGTCGATTGGACCTAAAGGAGATCCAAAAGAAAGTTTTTCATTCTACTAGGAATGATAAAAGATTCCCTATGTAGTATGGAGTTGGCAATAATAAATCAATGTAGCATGAAGATGATGACTAACCTTTGACTTAGTCTGGAGGAGTTGATAATCATTCCAAGTAGTGTAGGAGAGATGAGAGTTTTCCATGTAGCCTGAAGTTGATAGCTGCTTCTTAAATTTTTATTCTTCAATTATGCGCATAGGGAGCTACTGTTTTTTCAATGTCGTATGGCTTTTATAACAAACATAGTGAAACCCTTTATGCACCTTTGGGCCCCACGCAAGCTTCTTTTGTTGACTGATCAACGGCGAGTCTTCATCTCTCTCATGGTCACGCCACTTTTTTTTCTTTTTTTTTTCATTTTTTCTTTTTTTTTTTACGCCACCTCTGTGTCTTGGATTTTGTTTTATCAATCACGCCACTTTTTCTTCCTTTAACATATGCATAAAAAAAAATTATTATTATTTCAAGTGTTGGGCCCACGTTACTTTCCTCTTGTTTTGGTCAAAATTGGCTGCATGTTTTCTCTTTTCTTCTTTCATTCTTTTTTCAAATTGGCCCCACTTTATTTTCTTTCTTTTTTTTTTTTTTGGTCAAAATCTTCTTTTCTTTATTTTTAATCTTCTCTCTGCCAATTCCCTCATCTTTAGTCAAACAACAAAGCAAATTGGCCCCACCTTGCTTCCTCTTTTTCTTATTTTGGTCTTTTTTTTTTTTTTTTTGCTGGTAGTCTTCTTGGTTTGGCATATTGATGTGTGTAGAGTGGCATGTGGCAGCCTTGCAAGTGTCGAATGATGGCTGCACATGGAGTGGCTCTTGTGTGGTGGCATGAGGTGTTTGTCTTTGTGAATAGGGTGGCCTTTGAATGATGTAGTATGCCTTGGCGTGTGTGGTAGTATGGGCCATATGATCATGTGCTTCCTGTCTGGTAGCAATAATTGTTTTGAATCGAGGGCTACGTTATCTTTGGCATATATGGGCTATTCTTTGTTGGGTCAAATAGAAGCTGCTCAAGTTACTGTAGTATGAAGGTTTCGTCGAGTGAGGTAGTATGTCCATGTTGGTGGTTTATGGTTGGCATTGCCTCGGTGGGAGTGTAAGAATTTTCAGAGTTGTTATATGAGGGTCGGCTGCAACCATGGATTTGGAGATTGGATCTGATGAATCACTCTGTCGCATGCAAGAAATAAATAAATTTTATGCTTTGGAGACATTATGTCAACCAGTAGTATAATCTCTCTTTCTACTAAATGCGCTCCCATGTCTCCAATACCAAATTGCTCGGCTCCTTCATTCTTTCATGTAGTGTGGAAAAGATGACATGTCCTCTGGAGGAGATGAGAATGCTTTCAACATCATCTGAAAAAGGTGACATTTTTTTTGTCGTATGAAAGGGATTGAAATTCACACGTGTCGTCTGGAGAAGATAATCATCCACTCATGTCATCTGGAGTAGATGAAATTCCATCGATGTGGAATGGAGAAAATGATAATCTTATTATGTTATCCATAAGTGGTGATAATCCATCTATGCCATTTGGATTTGATGCCATCAATCTTGTCGTATGGACAATATGACAATCTTCACATGTAGTGAGAGGTTGATGATGATCCTTATACGTAGTCTGGGGGAGATTATCATTTTACATGTCGCTTGGAAAAGACGGTCCTCTGATTGTGGATTTTCACTGGACATATTGTTGACTGCTTTTAAGAGATTTGCTTGATAAGATAGTTGGAAAGAGTTGTAGCCTCACGCCTTTGAGTGGCCGAAGAATGAATTATGTTCCAGATACTATTGGAGATTAGTACTGGAGTTTTACATGGATCAATTTTCATCTTCCATTGATCGTAACTGTTTTGTAGAGTGGCTGATTATGCCACTATGGGATCTGATGTTTGTTTGTAAGGATTGTAGACTGGATGGTCTTTGCTTGCTATGAATCGCTAAGGCCCCACGGTGGGCGCCAAATTGTGGATGCTGGAATTCGGCCGAGGTCCACAATCAGAATTTATAGATTGGGGGCATTAGCGATCCTGCAAGACAAAGGTAGTAGAGTGAGCGGGAGCAGACTACCCACCGGTGTGGGGGTGCCGGGGGCACTCCGACGCTCAAGTCAGTAGTATGAAATGAGCTGTAAATAATAGAAGAACAAGGTCGGAAGTTACCTTGACTTCTGTTGATTGCCGTGAGGGCGATAGCCGGTGTTTAGAGAATATGAAGCTTTAGGAGCTCAAGTTTGAGAGCTCTGACCTCCCCCCCTCCTTTCGTGAATTGTGTTGCCATCTTATAGGTAAAGAAAGATAACTTCATTAGTTGGCATGAGTCCCACAACGTGCTCATGTATTTGATGAAAGATCATAGCATGTGGGAATATGCTTGGTGTTAGGAAAAAGAGGGAAGCAGTTGGTATATAATGAGATAGAATTTGTCTTGAAGCTATTGGTCTAATCAGAGTCCAATAATTTTGGGTCTTGCATACTGTTAGGCTTGCATACTGTTGGGTTTTAAGACGAAAAGTCGATTTTACCCCTGGCCAAAATTTGGCACGTACAGGTTATGAATCATGTTTTCTCTCTATCACTAGCTTTGTTTTAGTTCTTTTCTCTAAAATCACAAGTGAATGCAATTCTAAAAAAGCCAACCCTTTTTACAATGACATTTACTCCTTTATATAGGCTCTTAAAGCCACTATTCACATAGCACATGACATCAACCATTGTCGCTAAATCATCATTGCACAGCTTGAGTCATTACTTCTACCTCTTTCTCAGCCAATCAAATGGTTCCATTCTTTTGCCTATGCATTGGCCTGTGGAGGCATTTGGTGGCATCTGTACCGTCCTATGGCGGACTTTGGTAGCCTTTGCACCGTCCTACGGCGGCTGGCAGTGCCTATGGTCAATGAGAACCATTGCTTTACTTGTTTCATCATCAACCTTCTGAACGCACCCCTTTTTAGGTATGACATACGTCATGCTGCTGTCAAGTTAGTCGGGTACTACTTTAGTGCTATACTCATTGGGTATGATCTCATCTTCGCTTCATGACCCGAGAAACCAAAACATTCTATACTCATCCCACCTACCTCATCTGGTCTGGTAGGGTCGGTTACCACCTTTACCGTTGTTGCCTCATCATAAACAAACTCCTCGAGCAGAGCATGTCGTTTGTTCTTCATGGTCGGGTCACTCTCTCAATCTTTCTCTTACTACTGGGCCCTTGGGCCTGATGATCCATTTTGGGCCAAATATCATACTTCTTTTTGGGCCTGGGCCCTCTTCGGGGTGAGGCCTTTACAGAAAACCACTATCAACAACCTCTACTTGATTTAGATATTTTGAATTTTCTAAGGAATTTAGTTTAATATATACACATAAAAATATACTTTAATTATTTTGATTTATGCAAGTAGGAAATGTATACAATATTCATCTCCAATCCATTAATCTAAAAAATAATCCTTAAAATATTCTATTTTTTTAAACCCTAAAAACCATTTCAGCGTAGTGCACTATCGTCAGTGTTCTAAAAGACAGTCTAAGAAGCCGCCTAGACATCGCCTAGGCACTAGGCGGCGTCTGACCGTCCTGATTTCATCCAAAATGATAACGTAGGCATACTTTCGACCGAAAACTTAGATCTACGATAAATATTTGGTTTGATCGGCATGTGATCACCAAAAATGGATTAGCCGGTGAGTTTTGAGCTGGAAGAATGAGCTCATGTTCCGATCAATGGTCAGAGGCGGTGGTGCGTGTGGCTCACTCGCCGATGTTCGCCATCGAAACCGTCGTCGGAGATTGTCTGAAACTATAATTCAACCTAAATTTCAAACTCTAACTCTAATTAATATGAAATTGTCATAACCTAACCTTAATTAACCTCAATTTATCAAATCCTAACCCTAAACCTAATTGAATCCAAATTCTTAAACCTGATTAATTTTTTTGGAATAAAATATAAAATCGTTTGGCACCATCTAGCCTGTCCGTATAGGCACTGTCTAAAAGGAGTAGGCACCGGTAGCTGGCCCACTGTACGCCTAACCTATCGTTTTTTAGAACAATAACTATTGTAAAAAAATTATATAAAAAAAAATAATATTTGACGTGACACTACTCATTTGCGTCAAAATGACGCTCTCTAGCTTGTGTCAAACTCCACCCGAGCACCATATTTGGCGCACGGTTGGGATGCCCTAATAAAGATGCAAGTTGTTCTCACAAGTTTGAGTCGCAAATGTATAAAAAAAACATTGGTAAGGCTGCGTACATATTAAATCCTCCCAAGAGCCATAGTATAGGAAGTCTCGTGCACTAAATCGTCCTGTTATTGCATTTCTGAAAATGGCATAGGGACTGGATTATTGAATTAGTGAAAAACTGATATACGTTTGTTCAATATACAAACTCATTTTTGGGTCTAATACAACTGTGCAATGAGTGGTTACATACCAAAAATGAGTTTATTTTATGTTGCCCTAAAGGCTGAGACTGTGGCTGCATAGGACCATGACATATTTTGCCCTTAAGCTTTCTCTATTATAATGAATAACATTTTTCTTATATCTCCACATATTTGTGAATAAAACACCTTAAGCACTCCATATGATAAAATAGAAAAAGGCATTTCTACTTCTGTGATGAATAAAGCTGCTTGAATTCTATTCCATGGTAATTATATTATGCACTTCTATATTTATCATATGTTTTTACATTCCATTCTATTGATTATTGTGTATCAATAATCATAATACTTGATTCAAATCAAAAAGTGTATAAATCCCGCCGTCAAACCATTCCTTCTAGGCTGAGCAGATAAAATCTCCGACTGTCCTAAGCTCTTATAAGAAACGCATTTCTTGAATTCGAACCCAGAACCTTAAGGTAAGATCACAAGCGCTACACCACCTTTTGGTGAATGATGTGGAATCAACATCGGAAAATCCTCCCAATTCACAATGCAAGCGCCCACCGTCTGTTTCTCATGGGATTTCTCTGTATTTTTTCGTATATTTTGATGAGCAGTCATTAATATTTCTATGTAACA
Organism: Zanthoxylum bungeanum; assembly: GCA_019454045.1. Lineage (NCBI taxonomy): Eukaryota > Viridiplantae > Streptophyta > Magnoliopsida > Sapindales > Rutaceae > Zanthoxylum > Zanthoxylum bungeanum. Next base: position 174,963 of record SKCR01031994.1, read on the forward strand.
CTCTAGCTAATATTCCTGTAAATCACACCATCACATTTTTTTTTTATTCTGTTAATTCTATAGACTAATAATCAATATAAATGCCAGGAAGTTTCTAACAAACATGTAGAATAAGAAATGGATTTCAAACTAGCTGATCTGGGTTGATTTAGCACTGAGGCCAAATCCAAATGGGAAGAGAGGATCATAATGTGGATCACCAACATTCATAGGCAGTTGATCAACTGTCTTGAACCAGGTACGCGAAAGCTTCCCAGTGAAATCATAGTCACCAAACAGGACATCAGCAATGCCTTGACCCTCAGTTCCAGGCAGCCAAGCTGCAACAAGAGCATGAATGTGTGACAGATACGGTTCGATCACAACAGGACGTCCAGAGATTACGACAACAACACATTTCACAGCTCCGCAGACGTCTGTGATTGTGCGGGAACCAGGGTCCGCGATTGTCAAGTTCATGCTATCACCGTCTGTCTCTGCGTAAGGGTGCTCGCCTATTACAACAATGGCGTAAGAGAAGTTGTTTGATTTCACAAATTCGGTGTCCGGATTCTCCTCATAGACAACTTCAGTTTGTTGATCAACTGTGTTTTTAATGGCAGTGAGTATTGTAGTACCTGCTCATTAGAAGGCACATGTTAGTTGGTCTTTTTATTCATTATCACTTGTGCATTTGTATTTAGCAGGAAATAATGTTTTTTTTTTTGGTACCACTAGTGAGGTTGTTGCCACTGAATCCCTGCCACTCAATTGTCCAGCCACCACACTGATAGCCCAGATTGTCAGCATGGCTGCCAGCAACTAGTATCTTTGTTGCCTTTTTAGGAAGAGGTAGTAATGGATCCTCAGTTGATGCACCATTCTTTAGTAACACTAGTGATTTCCTTACTGCTTCTCTTGCCAGTTCCCTGTGCTCCTGTTTAAGCAACAAGATGAATGAGATTACTTTTGATACTCTTGCTGTTAGGAACTTAGGCTAAAGCAAAATATATATGAAAGACATTAAACAATCAAACAAGCATACACGATTTACTTGGTTCGTCCAAAACTGGACTACATTCAAGAGGGTTGATGTGTTTTCACTATGTTGAAAGAAAGAATATAGAAGCTCCGAAAAATCACATCAAACCCTAAAATAGGCGAACAAACGCTTGTTCACTATGTTATGAGATTATCGGTCCATCCCTCCATTTCATAATTTAAATCTCATAATATTTCTCAGTGAGCTACCAAGCGAAAACAGATCGGGTGCGAACCGGGTCGTGCACTACCAGATTCCACTCAACGTAACACTTGCAACATGAAGGTAAAAAAAAAAGTTGAGTGGCTAACCTGACTTCCAAGCTGATCAACCAGGCTATGATCAGCCAACGGATTCTCGAATAAACCCATCACAAATTTGACTCGCAAAATTCTCCTCACTGCATCATCAATTCTGCTCATGGGGATGATGTTGTTCTTCACTTGGAAGGTCAGACCATCTATAAATTCTATGTAGTTATATGGGACCATGACCTGGAGAAGTTCTTAACAAGAATTAAAATCAAACTTGTCAAAATTTGATGAACATTACTGAAAGAATTTTAACAACTGACCATGTCAATGCCAGCCTTGATTGATACTTCAATGGAATATGAATAGTTAGCATGAGGAGGAAATGTGATCCTGTCTATACCTTCCCAATCTGAGATCACAAAACCCTGAACAAATTTCCGCGGTTCATAATCAATTCAGTTTCTTTCTTTTTAAGTACAAAAATAGATGATTATAAGATGTGTCAAAGGAAACAAATTTTACCCTGAATTGAAGTTTGTTCTTCAGAAAACCAGTGACAAGTTCGCGATTAGCATGCATCTTAATTCCATTCCAGCTGGAGTAGGAGACCATGATAGTTGAGACACCCTTGATAATTGAGTTGTAGTAGCCTGGCATGTGTATGGCTAACAAACCATTTCTGTCAATCACAGTGTTGTTCTCATTTATGCCCTTTGTTGTTCCACCATCTCCAACAAAATGCTTAGCACAAGCTGCAACTTTTGTTCTGTTGCAAAACAATAATCGAATATTGGTCATTACAGCTACTTAGAGATTGTATTTCTAAATAAGAATCCTGACAGTTGATTCAGCGCTCGGCACTAAATTATGATCCGCTAAATAGCTTACTTTCCAGAGACATATGGGACACCCTTTCGGGAGCCAGCAGGAATGTCCCCTTGTAGTCCTGGTATAAGTTCTGTCATCGCCTGGACGATCTTGGTGTCTTCGCTGTAGCTTTCGTAGCATCGACCCCATCTTGGATCCCTGCAAACCTGAACAAACAAACAAAACAACCATAAGCAACAACAAGTTACAGGAAAAAATCTCATTTTTTGATGTAAACCAGTACTTAAATCTGATAGGTACCGCGATACAAGGTGCAAAAGTATATGGAATTCCTGTAGCTCTAAGTTCAAGTGCAGTTGCAGCTCCAATCCTCTTAACAAGATCAGGGTCCCTGGTAGAATAATCAGCTGGATGTTAAATCACAGGATTGACAGAAGCAAATAAATATTAATCTGCCAAGCATAGAGCTACATCTACTTGCCTTGTAGCTCCGAGGCCTATATTGTGAGGAAATATTGTAGCATTATACACATTGTTATGGCCATGAACAGCATCAATCCCATAAATCATCGGAATCCCAAGTCGCGTAGATAACGAACCCTTTTGAAAATCATTCACCATGTTAATCCAGGCCTCAGCAGTAGCCTGTTTAGCAGGAATACTCCCTCCTCCACTCAACACACTCCCTGCACAAAACTTTAATCTTTTAAGACATTGCATACAACTTAGACATCATATTCATCAATTTGTTAGCGTCACAGTCGCAGTCGCGGTCACATTCACATTCACATTCACAGCTTACCTATGAAGTATTTTTTCATCACCTCAGCTGACGCGACTCTGCGATCAATCTGTGTCATTTGTCCTATTTTTTCCTCCAAAGTCATCCTGCTAATTAGGTCATTGATTCTAACATGTAATGACTGTTTGGGGTCTTTGTATTTCATATATTCAGCTTCTGCTATGCAACACAAGAGCAGAAGCCCCATTATGAAGATAACAGTTCTAGCCATTTTTTCCCCTAAATTAACCTTCACAAGCTGAAACAAAAGCATAAAAATTGTCCATTAAATTCCCATTTGAGATTTGAAAAATAGTACACATTTGTTCTATACATTGAAGGCTAATTAATTATTAGTGCTTAATCATAACACAAAGAGACAGGCCACCAAATGAAGATAAAATATAATTAAGAATATAAATTAACAAAAACATATAAGTTGATCAAAGTCAACCATATTCTTTCGTGAGGATATACTAAAACACAAATTAACACTCCACCATTTGAAAATTTTGGAGGTCCATATCTCAAAATTATGAGAAAATCAATGGAGGTACCACGTCATCCATATGATAATCCAATAATCTGTGACAATTGTCACGCATGCTAAAATATTAAAAAACAACTAAAAAGATGAATATTAAATCATATATGTCATTTACTAATTTGTTAGTGATACCACGTCACCCGTACCACCTTCATCAAAGAATTACTCCAAAATTAAAGATAAAAGACCCCAAAAAAATAATAACTCCAACACACTAAAATACAAAAACAGAATTTTTTTCTTATCTTTTAGTCCGTCGGATTTGTATATGATCAGCCCTATATATGTGTATGCATGCATGCATATGCATATGTATGTATATATATCATGCACAAATACAGAAACCATAAATGTAAGTCATGTCCATACATTAAGAGAAAAGTATAAAGATATCTTTATGTGATAATTATATTTATATACATGACTTCTGTAAAAGTAAGAAGCTTAATTTATATTATTCTTAAAATAACAAGAGTTATAGGAGACTCTTGTGAATGAAATGTTTCATTCTTTAAGCTCCAGAGGTTTCTTGTTTTCCTACATTTTCTCAGCAAACAAACAGAGCATTAACTGAAATGAAGACAGGACAAGAGAATGCAATAAATGAAAGAAAGCTTAGAACTTACAGTTTTTTTTTAAAAAAAAAAAAAAGAAAAAGAAACCCACTAGATTTTAGTCTGTTTGTTCAGTTTTACAAATAGAGAGAGATGGAGATTTTATTCTTGAAATGTGAAGTAGCATTGCAGAATTGATCTTGTATTTATAGAAAGTTAGTTTCCCTAGTTTAGGGTAATAACACTGAGGTCTCTCATTTCTTGATTATTACAAATAAGAACATAATTTGTCCATTTATATCAAATAGGTCTATACTTCAATGTTACTAATTTTTTTTTTTGAAAAATAGATATTCATTGGAAAACTAGAGCAATTTGCTTACTTACACAAACTGGAATTTCCTCTGGTCAGATTACACAGCTCAGGTTACTGATAGCATATTTAGCTAATCTATGAATTTTCTCATTACACACTCTTAACACATAGTTGACTTGAAATTGATCTTCTTCAGCTACAAGTTATTGAATCTCGGCAATCCACCAAGCTATTTCCTTCAGGCTATTTTCTCGACCGTTAATCATATTGATAACATTTTGGAGTCGGACTCCACCATTAGCGGCATCAGTCCAGCTTCCTTTGCCAACTTGATGTCAAAGAACATAGCTTATGCTTCTACATATTCAACATCCCCACTGAATATTGTATTTTGAATGCCTGCGGTCATTATCTCACCCTCCCAATTTCAGACTATGGCTCCAAGATCAGCTTTCTTCTGAGCTATATTTGTGACTACATCAATATTTAGCTTGAAAAAGTCTTTTGGAAGAGGTCTTCAAGCTAATGAGGTTGATTGTCTAGTGCTTTCAGAACTGCTAGCTCCTTGGTAATTTACTCTTTGATACGCAATGTGCATGGCCTTTGCCTTCGCCAATATTTCACATGGATTAGATGTATGTTGGCTGAACTGAAACTCATTTCTGGCATACCATATAACCTACATAATGATTATCATCATTTCTTACATGCCAATGTTACTATTTGAAATGACTGAAATTCCTTTTACTTATATGGAGGATTTAGTAGGATTACAATTTGTGTTACAACAACTGGTTAACCTGACACAAATATGATATGAAAAATTATATTCTTATCTAATATTAACATATTAGGTCATGTGGCTCTCTTTCATACATATATTATTAAATAATTTATAGTTATATTTATATTTATTTTTTTAAAAGTATGAGAATGTTAATACTCGTATCGTAGCACCCAACTAACGGACATAGAAAATTATATATATTCCTGATCCTAATACATCGGGTCTCGCGGGAGTTTTGTCATCCCAAATAATGAAGGATCATTTTGATACAAGAAGCAAAGTAGATCAATTATTAGAGAAAAATTTAAAAGTAATAGGGATCTTGATGTTATTGCCCCCATTATTTTTTGCATTTTTATAAACTTTGTTGTTACGTGCAAGCAAGGTTAAAATTCAACAAGTGCAACAGAAAAATAACTGTCAGCGTATATCTAATTTTTGACTTATCTTTTGTTAGTTGTTCAAAATTCAAATCCATTTAATTTGAAATTTTTATATATATCCCAAAAAATTATATAATTAAATTTGTGTTTTTAGATGAGAGTCTATCATAATGTTAAAATTCTAACAAAGATAAAAAAAACTTGATTCAATTAATTAGTAGATAAGTTTTTAATTTAAATTTTGATAATATAATACACAAATTCTATTAACCAGTAATTAATATCATGCTATTTCGAGTTGACAAATGTTAGAGATTTCAACTTTTGTATTTCAATTTGAGTGTCTCAAGTTTTGGGTGACAAATGGTTTATGATTTGATTGTCAGATCCTGCGTTCGTGTTCATGGGATACATTTTTTATAAGAGTATAAGACAGATAAAATTTTATTTACTCCGCTTAAATTTGTGTTGAATGATTTGGTGATATGATTTTCAACATTTTCAAAAAAAAATCAATTTCAGTGCAAATTGATATGATAGTTTATGTGTAAATGTGACGTCAAGTTAAACATTAATAACTAAGCAATTATAAATAAGTTGTCATATTAATTGAGACTCAGATATTATGTTCCTAATAAAAGATATACTTTGCTTCTTGTACTTTTAAAAGAATTTATGATTGTAAAATTTAAAAGAAAAATTAGTAACTTAAGCATTGAGGAAGCAAAGTATATCTTTTATTAGAGAAAATTTAAAATTTAGATTTACTAAATTACTAATCAAAGGGTCCACAATATTCCAGTATTAATATTGATATTTTTTTCAGCACGGTAATTTTTTTTTTTTTTTTAAAATTTTTTTAAAGCTAAGGGAATGGGCATAACTTAAATTTAATTTTTATAGAATTAAATAGAATTATTTAAAAACCACCCGATCACATCTCTAGTATTAATTTTTTCAACAAGGTAATTTTTTTATTTACCATGTACATCACTAACATTGAAAATGTAAGAGAAAAAGTATGAATGGTTTTATATGTCAAAAAGTTATATTTATCCTCCCATTATTTTAAATATCTTTTAAAAAAAAATATCTTCCTAAAATTTTTTTTGGTCCCAATTAAACTAAAAAGCATGAGAAAATAATCAAAAACATGTATTGTTTGTTAGAATGAGATTTTGGTGCCTCTTAAAAATTGCATCTCTCTTAGGTCTTTAATTTACACCGGTCTTAGTAAATTGTTGACGGTTGTTTTTTTCTAAAGGTGATATGAGAATTCAACCCTCGAATAAATCTTACCCGATCAGTGAATTTATTTGGTTAGTTGGTAATCAAAACAAATAAAAAATCACAAGGGAAACAAGAGATTAACATGATTCGGTGGAAAGTGGCTTCAACCTACGTCCACGGGAGTAAAGAGAGAGAATTTTATTACTTGCTCGGATAAACCGACCAGATTTCTCTCTCTAATGAGTTTTTTGAACTCCATTTACAAGTATGAAATAACAAAACAGCCAAATCTTGAAATTGAGTTTCTGATTCCTTTATATAGACTTCTGAATCCACTATTATGCCAACCCATGATGTCAGCCCAAGTCACTCTGACATTTTTGCCCATGTTTATTTTCCCAAACCACTCTGCAAACAGTAACTCTAGCCTCTTACTCAACCATCATTTGTTAGCAGAAGCCATCATTCCGTCCTTTTGTCCACTGCTACATGTTCTGCCAACGTGACGGCCTGCGACTCAACCACTCCAGCACTGTTCCGTCTGTTAGAGTCTCTTCCAAAGGGAAGTCGTTGACTTACTCCCGTCACATCAGCCTTCCGGAGGCCCAAACTTTCATGTAGGGCATGCGTCATGTGCTCTCAAATGCTGGATATCTTATGGTCTCAGCTCTACTCCTCGGGTCGGTGTGCCGAGGTGAATCATGCTTGGTCATCTCTTCCAGCTTCCTTAACAAGGTCGGGTCGGCAAGTTCAGACCATCTCGGGTCGGCCTCCACTAATGCTCAAGTGATTCCAAATCTAATACTTCTTCAGGTTGGGTCGGTATTCCAATACTTCATCAACCGGTATTGTTCTTGGTACAATAGGCTCGGGTCCCTTATTTGACTGCGGCTATCTGGACCCTCTTCATTATCTTGGTCAAATACAATCCCCAACTTACCATTTATCGGGATTCTAATTTTCTGGGGTGAAAAACCATAAAATTTTATGTAAAATATGACATTTCTCATTCAACATTGTATTATCTATTCTTATTATAACATCATAAAGAATTAAATAAGTAATTAAAATAAGATCCAAGTCATAAAAATAAAATGTAAAAAGGACCAAAATACCTCTCTCTCTCTCTCTAAAATTAATATATCTTAATATACAGATCCAACTTTGTAAGATAAATTAATTAATTTATAAATAAAAAAGAAAATAGAATATCAAATCTGATAACTAAATAATATAATCTCAGCGTGTTAATAATTATGTTTTTTTTTTTTTTATAAAATAAATATATATGTATGATAAATGCATAATTGGGGCTTGGTGGCAATGGACTTAACATTTGATTGATATATAATGAGTTCGAATTTATTGGGTATATTTCTTATAAGAGCTCAGAACAGTCGGAAGTTTTATATGCTCCGCTTAAATACAGGTCGGATAATTTAACGGCGGGATTTCCTTCATTTCTATAGACAAATGATACATGCATATGCAAAAGCAAATTGTTACATTTCTTGATATATATGACACGATGGACAAACGTGGCTAAATTTTGTTTCTCTAGATTATGTTTAATCAAAGTTTAATCTTCTTACACAAATTGCTTATTGAATATAAGAACAATTCAAATTCTACTTGTCTTGAGTTTGATTAGTGCAAATATTCATTACAACGTGTGATCAAGAGACGTGAAGGCCAAAAATGTTATATGATGTACGTTTTTACGCCTACTCAATAAATTGGCAATATTTTTTTTTTTTTTAATTTAATAAAAGCACAATCTCCTTACACATACATGTGAGTAGATTTGAACCCCAATTTTTATTTTTTTAATAAAAGAAAAAATGGAGTAAGAGAGCGAAACTCTTTTTTTTTTTCAAAGGAAGTGAAACTTTATTCAAATTTTAAAATTTATTGAAACTTTCAGTTTCTGTCTTTTAAAAACTTATTCCGATATATATATATACACTAGTTTTTGCCCGTGCCTACGGCACGGTGTTACAGTATTTGGCCCGTGCCTACGGCATGGTGTTACATAATTAAATGATTTTATTTTTTAATTAAACGATGTCCGTGCCTACGGCACGATGTTACAGAATTAAATGATTTTATTTTTTAATTAAATTATTTTATTTTAACTTTGTATTTTTTAATTTGAAATTTTTTGATCATTTCCATCAATCAATTCACTCTCTTTCCTCCAATTACCAATGAAATGATCTGGACCGTCAATTAAGCAGAGAGCCGTTGGATACACTCTCTTTCCTCCAATATCATTATTCTTTATTATATAGATATATATAGATATTAAAATAAAACATGATTTCTAAAGATATAATTATGTTTAGAAAATGTGATTTGACCGTTGACGTTTTAGCATCATTAAATTCCAATGAATTTTAAAACTTGATGAGGTTTCCTAAGGACTAAGGAGGGTTTAACTCATTTTCTCCTGGAAAATGTAATCATCAATGTGTATTGATCTGATGATATTGAGTTCGACATTTCATATTGAGGTATTTGATTCGAATTTAGAGAGTATTTTTTTTATAAAAACTTAGGATAATTGGAAATTTTACATGTTTTACTTAAATTAGGAATGAGTGGTTTAGCCATGGGATTTCTATCGATTTCATATAAAAAAAAAATCAAAATTTTCACCTCACTTATGCCCATCATATTCATATATAGGGATGCAAAATTTGGATCCGAATCGGGATTTAATTTTATGGATTCAAATACAGACACATATACTTGGTCTGAATTTCCATATCCGGATTTTTTACATATAATCGAATCCAGATTTATATATAAATGCATTCGATACCAATAATCGGTTAGATTTCATTTGTATAACGATAACTTCCGACTCTCAATTTAGTGGTGGTTTTTTTTTAAATAATAATAATAATAATAATTTTTCGGTATCTCCCTGCATTAATGTTAAATAAAAATTTATTTACTTTCATGATTTCGCCTCCCTTGCCTATTTGTCATAAGGCTACCCTGGTCTTGTGTGTTTTCTTCTTAATTTTCCTCTGTTTTACTTGAGTTTGTTTGTTGATATGGGTTGTTTTACTTTTTGGGATGCAGGAGCTCCATCATTTTTATTTTTGAAATCGTTAGAAATTCCACTATTAAATCACCTCTTTCGGATTTAAGCGGAGCAGATAAAATCTTCGATTGTCCTAAACTCTTATAAGAAACGTATTCCCTGAATTCAAATATAGGATCTCAAGATACACCACCAAACTACGGACAAGAGCTCCATGACATTTGGTATTTATCCAATATAATTTGGAATGTTGAATCCAAAAAAAAAAATAATAATAATAATTTTCTCCCTCCAATTTTATTTGTTACTTAACACGTGGGCCGTTGGCGGACATGCTACATGAGAGAGACTCCACTTTTTGATAATCCAAAGTGGATTTTTCTTGTTAGCTTCGTTTTGGGAGAAAAATGTATGGGATTGTTTTTGGGAAGATAATTGAAAAAAGATAAGAGTTAAATTTTCGCCAATGTTGAATTATTTTGAGAGATTTTGAATTGAATATGAGATAAATCGAGAGGGAAGAGATTCAGCAATTGAAAAGTAACGTAAGTGAATAACTTGAATTAAATATTGAATTCAATTAAAATCTGGGCCCACAAAATATATTATTTCACAATAAAAATAACAAATCTGGCCGTCGGTTATATTCAACCGCCAACAGCGGACGCCCCTATTTTTTGAAAAAATGCGGGCTCTGCGTAATAGAAAGACTATATATTTATGTTACAGTATTATAGAATTTACTATTATCATTTTCAGATGGACTTTATAATGAAATGATTATATTTTTTGATTTGTTTAATAATCTATAATTATCATTTTTTATAATGAAAAATTTTATTTTTTCATTTGTTTGGTAAATTATAATTATCATTTTCAGAGAGATTCTATAATGAAATGATTATATATCTCTCATTAGATTATAATGAAAGAATCTTAGCCGCCAATTAAACCACATAAACATAAGATTTTGGATACATTATCTCTTTTAGTCATAATAATCATTACGTTTTCTTTCACTCATTAAATGACAAACTATTGTGTTTCTTTATATATATATACTAGTTTTTGCCCGTGCCTACGGCACGGTGTTACAGTATTTGGCCCGTGTCGTAGGTACGGTGTTACAGTATTTGCTCGTGCCTACGGCACGGTGTTACAGAATTAAATGATTTTATTTTTTAATTAAATAATGCCCGTGCCTACGGCACGGTGTTACAGTATTTGCCCATGCCTACGACACGGTGTTACAGAATTAAATGATTTTATTTTTTAATTAAATGATTTTATTTTAACTTTCTATTTTTTTATTTGAAAATTTGAAAATTTTTGACAATTTCCATCAATCAATTCACTCTCTTTCCTCCAATTACCAATGAAATGATCTGCGCCGTCAATTAAGCCACATAAAGAGAGCCGTTGGATACACTCTCTTTCCTCCAACACCATTCTCCTTTATTATATAGATATATATATATATATATATATATATATATATATATATATATATAATATATATATATATATATATATATATATATATATAAAGAAATGGAATAGGATGAGACAAAAATAGTCCGGAAATTTTTAACGGAATGAAATGAGATTTAACGAGACGGAAACATATTTAACGGGATAGAGACCGGACCGAAATAATTTATTGTCCCAAAAAAATAACGGGATGAAACTAATATGATTTTTTTAATTATGATTAATAGAGTCCCGTCCCTCCCATTGCCATCCCTTATCTCTATTAGCATGACTATAATCAAAATCAAATCATCCACAATAACAAGATTAATAAAATACCATATTACTTGTAAGATAATCACAGCTTGACTCATGAAATGTCCACATATTAATTACTTGAAATTAAAAAAAAAAAAAAAAAAAAAAAGAGTAGATTGTGTGTATTTGATTGTTTGAGGTAGAAGTTATTCATACACTAGAAGAAATATTAGAGGTGTTCTTTTATATACTCTAATCTTTAAATTAAAATTATTATATTAAATTGTATAAGTAGGTCTATTTTGGTCATCAATCACTTTCAATATCTATATATAATCTAGATGCATAAAATGGATTTATATAGTAATTACCTAATGTTAATTTTTTCTTCATCAAAAGATTTTCGTTTTGGTTAATTACATTGTATCTTTATTTAGTTATTTATTTATTTATTTTAATTTTTAATTTTTTTTGACTTGTTTTTGTTGCTTGTAAATGCAAGCTTAGTTTCATGCATCCTAGACAAAGACGCAACCTATAGTTCCACAAATTAATGATTTTGAACATAAATATGTTAAAATGTGGTTCATGAACTAATAAAAAAGCATTTTAATTCAAGTATATTATTGTACGTATGAATTTTAAATGAGGAGTTGTAAGTTTGTTTCGAATATAAAGAGATGTTACAAAAATCATCATTTATTACCTCCTCTTAGTTGTAATTTATTATTTATAACGTGTTATGTTGTGAATTGAGTTTGAGCTCCAAGGGATACCCACTTTTGTGGAACGATGAGGAGTTAGGCTAATGGTGGTTCATCACACACGCATGCCGCCGCCGTCCGTCGGTCGGGTGTGGTTGCTATATATATATATATATATATATATATTTAAAGAAAATACTTATATATATATTTTTTTTTAAAAATCATGAAACCGTTTTATTTAATTTGGTAAACGTTTTATAGGTTTTTTGTTTATGCAACATTTACAAAATTAAATTGCAAACGTTTTATTATTAAATTGCAAATGTGTTGTTGAATTACAAAAGGTGAAAATATTTTCTTATATAAAAGGGATGTTGCTTACTTTGAAAGACATAGAAAACGAACCCAAAAAAAAGATAATAATAATAATTTGACAAATTCTTCTCCCTGCCGAACATCCCTATGGTGAGCAAATAATTTTTGGATATGAGTATATTAATTTATTTTCTACCAAATCGATTGAGACATAATATTTTCTAAACTTGTTTTATCCTGGAGACGTCGAGATCGAATTACTACAAACACACATTTTGGATAAAATTACAAAATATCTTAAAGAGAACGATCTATTCTGGGACTCGACTAAATTTGATAGAACGATAATATTATTATTGACTTTTGCAAACTGTTTCTAGTTTCTACATATAGAGCACATTAATTTATGGAATCGAAAACAAATTTCAATGACGTGCTTGATACAAATAAGTTTGAATTGTTAAATGCAAAAGTGATGCTTTGTCTGACGGACATACTATAACTTATAAAATTAAAATAAATAAATATACATAGAAAAAACTTATTATTATATGAGTGCATCTCTTTGATTTTTTTTTTCCTTTTTAATTTTCAATTTAAAAAATATCATATTATTAATTTATAAATTATGAGCTTTAAAATAAATATCATTATGCATTTGTTTCAATGAAAAAATGTTAAAAATATCTTTACGTTTACAAGAAATTGATGATTTCAAACTAGTCCTATTTAAATACTCATATTTCATTCATCCGGACTTCAAATTACAATATGTATCAAATACCTGAAAATTTAGTTCATTCAGCATTAATTTGGAAAAAAAAAATGTCAATTTATGTAAATCACTTGAATTAAATCATGTTAAAAAACTTAAAAGGGCATGAATTATATCATAAGAAACTTGATGGTGACAAAAATTGAAAACATCTCATTCTGTCAAAATTTTAATTTTCTAATTAAAACAATGTAACAAAATGCAAAAGTTACAAGGAACCAACATGAGTACTCTTAAGAATCAAAGAATAGGAAAAAAAGAGAGAAAAAATTGAATCACAACTTAATCACACATATCAAACCCAAGAAAAATAAGTATAAAGGAACATTATACGAGTTTGCCCCATTCTATAGCAAGCCTAATATTCCACACTCTGGATCCATTTCCCATTTTTGATGATTAGAGCAACATGGTGGTTGAATGCATTCGTTACGTGCGAGCTAGCAACGCGACTCTTTGGCACACGCGATTCCCAGTTTACACAGCAATTGGAGATTCCTGCATTTGAGAAAGCGCATAATTACTTACACTTGCAATCAAACTACAATCACTATTAAGAAATAATCAAACGTAAATTTGATGAATGTAATAACGCTACCAGCAGCAGAACCCACCTTAGTGGTCAAGTTTGACACAGCAAGATTAAACTTTTCCCTGGTTTTTGTACCGACTACCTGCCCAGCCCGTGCAACTTTACTAAAGGCTCCATTTAGCCAAGCTGTTCCAGAAGTCACATATCTGTCCACCACCAAAATTGAAACGTCAACATCTATGTAATAATCTCTTTCAAAACTGTGTAAACTAATTGAACCACCAAACTAAAGCCATTAAAGAAAAAAAAATCAATAAGATTAGGTGAAAATGTCAAATGTTTGGTCTCACCAAATCAAGAAACGCATTTGATTTTTTTAACTTAAATGAGCTGTTAGCTCTAGCACGAAGCTGCTGGGAAAATAAATTACAAAAAGAGCAGTATATAACCCAAACCATCAATTTTTTTTTTCCGGCAGGATAATTAAACAATATAGCAATAAACAGTCTCATGACTTCAGCTTTGATATCATTTGAATTTACAGTTGTTATATACTGAACGTTATTTGTCTCCACATTCAGTCATGTGGTAACATAAAAGAAGATTTCATAAAGGATTTTCATATGCATAGCATGATATCTTGATCAGAGGATTGCATTGGCATAATTAAGCAACATGCGAACGATTCGACATCCTCTAGTTTAGGAAGAAGACTTCATACCTGCTGGTTTTGACAGCTGATCCAGTGTCATTTATTTTTCTCTCTGCTGCAAAAATAGCTGCCATGGTTTTATCTGACACATGAAGCCTCTGATCAACAGACTTCACTTTTTCATTAACCATTGAAATTCCAACAGTCAGTTTCTCTGTGAGCCCAACTCTGCTGTCCAAGGAAATAACCTTGGCAGATGCATTGGCTGTGAACTGATGTTTCTCATCAAATGCTTTAGCCTTGTTCACTGCTTCTTGTCTAATCGCTGAACCTTTTGCAAGCATACTTGTAACAACTTCTTGTGCTCTATTAACATACATTCTTCCACTGCTAGAGGGACTTGTTTTTGCCTGTTAATACAATATTGATTAGGCTAAAAGACCGAGAGAGAGAAACTTCCAAGATTCAAATGATATGAATTGATGCAAATTACCTAATGAAATGGCATTGAGTGTTACAAGCATCTATAGAAAGCTGGCATCTCATAAGTCATAACATATTATGGATCAACAAATCAAAATCCAATTTAAGATGCCATGTCCAGCATAAAGGTTTTAGTTTTTAATTATTCTTTTTTGAGTGCATGATCATTTATATTAAAGAACCCTATTCTATAATATGTGATTTCAGATTTTGCAGAAGGTTATCACTGGGAGATTGTAACTCTTTTTGGTTCAATCATCATCTGTGTTCCCATTTTTTTTAAAGACGTCATATCAAAGAAACCAAGCTTATCGAAACAATAGTTCTAAGGCTTCTCCAAATCTATCCATCTATGTAACACCACATGAAAAAGTTGCAACTGTACTGACGTACTTAAAACCAAGTGAGCTCTAAATTGTGCTACCTCATTATTTTCAGGAGCTACAGACATGGCATTGTCCATCATGACAGTTACTTCCTGCATAAATAGCATTTAAGAACATAAATGACCATAGAACTGGAGAAGAGATTGCAAAAACTTGTTTAAAAACTTACCTGCAACTCAAGTTTTGGTACATAGTTTTCAGCTGGTGTTATGCTGACAATCTGATCTACTATTGTTGCTCCCTGAACAAAAAGTCACCATTTTTACGATTTCAGCTATGTTATGCAGAATATTTGTTCGAAAAGAATTCCAAATCACATGTTAAAATCCAAAGAAACTATTGTCCTTGCAGATGTTATAATCCAAGTACTCAAAATCATGGGCATCAGAGATCCAAAACATTAAGAGTCCATTCAATGAGGAATTTTTTCCGTCCTAGAATGAATTATATAGCCATTGTCATTCCATACTATTTATATACCAGAAGAGAATACTCCAGGATCTCAAACAATAACTACAGACATTAAATAATCACCATACAAGATTACAAGCAAAATAAGCCTATAATAAGACCTTAACATTTCTATCACGCTTGTTTTCAAGAAATATGAGGGCATATAGTTATTCTGGAGAAGACTAGAATCAGACTGAAACAGGCCTAAATACAAGTTCTTGATGAATAATCTTTGATCGAGCAACATAAGCCACAACACCATATGTTCTTATCAAAGAAGAAATTCTATCTATGAACAGTACACCTACAACCAGTGTTTAAAAAAACGGTTGAGGCGGCCGCCTTGAGGCGCCGCCTCGCCGCCTCTCGGCGACGGCGCCTCGAGGCGTCCGCCTTATGAGGTTTTTCTGAGGCGCCCGCCTCTCTGCTGGTGAGGCGCCCGCCTCAGGCCGCCTCACGCAAAATCGGGGTGAGGCGGCCGCCTCACTAGCAGAGGTTTTTTTTTTTTAAATTTCTAAAATGAAACGACGACGTTTTGGAGCAGAGACCAAAGTAAGTTAATCTTGTACAAATAATGCAATTTATATAATCAAATTAAAATAATACGACTTTATGTTATTTGTTAGGGAAAGGGAAAGCTCCACAATTAGTGGATGAAGACAATACAAGTGAAGGAGGTTCTTTGGATGATGACCCATCTGATGATGACATAGATTTTGACTTAAGCTTCATGCCGCTAGACACTAATGATAGCTTATTTAGGGATTAGTTATCAATAATTTTTTGAACATACTATGAATTATGAAGAAAGTAGTGTATTTTGGATTACTTATCAATAGTTTTTTGAACATACTATGAATTATGAAGAAATGAATGTATTTTGGATTATTTTTCCGATTTTCGGATCGAGGCGCCTGCCTCACCGCCTCGAGGAGGTCCGCCTCGCGCCTCAATGGCCGGCCGCCTCGAGGCGCCGCCCCGTATTTTTAAACATTGCCTACAACTCTCCATAATTCACTCATTCATACCCACTAGAAAGTTCATACAACAATTTGGCTAAATATCTTCATGCCTACGTGATACAACAAATTGAAAATATTTGCTGAATCCAAATCGAATTAGGAAAATAACTCTGTATGATTTCATGAACTTTAGCTATATTATTATTTCAGGAAATTAGGAGAAAAAAAAAAAAAAAAACCACAGCAGTTAATAATCAGAGAGCCTAATTAAATGATATTAGTTTCCACCAAAGAAATGTTCCAGACAGCATTTCAGCAGTGGCATAAACAAGTCCTAGTGACTGCTTTAAACTTAATCATTCATCAGGGAACATATGTTTTGAATCATTCATCAGGAGCTGGTTTAAACTGTTCATAAGAAGTGAATCTCTCACAAGTTCTAAAGTTGTATCAAATTAAATAAGAAGCTCAGGAAATATATTTTTGGCCAAACAAGGTTTTATGTCATATACGGTTGTTTTTAAATAGAAACATAGTTTTTGAATATATCTTATAGAAACTAGTTCACGAATTTGCATGTGTATAGAATCTAGTTCATATATTTGCATGTCACTTAGAAATAAACAACAATGTGCGTAAATTGTAATTAAAGCAATATATATATTGGAAACGATGAAAACCCCGCCGCCAAACCATCCGACTCGGGCTTAAACGGAGCAGGTAAAACCCTCGGCTGCTCCATGCTAAGAAATGCACCTCTAGACTCAAACTCAAGACCTGACAACCAAATCCTAAGTCATTTGTCACCAAGCCACACTCCCTTGGGGACAATTAAAGCATTATATTGCAATTTACAATTTAATATTTAACTAACCCCAATGATGATTAGCTAATATTTACAAAGCAGATACAGCCTGCTTTGGCATGCAATAGAAGGCTTCACTTTAAAGGGTGAAGTCAAAGAAAAGCATCCAAATCATAAATCATCCTTCCTCTACATTGACTAAACCAGGAAGATTAGCTGATTTCACGATGTGAAATAGCTGAAACTCGCAAGCCAAATAATAAGTAAACAATGCAGTTTATAAAAATAAAAATCAACTCAATTTGGGACACAAACCGATAGTAACAATGCAATTTCAAGAGCTTTAGCTTCCTTGAATGTAACAAATGCAGTCTTTGCCTCCCCATTTTCACTGCACCCAAAAAAGTCAAATAAACAAACAATTTAAACAACAAAACAACCTTAATTAATCTCCACTTCCCACTTAATTCCTCAACACATTCCATTCATATGAAATTTTGCCTCTCATTTTCCACACATCAAACCCACCTAAAATAAATAAATAAATATATATATATATATAAACCCGATTTTTGTATTTAACTTGTATTTCCCATTTTAACCTTTCTCTTGCATTTTCTCAGCAACTAATAGAGTATAAAGAAAAAGTCACCATTACCCCAATTTTTTTTTTCAAAAAAGGTTAAACTTTAGTTTTTTTTTTCCAATTTTAGAACTGAAAAAAAAAAAAGACCAAACCCAAATCAAAAACTTGATTTTCTTTTTCATTGTTCACTTTCCCAGCAACCAAACACAGAACTAAAGAAAATTTAAAAGAAAAACAAGATATAGAATAAAAAGGGTACCGTAGGATCTCAATGCATTCGATATCACCAGAGTAAGAGAAGAACTCGTGAATCTCTCTCTCATGGGCTAGATCCGAAACATTCTTTACTTGAACAGTTCTCGTCTGTTAAAAAAGAAACAAATCAAATTCAAGAATCAGTGGTTTAAACTCAAGAATTTTGAAATGGGTAGTGTTAAATTTGCAAGATTGAGGATTTTGATTGAGAAGAAACTGAGTAAACTGACCTGCATTGTTAATGGGTCGAGTTTTGCTTTCGAAACTTTGTAGTGTCTGTGCTGTAACAAAGAGAGAGACAGAGAGAGAATTAAAAGAACCAACCTGACAGCTTGGAGCTAAGAGAAGGAATGTAATTAATGGAAGTCAAATTTCATAATTGCCCCTTGGTTATTTTGTCGATTTGACCACTTTACCCCTTCTATTTTGGGTAATAATATTAATAACTGTTTTTTTTTTTTTTTTTAAGAAAAATATTATTAGATATCTGATTATCCAATATATAACATCATTTTGTTTTCAAACTTCAGGAAATGAATAAAGTTTAAATTCATTTTTTTTTAATCTTTTTTAACTCCATAAATTCGAATATAGATGACAAACTAAATATAATTATTTGAAATCATTCAATTAGACCCGGCCGGCGATTCGGTTCCGGTTCGGAACCGAACCGAACCGGCCAGTTTCCGATTCCACACTGAAGTGGAACCGGAACCGACCGGTTCGGTTCGAACCTTTTTTTTTAATTTCGAAAATAAATTAAAATAAATGAGATTAATTTAATAAATAATGTGATGTTGGATAATAAACACCGCTAAAAATTAAAGTAGCATCATTAAAAAATTTTAAATATCTAAAAAAATTTCACAATATCCCATTGACTAGGATAAAGTGTGACATTTTGAACATGTTGAGAAAAAAAACTACATTATGCATCTTTGTATTGAAATGCTTGACATAAAAGAAAATAAGTTGAATTCCAACGTGTTGGAACATCTCTTGAAAATTTAATCGGTTTAATACCATTTATTTTACAAAACTTCGTACATTCTCTCCTAACTTGAGAATATGACCAAATACAATTTAGTGCCATCTTAATAGGATCAATGAAAGGTGATAATAATTTCAGACCATTTTGAACACATAAGTTAAGGACATGACATGTACAACGTATATGAAAAAATTGACCCCCTAAATTTGGTTGATATAAGGATTTTAAATCATTGATGGATGCAGTATTTGCAGATGCATTATCAAATCCAATTGTTAAATTTTTTTTTACTAAACCATATTCATCAAAAATTACCTTCATCATTCTATAAATATTTTGTGCAGTATGTTGGTTATCAAAAACTCTAAATGCAATAGTCATTTTTGCATGGTAAATGATGCATCAATCCAATGACAAGTCACACTCATGTATGAGTGTATTTGCCAATGGTCACTCCAAATATCAGAACATATAGAAATACGACTTTTCATCTCTTTAAATATTTCATTTAAAATAATTTTACCATCTTTATATAATTTAAAAATATGACGTTTTGTTGTGTTTCGAGTCATTCTACATGCAGAAGGATTTAAAGCATTATGCACGTAATTAGTAAAATGAAGTTTTTCACAAAAGCTTAAAGAAAGATGTGTCATACAAGTTAATTTCGTAAATTATTCTCTATTTTTTGCATCAGAATATTTAAATAAATCTACAGCACTCGTACCTCTATTAGATGATGCGTACCTAGCCATTTGAGTTTGCGTCGTATCAATTCCAAGTTCAACCGGATGATGTCTTTCTAGGTGTTTGATCATATTGCCGTATCCACCAGAAAATTTGTAGAAAACCCCACAATAGTTGCAAATCGTTCTTGAACTGTCATCGTTTAATTTTTATAAATGAAAATGAATTTTGAAAACATACGAGGAACGAGTCTTAACTTCTATTCTCTATGATTGTGGAACCGATATTAGGGCCGCTCTCTTGGGTTGGCATATTTGACATGATGTTCTCAGATGAGCTTGCCATTTTTCGTTTAAGAAATAAGTAAGAAAAATAAGAAAATTGACTAATTGCGAATGATTATAACTAATTGAATTGAGATTGAGAATAAGAGAATTGTAGGAATTGAGAGAGTTGAGAATTTAATGTGTTGAAATAATGAAAAATGAATCATATTTATAGAGTTTTAGAATTTTTTTGATACCAAAAATGCCCATAAATATAACGTTTTATTACCGTTATTATGGATATATTAGGAATTTACAATTTTTAATTTTTTTTTATGCCTTAACGACATTTTTATTTTATTTTGAGGACAGGGAGCCGTTGGCTCCCTGCCCTCCCCCAAAGGCTACTAGCAGTTGGGGTTAGGGTTCCTGTTGGAACCCTACGGTTCCAACCGGAATCGTGGTCCGGTCTACATTCAATCATCTTACTCAAATGAATTACATTCCAATGATGATTCCAAAGATTTTGTGGTGTTTTACTCAATGATATAAATTCTCATTTTTCTCAACTTTATGTAAATCATTTGTTATGTTAAAGGTACTTAATGACCTTTTATATTAGTATAAGATTGAATGAGATAGGTTCTAAGGCGGGATAATGAATGAGAATATTCTTGATTATCACTTAATTAAGACAGTGAATAAATGAGTACTCAATCCTTTACTATTAGATAAAAAAAAATATCCGCAGATTTTGAATCAAAAAACTAAATCCATTTAATCGATAGATGTGAAAATGAAGATAAGAATGTGAATAAAAAAGACGAAGAAGAAGTCAATGATATTAATACATGCATCTTATAGTATAATATCGATTCAAAATCTAATTTTGATTAGATCTCAAAACCCCGACTCTAATTTAATTTTTATTTGATTTGGGTTCTCGAACCCGATCCATTTGGGACGGATCTCCATGAACTCCCAAATCCGTTGGATTTTTCCCCATATCCTTAAACATGATATTTTCATTTCAAAAAATGAAGTTTATTATAATTTAAATACTTGATTATTAAGTCAATGATAGGCTCAAAACCATAATATATCTTAGCACCACAAAGTAAGACTTGCATATTTTAAATAAATAAATAAATAAATATATATTATATATATATATATATATATATATATATATATATATATATTCCTTTTGACTATATGTGCAACCCCTACAAAAACAATTTTGGTTATCATTACAAGAATTTAATAACAAGTTGAAAAATAATGGAGGGAAAAAATGAAGAAGAAATCTTACACACACTTGGGGATTAAAGGGATAAAATGGTAAATTCATAAGTACAATAATTGGATTCCTTCCTTGGTCAATTTGTGATAATGTTAGATATGTTTTGAACTTTGAGCACCGAACAAGACTTGAGTTGGACTTTTCCATGAGTCACCTTTTTTTAAACTAATTATTTCAATAAATTAATAACCTAATAAAACTTTTGGCATAATCCTTTATTCTTTTGACCCATAATCTCCACGCTTTTGTTTGTATTTGTCTAATAAATTTTCATGCTTTTATATTTATTTATCGGATCCTTTTGTTTGTATTTTAATGTGTAAGCATTTATTTATATATATATATATATATATATATAATATATATATATATTTTTTTTTTTTGGAAACGATGGAACCCCGCCACCAAACCACCCATTCTGGGCTGCGGCGCAGGTAAAACTACCGGCTATCCCAGGCTCTTACAAGAAGTGCACCCTCTGGATTCGAACCCAGAACCTCAAGATGAGATTCTGGACCCTACACCACCAAACCACACCCATTAGGGACCATTTATTTATACTTGAATGAACATGTAATCCATTTGTATTTTCCTTCTTTGGATTTTTTTCTGTGTAAGTCTACTGTTGAGTATTGGAATCAGTTGAAGTTACCATAAATAAAATTGTGATATAGGTAAAATATTTTTCAGAATCAGAAATTTGAGACTGAAATGTAATTTATATTAATGATAGACTTCTCAACTAATATCAATATTTATATCGCAAGTGTTACATATGTGGAAGTCATCTATTGAATGATCAATTTAATATATAATTTATAAAAATTTTATTACTTAGTTCTATCATCCAATGAAAAAATATCACCTCATTTAAGAATTAAGATTGTGAAGGTTTAGATATTGCATGTATATATAATATATCCATACTAGTTTGGCAACTTCTCATGTAATTGTGAAAGTATGTTTTTTTCTAATTTCAAAGTATGCCTCAAATTTTTAAACTATACTTCAAACTGGATTATATCAATAAATCACCCTTCTTCTTTTTTTGCCTCCTTATATGGGAAGGAATTCCTTTTCTTTGTTATAAATTTACTTTATTTTCTCTGAGCAATAATAGATAATTTATAAATTTAAAATATATGATTTTTTATTATTATGTGTGTTATCATGTGTTTTTATCAGTCTTTTAAAACCCGGATTGGTCTATTGACCCTGTTTAGCGAGAGGGTCAAGGGTTAGAGATCCGACCAGGGTTCAACAGAGGTCGATACAGGATCAGTGAGTGTTCTAACTATATATATATATATTTTACAAAAAATATAAAAAAAAACCAAAATTAATAAAATAAAAAAAAAAACAGAGCAAGAACCCGCCTGACCCGAATTGGGTAACCGGTTCACCCTTCGGGTCGACGTATTCTTGGGCGGTTCATTGCCAACCAGGTTTTGGGATCACATGGACGGATCTTGGACCGGGTCCCGGTTCAACTGGTCCGACTGACCGGTCCGGTCTGGATTTCTAATCCTTATTTTTATATTAGATTTAAAGTCTCAAGAGTATAGATATGGAAAATTACAAGGTATAGATCGATCTTTCAATGAAAATTAAGTTGGTGATGGGTACTCAAAATGAATGTGTTAATTATTAATAATAATACAAATGACACTTAAGATAACACATCATTTGGGATATTAATTTTGCATCCCAATTTATACTGTTAAAAATTTTGATTAAGACAAAGGTGTATGATATAAGGATACTAATATCTATATCATGTCTGTTTAATTAATGGACATGAAAATTTGATTCTTATTCGATCCAAATATATCGGGCCCACATTCACACAAAGATTTTAACATTTTTTAAATAACGATGTCAATATTCGTAACCGACCCTTCCAACTAATAAAAAATTATCCGTTTATCTGTCCATGTCCCTAACATAGTGGTCCTCTTGAGTTTAATAAAAATCTACAGATATATAATCTGAAATCTACAAGCGAGTTTGATAAAATTAAACATATAAAAATTTATGTGTATCAAGTAATTAGTCTTAGGTGTAATTTTTTATAAAATTTAGCTACATTCCAGTTTTTTTTTTTTTTTCATTCAAATTTTGAGATGAGACTCTTACACACCGGATTCGACTTACGTTTATGGCTCTAATTTTTTTACCGTCTCTTCTTGGTATATACTTGTATTTACATCGCAAATTTTTAACAAATTTAGATGTTAGTTTTAAAATACTTTTTTCAAATAAGAAATAAAGCCCAACAAAAAAATGAAGACAAAATTACAGACCATCCATATCAGCAATATTTATCTTCTCAAAGCCTCTTCAAATATACTCTATTCCAAATCAATTTTTTTTCCCTTCATATGTTTATTATCAGGGTTGGCAACAAAACGGGACAGATCCGTTATATTTTTTGGGATAAAAAATATCCTGGTCTTGTTCTGCATTCTGTTAAGTCTCATCTCATCTTATTATATTCTGTCTCATCCCGTCTCATCTTGTTGTCTCGTCCCAACCTATTTGAATTTTTGAGATGATTTTTTTATCTCATCCCGACCCGTTTTGAAAACGGGACATAAAAATATATCACAAATCTCATCATAAATGGGACGAGATCCTGTTGGAATGGGTCGGGACAGAAAAATCGACATCTCTTTTTAGTATTCTTATTAAAGCTAACTTATTTAAGAAAAATGATATTCATCTATTTTAAATATAGACATAACGACACTTCAATTCATGTAGTTTTAGAAATATAATTTTCGGTCCTTGAAGTTGAATATTTTTTTTTGTTAATTGAGTCACTTTTCATTTGATTTTGAAATAAGTTTTTATTATCTTTAGATAATTTTTTAGATATTCAAGTAATTTAACACTAATTGAGTGAAAAATGAATCAAAATTGATGACAAATATTGAACAACATGGACTAAATCATGTATTCTAAAAAGTAGTTGAATATCATTTTCCATTTATTTTATTATCTCATTATTGGTCCCTTAGAATCACCCTATGTTTGTCCTTGGAGCATCTCGAAGAGGTTTAAAAATTCATGTCCTACTTTAGATACAGGACATTGCACTATCTACATAATAAAATATTTTATATTATATAAGAGATATGTACAAATTATATATGAGGATTCTCGGAGAAAATCCTCCCTCATGATTCTCTATATATATAAACATGGAATATGAGTATAAATAATTGTTTCATGTTTAATATTTAAAATTTAAAATTTGAATACTATCAAATTTCAGATTTATTAATAAATATTTCAAATTCATTGATTGAAATTTCAACTTCAATAACCACCATATAAATTTCAATATCCCTCTATCCCTCATACATGGTTATAGACTTATAGTAGCAAAACTCTTTAGTTTTATACCAAAGGCAATAAATGGCACTCAAAATATCAGAACCCAGATGTACAATCTGACTCTCTCACCACATAAATATCTCAAACAAGCCACATGTTTTCCATTCCACAACTCATTCCCTTGCCCTATTTTAGTGTAATCAATTAGTCCATAATAGGCATGCAATCCCTTTATAAATTATGGTTCTAGTCTAGCCATGTGCATATAAAAAGTTGGTAGTACCTTCAACTGCTGTGGTGGCCCCGGGTTTTGTTTCATCCAATCAATTCGGTCTAGGATTAGTCATAAATTCAATATAAAAAATCATCTAAAATCCCGATTGAATGATAGGTATGAGATCTCAAGATTCAGAATTTTATATCAATCATATTCCGGCCACTAGGTGTGGGTGCGGTAAAACCGAACCAAACCATATTTTACGGTCCGGATTTTTTTATCTCTCAAACCAAACCATTTTAAATAACGGTTTGGTTCATATTGAAAATTTTTTAAACCAGCGGTTTACGGATTGGTTCGGTTCGGTTTACAGATTATTCTACAAAAAAAAAAAATCATCTAGCGAACAAATAGTATGAAGTGCTACGGTGTAAGTTGTGACTTCAGAAAACACATGCACTCAATAGAGGATTGAAAAATGAGGCACAATTAATTCTTGTATTTTTTAAAAATTACCTTGAATAATGATGCTACCATCATTCTAATTAACAGACAAATCCAACAGCTTACTTTCAAGAATAAACCATAAAACAAAAAATTTAAGAATAAACGTATTAACAAAAAAATATATTAACAAAAAAATTAAGAATAAAAGTATTAACATACTAATAAAAAGAAAACATAAAGTAAAATTAAAAGAAAAATGCAAATCTTTTTATAAAAATATATAATTTTTTAATTATAACGGTTCGGTTCGGTTTAACAGGTGCGGTTCAGTTTAGCATCTGAACCGAACCGTAAACCGTTTGGGGTGGGCCAATCCGAACCGCAAACCGAACCGTTAGAAAAAAAATCGTAAATTCGGTCCGGTTTGGTTCGGTTTGCGGTTTGGTTTGGTTTGGTTCGATCGGTTTTTTTGCTCACCGCTACCGGCCACAAAGTAATAATAAAAATTACTAACCCAATAATGTCATAAATAGAAAATTTCCATGGAATTAATTTGTTTAATCTTTCCATTTGGAAAGAAATTGCAAGTGGTATATAGACTTAAAAGGGATATAAAGTGTTGAGAATGCAAAGTGAAAAGGTGGGAAAGGAAGATGAGCATGAGTTTGTTCATATTCATAGTCTACAAGGAAATGCACAATCCCTATGCTACCAAACAAAATTCACATGGCCTTAAGCAAGAACTTTTTTCACTTTTTGTGCTTCACACATTTGAATCCACCAGCACCAACAGCAATTCTCTTTATAACAAAAGTGCAAACTCACCTCTGAAAAAGTAACAAAAAGCATCTGATATGTTCCTTGGCCTGCAAGTCATGCATGCATAATTTATAAATCAAAGAGACTCTCCTAATTCCTGAAATGGGTTCATAGACTTTACCTTCTTCCAGGCAAGAAACTGGAGAGATTTACAAACAAACCTGTGGTGAAGATTTGCTAAAGAAGAGAAATATGGCTACTGGGTTTTCGGTTTCGCAGAAAAATTGTGCAGCATTGGCTGTGTGGATGCTTGGTTCACATGAGAGGGATGCTGCTGTGGCTAGACAAGCACTTGAAGCAAGTGTTGTTAACTTCAAAGCTTTGATTGAGATTCTTGTTGGGAGGAAATCAAGTCATATTGCCCTCATCAAACAAGCTTATCAGACAAGGTATAAAAGGCAACTGGACCAAGATATTGCCATAATTGAGCCTCCCCATCCCTACCAAAAGGTAAAGCTTCTCTCAAAAGCACTTTTTTGGGGCTTTAAAAACATGAATAATACCCATATGTTGAAATTTGACAGATTCTTGTGGCACTGGCTACATCACACAAGGCACTCAATGCAGATGTTAGCCAACATATTGCCAAATGTGATGCTAGGAGGCTTTATGAAACAGGGGAGGGAAGTGCAGGAGCCATTGAAGAAGCTTTTGTGCTGGAGATTTTCAGCAAAAGGAGCATCCCACAGCTGAAGCTTACATTTTCTTGCTACAAACATATCTATGGACATGACTACACAAAGGTAATTGACTTTGTTTTGCAAGCTTCATAAGAAAAGTGAAGATGAAATTTAATAATTTCTTTAACTTACTGGTTTATTTTACAGTCACTTAAGAGGGGAAACTCCACTGAATTTGAAGATGCACTGAAAATGGTTGTCAAATGCATTATAAATCCACCCAGCTATTATGCAAAGGTAATATTTTACACTTAATTTTCATGTTTGGACTAAAAGGGCATGATATTTATATTCATTTTTTTGGACAAATTAATGCATATTTGTGCTGCATTGCACAGAAATCCCATGTACTCATTTTGATTTTTTGCAAATAAGAGTTGAAGAAATTTACATTAGTGGTATATTCACCGTATCACGATTCAGTGTCAGAATTTATTTAATGTGGGCCTCACATGAGTTGATTCAACGTTCACTGGTAAGCACAAACTCAGCTCAGCACGGGATCTTAATTCGCATTTGTTGAGCCACAGTTCATCATATCTCATATACTGGGTGCAGATACTATATGCAAGCATCAAGGAGACGACGGTTGATAAGGGCGCGGTGGCTCGTGTGATGGTGAGCAGAGCTGAGGTAGACATGGATGAGATTCAGAGGATTTTCAAGAAAAAATATGGGATGGAACTGAAAGATGCAATATGTGAGAGCATTCCATCTGGGGATTATAGAGATTTTATTCTTGCATTGCCCATAAAAGCAAGCAGTACTGCTTAGTTGATACACAACTCTTATAGCACAGTTGATTTAGCTACATTATCCAAGTCCTGTTTGCCATAATCGTAGATTAACTAGCAGCACTACGGTTATTAAATCGGTGATCTTGAAGGTTTAATGGGTCAACCGTCAATGGTTCAACCGATTGAATCGTTTATGTTGAACTGACAGAATCGACAAATATTATAAATAATTTTAATTAAATAAAAGTATAAAAAATATTTATTTATTTTTTGGCTTAAAAAGAAAAAAATTAAGGTAAAAAACCGGTCAGACCAGTTTACCAGTTTTGACCGGGTTTTTTCCCTACAGTTTTGAAGGTTCAATCGGATCGAACTCATAGTCGGTTTCTAATTCGACCAGTTTAGTTTTCAAAACAATGGGAGTGACAAATCTTATTTATAAACATTACAAAAGTGTTATCGAAATAATTGGTCGGATGGTAAAAACTCTTTCCTTGAGGAAAGAAATTAGACCCTTTATAAGAATTTTTGGTAGATTTTCGAGCTATTATCGGTATATATATAAACAAATGAGTGTCAAAAAAGAATTAACACAAGGAATAATTCTCTCAAATTCTAAAGAAACCTCAAGCTATACCCTCTTCAATTCATTATAGCACAAGTGTTTATCAACACATATAAAAAGCTACTCAGGGAAATAGCCAGGGTTGCATCATTGATCACCAAGAAGATATTTTCCTCATTTTTTAAAAATGACTTCTTCACCCTCATCCTCTCTTTAAACCATTAAAAAAAAGGCTAGTTGGATACGTTCGACTTACAAATTGACCATTTTACCACTCAAAGAATTAGTACAAGCTATTTTTTTAGATTCAAAATATATAATCCTATTATTAATATTATTTTCTCTCTTTAACTTGTACCTCCTATTTTTTCCAAGCTATTTTTTTTTCATAGTCTTGTTATTGTTATTTCTCTTAACCTTATTTGTTTGTAATATTTTCTCTTATAAAGGCCTGATTCAAATTAAATTATTGCACGCCAACCTAATTGAGATGTAAAGATTTGTTTCTAATATAATTATATGACTTTATGTGAATAGCATTGAAGTTGAATTAACGGATAGCGTCAGGTGACAGTGTCGTTCACCATTACGTCAGTTTTGTGTTTATTAAATTACTACTATATGTATATTATATTTAAAATTCATATATTATTTAAAAAAAAAAAAAAACAAGAAGATGGTCAATCCCATGAGCTTATGTTTGATCGAATAGTTTGAAGTAGTTTTTTTCTTTTACTGTCACCCAAATTCAAATCTTATGTAAATTTATTTTAAGGTTTGGATTGAAATGAGAAATCTCATCCACTAAACTAAATACCGAAACTTACTTTATTATTACTTAAAATCGAATAACTATCAGTAGAAATTAAATTCATAATTAACCAGTCGAGTTGCAACCAGCTCAACAATCAACTAGATATTGTTCACACCATGATCATAGCCATAAAAAACAACTGCAAATTAAGACATTAACTGAAGACCCATATGACATAATCCTGGAAATAACATTACTGCAAGAGGAATTTGAGACGATGCCAGAGCATCAAAAAACAATGTTAATTGCTAGTGCTTAGGCTAATGTTAGAGGTGTAATCTGAAGCATCCAGCTGTCCTCTATTTTTTTCTATCATTCTCAAAGATTGATCCCCACCGTTGCCATCATTTTTAAATATTTGCTGCAACCATAAAAAATGGCCAAAAAGAACTTTAGATGAGAAATTATTCATTTGTTGATAGTTTGAGCCAGAATTTTACTATAAATAGGGAGCTCATTTGAGACCTCAAACCATCCCAAAAATATTAAGCTTCAAGGCAAGAAAGCTTAGAGAGTGTAGAGAGACCCGGTCACGGTTCCGGTTCGGAACCGAAACCTAGAACCGAACCGAACCGGTTGGAACATGACGGTTCCGATTCCAACCAGTTCCGGTTCCGGAACTAGAACCATAATTTTTTGGTTCGGTTAGGGTTCACCCCTGACCGGAACCGGTTCGAACCGCTGAAACTGTCCGGTTCCAGCAGTTCTACGGTTCCAACCAGAACCAAACGGTTCCGGTTGGAACCATAGCCCAACGGCTACTAGCCGTTGAGCTCTCAGGGAGCAACGACTCCCTGCCCTAAGCCCTAAAAAATAAAAAAAATAATAAATAATAATTATAATTACTAAATTATCCTTAATAATATTAATAAAACAACTAGTTTTAGGGGCATTTTAGGTATCATAAAAATATTCCAAAAATGTATAAATATGGGTCATTTTTCATTTTTTCAACACACCAATTCTCAATTCTTTCAATTTTTACAATTCTCTCATTCTCAATTCTCTAATCTACAATTTCTCATTCTCAATTCTCTCATTCTTTAATATTTCCTTAACGAAAAATGGCAAGCTCATCTAAGAACACCATGTCCAATGTGTCAACTTAAGAAAGCGGCCTTAGTATCGATATACGGAGAAGAGAAGTTAAGTATCGTTCCTCCGATATTTTCAAAATTCATTTTCATTTAGTCGATACTAAAAATGAAAATCCAAGAGCAATATGCAACCATTGTGGGGTTTCTTACAAATTTATTGGTGGCTATGGCAATATGAACAAACACTTGGATAGACATCATGCCATTGAAATTGGACTTGATACAACACAAACTCAAATGGCCAGGTACGCATCATCTAGTGGAGGTACGAGTTCTTTAGATTTATTTAAATATTCTGATGCTAAAAATAGAGAAGAATTTATAAAATTTACTTGTATGACACATATTTCTTTAAGTTTTGGTGAAAAAATTGCTTCTACTAATTACGTTCAGAATGCTTTAAATCCTGCTGCATGTAGAATGACTAAAAATACAACAAACTTCTAAATTTTAAATTATACAAAAATGGTAAAATTATTTTAAATGAAATATTTAAATATATTAAAGGCCGTCTTTCTATTTGTTCTGATATTTGGAGTGACCATTGGTAAACACACTCATACATGAGTGTGACTTGTCATTGGATTGATGCATCATGAAACATGCATAAATGACTTATTGCATTTAGAGTTTTTGATGAGCAACATACTGCACAAAATATTTATAGAATGATGAAAGTAATTTTTGATGAATTTGGTTAATTAGGTAAAATTTTAACAATTGATTTTGACAATGCATATACAAATACTGCATCAATTAGAGATTTGAAAGAAATATGCGAACCAAATTTGGGGGGTCGATTTTTTCATGTTCGTTGCACGTGTCATGTCCTTAATTTATGTGTTCAAGATGGTCTGACTTGTTTAACACTTTTCATTGATCATATTAAAATTACACTTAATTGTATTTGGTCATATTCTCAAGTTAAGAGAGAATGAGCTAAGTTTTGTAAATTAAATAGTATTAAAGCGATAAAATTTTCACGAGATGTTCCAACACGTTGGAATTCAACTTATTTTCTTTTATGTCAAGCTTTCCAATACAAAGATGCATTATGTAGTTTTTTTTTTCTCAACATGTTCAACATATCACACTTTTTCCTAGTCAATGAGATATTTGTGATTTTTTTTATAGAAATTTTAAAAGTTTATAATGATACTACAAATATTTTTAGCGGTGTTTATTATCCTACAACACATTTATTTCTTGTTGAAAGTTGTTGGTACTCTAGTTGAGCATGCTGAAAGTTCTGATCCTAATGATGTTGTTTTAATTGAAGCTATTTATGTTATGAATCAAAAATGGTTGAAATATTTTAAGGACATTCCATTACTTTATCTTATTGCCATAATTTTTGATCATAAGTTTAAATTAGAAGGTTTTAATAGTGTCTTACAAGCTTACTATGGATATTTATAAATAGCTGATGAAATTAATATTACAAGAATAATAGATAGAATAAAAATTGATTTAATAGATTTATTTAATGATTATGTTAGTAGTGTTGGAATTTCTAGGTCCATAGGATCGAATAACAAATATGAAACAAGTGCGAATACAAATGGAGAAAGTCGGGGAATACTTACATCGATCGGTTGAGCGACGCTGAGACAACAAAAACTTCAAAATCTGCTCCTCGCTGGTTCGGCAGTGGGCTGTGCGCAGCTCACTGTTTTGGCCTTCGTTGATATCTTTCGTCGAGCTCCAAGCTTCGTCGAATGGTTCCCGGCTCATGGGTGGGCTTCCCTATCACATTCGCATGTCTCGTAGTGTGCTAGCACTTGCGATTTTTACCACAAAAATCCAACTCTTGCTTCCCTATAGCTCTCGGCATTTTCAAAACCAGTGAGCATATTTGGAGCCCCTTGGGCGTCAAGAGAGAAAAGGAATGGAGAGTGAGAGTTGTGTTTGGTTTGAGAAATTTGTGTATCTTATACACACATGTAAATTTCACATGCATTTCACTTGAATTTTGGCTTTCAAAAAGCAAATCATTAAAGCCATAAATGGCACCAACCACACACATCACTTCCATCAATCATGAATAGTGACTTGCGTCAATCACTCAAAGTGAAAGACATCCATCACTTGATTGACGAATGATGTGACGCTAGATACGACTAGCGATTTGACGCTTGATTTGACGTGCCGCACTCGAATTCGAAATGCGAATGCGCTCGCAAATAATCTCGGGCTCTGGTTCGCTAATTCCAAATTAACAAATTTTCCGTTGCATCGTAATTAAATGATTACGCCTAGCGAAGTCACTATTCACGTCGCTAACGAATTAATTCTAAATTAACTCGCTCGCCCGAATTAAAATCTAATTTTAATTCCGCGTCGAAATCCAATTTCGTTTAATATATCAAATATATTAATTTACCGATTAATTCCAAATTAATCGTTATCTCTCAATAATTGATATTTTATCCCAGATAAAATATCTCCTCAATTATCCCAGATTAATTTTCTCTCTCATCTTATTAATCACAGATTAATTTAGAGTGCGAGTTATACGTCATCGGTGAATCTTTGGGAAGCGACCCATGAGATCCCCGGATATGTTGGCAGTGAATTCGGTAGTCGGACTATCTGAACACGTAAGTACCTTGTACTACGTTTATACCGAATTACAAGACAAGGTTGGCCTCTAGCAAAGCGCCATGCCTACCTAATTCTCCGGAAATATCCTTACAGGATAAAGGATCTGTATCAGGCGTAGTATATGTAGTATTGCGTATTTCTGTCCAGTATCAGATGATCACATGCGAGGCCTGAGGCTGGTACAATGTCTGCCCCGTACGAAGCATATATCGGATTACGAACAACTAGTCTCTTTAAAATCGGATAATCATGACCAAGTCATATTATCCCGACGGTTGCAACCTTATATAGAGAACCAGTTCTGTATCCCTGCGTGATCATCAACTCCATATGACTGGAGTGACACTTCCGTCTTGACATCACACCCAACACACTACGATTCTCGATATACCCAGAATTGGCGTACACAGAAACTGGTTAAAGCCCTAGACGACCTCAACCAAAGTATATTGATTGTTGTATGCATTAGCGGTGCAAGTCTCAGGTTAAGACCAATACACCTATCCTGATTTCAGACTTCCATAGACACATAGTCATACTACCAATGGAATTCCGAGGGGGTTTTATCCAGAGCGAAGCTGTTTCCCGTACCATCGGTGAAACACAACCTCCTATTACACTTGCATGAGTATCATATACCCAAATATATAAGAACTATGATGTTGTGCCCTCACAACGCGCACAAGTGTAATACTAATCTTTTACGCATTCATCGATGTCCAATCTCGATAATGCTCTAACTATGGATGTTTAATGATTTATCCTACGTAGACTGATACTGTCTCATATCATTCTCCGTCCAGGAACAAATCACATGGACCTCTCATCATTTATACATCTAGGTGATCTAATCACAAATGATAAGAGTGCAATCTCCTTTGTCACATAGTTAATTTGTACAACAACACCGTGATCTGTACAAATAGTGACGCTATGGGTCATAATTGTCCAACAATCTCCCACTTGGCCTATAGCCAGTCACTCGAGTGCTTGACACCCGAACTATGTACGGTTGGCTCAAATTGCTGAAAAAGGCTTTCGTCAGCGGATTTTCATGATTATTGTCTGATGCGATTTATTCGATCATCACATCGCCACGATGTATGATCCGAACGAATCAGATGAATAGTCGAAGTATGTATCTGGATCGTTGATGAGACCATTAATTCTTTAGCCTGTGCTCAAGCCTAGCTCAGCTGCTAACAGAATTATATCTAATCTAATTAGATTTATTATCGACCCAGAAGGCTTCCGTTGCTGCCTCAGCTGCAGCAATAACCCGCATTTGTTGTTTATACGGTAACAGTATCTTGCTTGGAAGATTTCTAGCTCACTGTTCCGTTATTCAAACTGTGTAGTACCGTTTGCGACTTATAGTCGTCTTTATCGGTTTAGGAAACTTGCTACAGTGATCTCAGTCACTTCAAGTTCTCATTCTCCATAGATTAAGACAGCATCCTTAGTTCTCTAAGATACTAACGGATGTTCTTAACATCCATCCAGTGACTATCACTTGGATTGGCCTGATTGTGACTCCATATGCTCAAAGCGTATGAGACAACAGGTAACGTACATTTTTCAATGTACGATTCCATGGAGAGTTTTTCTCGAAAGCCAAGCTTTCACCGATTATTATTTTGGGAATATCATTTCCAAGAAATGACGTATTATCATCATTATTTATAGGACAGCCACTGTCAGTGCGCTCCCACTAACCCTCTTATATACACAAGAATCATTTCGTTTTGAATTAAATCATACTCCATTATGATTATATCAAAACGATAATTCCAAGAACCTATGCTTGCTTCAATCCAAACATGGATCGAATAACCCGCAAACCTTGTTTGCTAGTTTTGGTACGACAAAACCGACATGATGTTTTAAACATCCTCCGAAAGGTTTTCTTTTGAGGAAAGTGATTTTCCCGTAAAGCTGACATATTTCACAAATGAAACATGCAGCTTCAGCAAGCATTATCCAAATGGATTTACCGTGACAACAGTTAAAAGGTTGAATCGTAATCAACACAATGCTGATAACGATACTTTTCCGCTAAAAGCCTAGTTTTATACGTTGGTATGTTGCCATCCATGTATGTCTTCCTTGAAGACTTATACAGTACCAATAAGCACAATGCCTTATGGTACATCAACTAGTATCCAAACATGTTGATATACATGGAATCCATTTCGGATTTATGACACTTTGTCATAATAGGGAGTCGATACCTTGTATCACTTCCTCATACGTAGTCAGTGGGTATTCCTCAATAAGATAGACATCTTTATGAGGTGAGATCAGAAACCCATACCCCAGGTTGTTTTCTGACTCTCTCCGACATACGTGTTTCTTGTGTATTCGAAGATTAATGTTATAGTTTCATCCTTGATGAACTATATGTGTTCCATTAGGATTCGATGCCTAGAATAGTATTACTCCGATTTTCATCGAGTTATACTATCCTCCCACTTACCACTGCATATCAGTATTCCTTTTAGGAAGACCGCATGGTGAGCAACAATCTAATTGTTCTCTTGTGAGATGTATAAGTACAATACTTATGGTATCCCTAGGATAACCTATAATTGGCACTTATCCGTTTTGGGTTCTAGTTTTGGTATCATCCAAACATATGCCTAGCATACCCAAATTATCAGGAATGAGAAACCCGATTTCTTTCCCGTTCATATCTAATATGATATATGTCAAACAGATTTTATGGAATCTTATTCTAAATAACATCTGCACTGTTTATGCTTATCCGTTGAAGGAAATGGTAGCTCAGAGCGACTCATGATTAACCTTATCATGTCCAACAAAATTCGGTTACTCTGTTCGGACACACTGTCACTTTGACGTGTTCCGGGATGAGTCCTCATTTGAAAGAATACTATACTCTTTCAAGTATATTAGAAACTTATTGCTTAAGTATTTTCCATTACGGTCTTACCGTGACGGTATAATACTATAACCGATCTGTTTGTCTATTTCGTGTCGAAACTATAAAAGTTTCCGATTTGTGTTTCTTCAAAAGAAACACACAACCATTACGCGATGCCACATCTGTATAGGTTACGAAATATTCATATCCACCTCTAGCCTAGCTAGACATGAGCCCACTTGCTTCACTATGAACTAGGGCTAACAGATTGGTGGCATTTACACTTTTACCAAGTAAATAGTGTTATAGGCACATTGCCCAATAAACTAGATTCGTAGTGTAGGCATTGCATTTTTGCATGTGAAACCCGATGATGAGTCTCAGTTGGAGGCACTACCTTTTAAGTCGCGGAAGCCGCGGGAAACGGACGTCGGAAGGGAGGAGTCAAGAATTGACTCATATTCGGATTAAGTTCGCTGGTTTAGCTTCGGGTTACTTGTTGGTTGTCCGTTTTAAAAATTATTCCTGGCCCAAAACACTCACAATCACCTAACCTCGGCCCAAAATCCTCGCAAGCCCCTTTGCCTTGACCCAAAACCCCCGCAAGCCCACACACCTTGTCCACACAAACCAAACCCACCAACCAAGCCCACACGCCCAACCAAAAGCCCACACGCCCAATCACCCTAAATTACACCAAAATTAAATAAAATATTAGATTAAATATTAATTAGATAATGTATTTGAATTAAATAAAATATTTTAAGCCATTTACCAATTAAATAAAACATAATATATAATCATACCTAATTTGGACAAATCAAATATATTACATACTAAATTAAAAAGATGTCATGCCTAATTAAAATCAATCCAACAAATTAAATGCATAATCCTAACCAATCAAATATATTGACTTCCTAATCTAAACCAATTTGTCCCCCCAATCAATCCCTTGCTTTCCTTTTCTAACACCAAATCATATCTCTTTTTAATGCCAAAAATCATATTCCTTGTGAGACAAGGTGAAGCCCTAGCCTTTCTCTATATAAACCACACCTCTCCAAGGCATTCCCCCTCATAATTTACGCCCATCACAAGAAAAAAAAGAAGAAAAGAATTTCCAACCCCCTCTCCAAGCTCTCCATTCACGCATATTACACAAAAAAATATAACAAATTTCTCTTCATCTCCTTCCCTTACTTGACCGAAAAACACAACCCCACAAGCCTCCCTCACATCACCGAAAAATACACCAATACAGCAGCCCTTTGCACGTCAAAAACGCAGCCCCATAAGCCTCCCTATATCACCGAAACAACAGCCCCATAAACCTCTCTGTAGTACCGAAAATCTGCACTCCTATTAGCCCTCAAAACAGTCCCTAAAATCCCTAAACCAGTAACATAAAAACTGCACTTATAACCCTTAAATAATCACACAAAAACTGCACTTAAAACCCACAAAAAACACCCAAAACAGTCCCCTATACACCTGAAACAGTGACCAGTAATACGACAGCAAAACCGCGAGGAAACAGCAGCAAAACGGAGTCAAAACAGTAGCTTGAGCAGCGAAACAGCGAGGTAAAACGTGAACCAGTGAACCAGAAAAGTTGCGGTGTGATAGCCCTTCCGACGGCCGTGAAACGCGAGTTCGAAAGTCGACATAAAAGGTTAGACCTGAGGGTATTTTCCACATTCGTTTTCTGTTTTATTTGTATTATTTATTGAGTATTGCTTGCATGATTGTTATGATGAAATGCATGTTGTGGCCCTTGAGTAGATAAATATGCATGGATTATGAGATATTGTATGTTGTGGCCCTTGAGTAGATAAATATGCATGGATTATGAGATATTGTATGTTGTGGCTTTGGAATAAAATGAGAGATGTGTCAACTCTCACGGTATATCGGATGGAAACCCGGACATAAATTTCATAGCCGATTCCGAATGGACGGTAGTATGATCTGTACTCGGGATACAACTCCACGTACCGCTTGAGTAAACGACATTTTCTTTTGCTTTATATTGCTTTGATTTATTTATTTTTCGTCATTTGAATTCCGCACATTATTTGTATGCATGATACAATCGAGTGCATGGGCTTAGTAAGTCGGATTAAAGGTCCCCCATTTGGAGGGGTTAAAATCCTTTACCACAATGCTTTGCCGCGCCGGTTGATGTGTGTTCGGTTGGATATAAGATATGTTCAATCGGGCATACTAAGTTTGATGTGATTGCCTTTATTTTTGTATGTATGATACAATCGATCGCATGGGCTTAGTAAGTCGGATTAAAGGTCCCCTATTTGGAGGGGTTAAAATCATTTACCACAATGCTTTGCCGCGCCGGTTGATGTGTGTTCGGTTGGATATAAGATATGTTCAATCGGACATACTAAGTTTGATATGATTGTCTTTATTTTTGTATGCATGATATGATCGAGCGCATGGGCTTAGTAAGTCGGATTAAAGGTCCCCTATTTGGAGGGGTTAAAATCCTTTACCATGATACTTTACCGCGCCGGTTGATATATGCTCGGTTGAATGTAAGATGTGTTCAATCGGGTATACGAAATTTCATATAGTTATCTTTATCTTTGTATGCATTATAATGAAAGGCGCATGGGCTTATTGTGTTGGATTAAAAGGGTATCCATTTGAGAAGAAAAGCCTAAAAGGCTACCTTTACCACGATATTTGTCGTGTCTTTCATCCATTGATTGCATCGTTTATCCTTGTCTTGGCTCGACCTATTGTCAT
Organism: Zanthoxylum bungeanum; assembly: GCA_019454045.1. Taxonomy (NCBI): domain Eukaryota; kingdom Viridiplantae; phylum Streptophyta; class Magnoliopsida; order Sapindales; family Rutaceae; genus Zanthoxylum; species Zanthoxylum bungeanum. Next base: position 213,571 of record SKCR01031994.1, read on the forward strand.
TGGTGTACCCATATCCCCTGCCCTTTACACTCCATGAACCCTCGGCAACTCACCATATTATAAACTCATTCACCATGCACGTAACTGCCCCCTCATGCTCACGATAACTCCCCCTTCTCAATTCACTGCCTTCACGCCCACTGAACACAACCCACAAACCCCAACACACAGCTCGCCCCACGCACCTAAACACGGCCATAATTCCCCACGTGAGCAGCCCTCACTCTTTCGCACAAAGAACACATCACACCAGCCCACGCTTCACAGCACGCCACAAGCCTCTCGCCACATTGCACCTCACGGCCTCACGTAAGCCAATTCACGCCAATTGCCTTAAACATGCCCACTGACCTGCATGCATAAAACCCTAAACTGAACCCTTCATGCGACAGCCCCTTGCACTCACGCACACACTCACAACTCTCACATAAAGCCAACTATATCATTCATGCATGTATTATGAAATCCCATATAGTCATTCTTATCTTTGTACGCGTCATAGTGAAAAGCATGTTTATCCCATTGGTTACATCATTTACCTTCGTCTTGGTTCAACGTATCGTATTACAATTCATATATCTATGTCATGATAGCATTTGAGTATTATTTCTTGTGGTATATCAGATGGAAACCTAGACATAAATTCCGTAACCGATTCCGAATGGACGGTAGTGCGGTCTGTACTTGGGATACAATTCCACGTACCACTTGGAAAAACGCTCACATGTGTGCTTGTGTGGTTAGTGTGTGTGCTTGTGTCTTTCGTGAATATAATATGCCAATGAAGTTGTATGTTTGTTGTTACTTTGATGTACTCTCAAGCATGCAATCTTAGATGTGAAATGTATGTAAATTTAGGTGTAAGTTTTATCTTGTACATGTGAATTTAGAAGCATGATACTCTTGGAAATAAGTGTTACTTAAACATGATTAAATTATTACATAAATCCTTTCATTACAAGTGACATAAGTAAGGGACCATTCCGAACCCAACGGTTTGAGGTCTTCCCTTGCGAGGGGTGAGTGCGGTCTTAAATCTCATTTTCCCGGTTCACACCGGGTGGCGACTCCATTATTCTCCGGTTTAGTCCCCCGTGGCTACTCCGTACTCCCAACTAGGCCGTGAGCCTGGAACAGCATGCGTCGTCCAGTTTCTGTGTCCCACACGTAGACTTTATTTGATTAGAATCAAATTAGTCCTAGTACCCACACTTCAAAAGTGCGGATATACGAGTCTTGTTTGATTGTGTCCCTGACAACAATGCCACAATTAGTTTCTTATGATCAAATCAGTTTGAACTATTTGTTTGTCATGTAATATGTTTGAGATTTATTTATATTCAAAAATATAAATTCTGTTATTCACATCTAATGTGTTTATCTTAATATCATCCTTATATAATAAAACACTTTAGTGTTCTAGAATATAAAGGTTCACCCGCAGCGGGTTAAACACTGATATAAAGATAATGTATCTAGTCAAACTAGTTACATTATAACAGTTTCCAAATTTAGGTACATACTCGAAGGTAGTTCCTAAATCTAGGTATCTACGGTTAAAACAGCGACTTTCGTCCCGTTTCCAATCCGCAGATTTATCTCAATTGAAGTCAGTATCCTATTCAAAACAGATTCTAAACATCAATACATATATTATATGTGCCACACTAAGTATTTAAAATCCAATTTTAATACTAGTAGTGAACATATTTATGACAATCATATTTGAAGTCTGAGCCTTGCTCGTCTTCAATTCCTTCATGTCTGTTTTGTCCAAACGGCAGTCACGCTTCCGCGATCCCGTTTGCCACATTTAGGCAGACATTTTGGGATATGTCTTTTTATCTTCCCAGAAGATTATAATGATTTTGCCTTTGCCCTTTTCAACACTCCAGAAGCCTTTGGCCAAGCCTCGACCTTCTATAATATCGAAGTAAAGTGCGACTAGCGCTACTTGCCTAATTGCAAAGTTTGACTTTATCTCATTGAGAATAGTCATTAACTCTCCAAGAGTTTACTATTGCAATATTAGTACTTCTAAAATCTAAAATAGATCTTTGAAGATCCTTCAATTTCTTTATCATACTTTAAGGATCTAATCCTTAGTTCTGATTCAGAAATTAAGGAGTCTACTGCGGTAAGTATAATGGATTAAGCACTAAAGTTATCATCACATAATCTTCCAAATATTATGCTCTACTGTTTGCTTAACTCCGGGCTTAGACTTAATATATTATTTTATCAAATAAAATAACTTATTATTTTTCCAGGACCATCCTGAAATTAAATTCCCAATTTGAAAATTAAACCATTTAAATACATTTTCCCTAGGATTATGTATTAAACGTCAATCTTTCAATTATTTTTCTTGATTTCAATAGTCCAACTATTTAATCAACGATTCATGTACTATTTATTATAATGATTACAATAGTCCAACTATTTAATCAACTATAATTTAAAAGATTAAAATCAATTATATTGATTACTATAATCCAATTATAAAATCAACTATAAATGAATAGTTTGAATATATAGTCCAACTATTTATTAAAACAACAATTTAAATATTAGTCCAACTAACATTTAATTTATAACGACGAATGATGTTTGTTTGAGCGCGTATGGTAAGTAATTAAACGAATATTGCAAATTCAATTCTTGCCTCCCACTATTTTTCGGCGAGCCTCTAACCCTCTGTCGAATACTCGGGAAACCGCGTTTCCTAGTGGGCTAGAATCCCGTTAAATATCACACAATCTTGACTTTGGCCAACAAATTGTATGATAATTAACTAGGTAGATCTCTAAGATCGATTGGATCCAATCCAATTCCTAGATCCGGTTGGGGGACATCCAAGTCCAAAACATATATCTTATATATGCCAATTCATCCAATGTATTACCTAACCTTTTTCCTCTGAATCAACTAAGCCTTGGCTTTGGCACAACAAACTTAGTGATCCCAGTCAAGCGTGACCCATTGACCATGGAAAGCTTCGTAATCAATGTCGATGGACAAGAAGTGGTCTTGACTTTGGCCAACAAACCACAACTTGGACAAGACACTCACATGTAATAAAGCCTTCGTGATTCAAACACATCTTCGACAGACAAAGGCCTTTACTTTGGCCAACAAACCAATGCCGTCTTAGATCTTGAGTGAGAATCACTCAATGGAAGGAAAGACGCTTAATATTATGCGAGGGTTTTTCGAGTGCAAATTGGCAACCAATTTATTATCTTTGTTAAGGTCTCATCATCATACACCCTTAAACATGCATTCTAAACACATAATAAAGCGCATATGAAAAATAATAATGATATGCGGATGGATACTTTACACAATTGATCCTAGATCAAATCTCTCACTTTCTCTCTCCTACTAGCACAAATATTTCTTCTACCCGTTACATTACACTTCTAAAGAAACCTCATTTACATTGAGGGGAATAGGTGAGAAGAGAATACAAAGAGTAAGGAGGTAATAAGGCTGGACACGCAGGTCCAATTAATAAATCAAATTTATTACAACAATTTATAAAATTGCCCCACCCTTCTAATATCCATCCGATATACATTATTCATGCATCGCAACCATGTATTCACACAAGCATGTTATCAATCAATCTAATCAAATTAATTAATCTGATAATTAGTGATCATCCAATGTTCAAACAACGATTTGATTTTGCTCGAGTCAAACTCGTTTTTGCGAATAAGTACTTAAAGTATGAATTCTTGAATTAAATTAAACTACACAATTAAATCCAATTCAATTTGTATTTAATTCTAATTCACTTATTTAATTCCAAATTAAATATCACACTTTATAAATAAACCTTTTACGACTTAAATTCCAAATTTAATCGTTACGGGTCTCAAAGCCCGATTAACGTCCAACGTCAATTTAATTAAAGTCTAATGGGCTTTTAATTAATTTCTTAAGGCGTGGACTTTTGGTCAACTCGGGTCAAACCGAATAACCAAAATCCAATCCGGGAGTTACCCCATAAGCCTAGAAATCAATCTTGGCCCATTAGGCCCAATTAAACTTTAAAGGTCCATTAAGTCGCATTTGGGCTTTATGGAAGCGGTTTTGGACCCAATTGGATCCAATCCAATTTGCTTTAACCCAACTTTGTACAACAAAGCCCATTAAGCCCAATAACAACACAACAAGCCCAAATCCAATTTCAAGCCCAATTTAATTAAACACAAAAATTCCAAATTTCCATTTAATTAAACTAAAGTGTATAAACATAATTAATCACCCATATCATTATTTCCAAAACACACAATTAGGCTAATTAATCATGCTTATTTACATCAATTAGTGTCCAACACACATTAATCAAAAATCAAACCCAATCATGCTTATACATTCTCGGCAATTTGGGGATTTTACGTCTGATTCGGTTTCAATCCAATTAATTCCACAATCGACATTAAATCATATTCCCGAATGATCCTAACTCATCCAATGAGTCAAAAAATCAAAATTCACCAAGAACACAAAGGGCATAACTCTCGGCCAAGACAAGATTTTGGGCAAATTTGTTCCAAACCAAATTTGATCAAATTGATCCAATCAATCATCAACAAAAACACATTCAAGCATACTTAATCATCCAATTTCATAATTACATGCTCAAATTCATTTTCCCCAAATTTTAAGCCCTATTCGTATTTCATGCTTTTACTCGCTCTGATACCAATTTCTAGGTCCATAGGATCGAATAACAAACATGAAACAAGTGCGAATACAAATCGAGAAAGTCGCGGAATACTTACATCGATCGGTTGAGCGACGCGGAGGCAACAAAAACTTCAAAATCTGCTCCTCACTGGTTCGGTAGTGGGCTGTGCGCAGCTCACTGTTTTGGCCTTCGTTGATGTCTTTCATCGAGCTCCAAGCTTCGTCGAATGGTTCCCGGCTCATGGGTGGGCTTCCCTATCACCTTCGCATGTCTCGTAGTGTGCTAGCACTTGCGATTTTTGCCACAAAAATCCAACTCTTGCTTCCATATAGCTCTCGACATTTTCAAAACCAGTGAGCATATTTGGAGCCCCTTGGGCGTGAAGAGAGAAAAGGAATGGAGAGTGAGAGTTGTGTTTGGTTTGAGAAATTTGTGTATCTTATACACACATGTAAATTTCACATGCATTTCACTTGAATTTTGGCTTTCAAAAAGCAAATCATTAAAGCCATAAATGGCACCAACCACACACATCACTTCCATTAATCATGAATAGTGACTTGCGTCAATCACTCAAAGTGAAAGACATCCATCACTTGATTGACGAATGATGTGACGCTAGATGCGACTAGCAATTTGACGCTTGATTTGACGTGCCGCACTCGAATTCGAAATGTGAATGCGCTCGCAAATAATCTCGGGCTCGGGTCGCTAATTCCAAATTAATGAATTTTCTGTTGCGTCGTAATTAAATGGTTACGCCTAGCGAAGTCACTATTCATGTCGCTAACGAATTAATTCTAAATTAACTCACTCGCCCGAATTAAAATATAATTTTAATTCCTCGTCGAAATCCAATTTCGTTTAATATATCAAATATATTAATTTGCCGATTAATTCCAAATTAATTGTTATCTCTTTATAATTGATATTTTATCCCAGATACAATATCTCATCAATTAATCCCAGATTAATTTTCTCTCTCATCTTATTAATCTCAGATTAATTTAGAGTGCGAGTTATACATCATCGGTGAATCTTTGGGAAGCGACCCATGAGATCCCCGGATATGTTGACAGTGAATTCAGTCGTCGGACTATCCGAACACGTAAGTACCTTGTACTACGTTTATACCGAATTACAAGACAAGGTTGGCCTCTAGCAAAGTGCCATGCCTACCCAATTCTCCGGAAATATCCTTACAGGAATAAAGGATCTGTATCAGGCGTAGTATACGTAGTATTGCGTATTTCTGTCCAGTATCAGATGATCACATGCGAGGCCTGGGGATGGTACAGTGTCTGCCCCGTACGAAGCATATATCGGATTACGAGAAACTAGTCTCTTTAAAATCGGATAATCATGACCAAGTCATATTATCCCAACGGTTGCAACCTTATATAGAGAACCAGATCTGTATCCCTGCGCGATCATCAACTCCATATGACTGGAGTGACACTTCCGTCTTGACATCACACCCAACACACTACGATTCTCGATATACCCAGAATTGGCGTACACAGAAACCGGTTAAAGCCCTGGACGACCTCAACCAAAGTATATTGATTGTCGTATGCATTAGCGGTGCAAGTCTCAGGTTAAGACCAAATACACCTACCCTGATTTCGGACTTCCATAGACACATAGTCATACTACCAATGGAATTCCGAGGGGGTCTTATCCAGAGCGAAGCTGTTTCCCGTACCATCGGTGAAAACACAACCTCCTATTACACTTGCATAAGTATCCTATACCCAATATATGAGAACTATGCCGTTGTGCCCTCACAACGCGCACAAGTGTAATACTAGTCTTTTACGCATTCATCGATTTCCAATCTCGATAATGCTCTGACTATAGATGTTTAATGATTATCCTACGTGGACTGATACTGTCTCATATCATTCTCCGTCCAGGAACAAATCACAAGGACCTCCTTTGTCACATAGTTAATTTGTACAACAACACCGTGATCTGTACAAATAGTGACGATATGGGTCATTATTGTCCAACAAGTAGATATATCTTGCAATCAGTAGGACCATCTAGTTGTAGCCATTCAGTAATACATTCAGGACTTAGCGTATGTGATCGTTGGTTACTACAATGAAATAAAAAACATATGGATAACACGATTAACAACCCGGAATTAGATAATAATTTATCTTCCAATTTCGAATTTCCTACTGAAAATTTAGTGAGTAAAAATTTACAAATACTTGACTAGTGGAACCGACATCAAAATATATTTCATTTATTATCAATTATTGCTAAAGAGGTTCTGGCATCACATATTTCCACCGTTGCGGTTGAGCAAACCTTCAGCTTAGGAGGCAATATATTGGAAGCGAGACGATCTTCATTACATCCAAACACTTTAGAAGTAACATCTTGTGTAGATGGTTGGACCCGAGCTGATCTAAGGCAACAAGAAGATGCCCCCAATGACTTTGAAGACTTGTTCGACAATGCATCTGCAAGTGCAAGCGGAATGAAAGCTGAAGGATCAACAGAAACTGATAATGATGATGTTTGATCAGTAAATAATTATAAATTGTATTGGGGAACTATCTTAAAAATATAATGGAACTACGTGAGCTTTGATTCATCTCACCATTGGTGGATACGTAGGCAATTTAAGTTTTTAAAAATTTAAGTTCAAGCTCTTTAATTTTATTTTTAATTTAATGTACTCTAAATTCAAATTCATAATTTTTTAATCTCATTTATTTTTTATAAAATCATTATTAATTTTTTTTTAAAAAAACGAATGGAAACGGAACCGGAACCGAATGATTCGGTTCTGGCTCTGATTCCATAAAAGTGTGGAATCGAAACCGAATCGAAATTATCCAGACCGGTTCTGGATCCACACTTGTGAAACTGGGAATCGGTCGGTCCAATTTCAGTTCGGAACCAAACCGGACCGGTGGCCACCTCTAAGTGTAGAGAGTGGGTTTTTTTTTTTGTAAACTTTAAACAATTTGTAAATTCTATTCTTGTAGTAATAGAATTTGATTTTTCATCATAAACACTCTTCAGTGATCAGATAATCACAACAAGTGGTATCAATAGCTTTGGTTATATATTGAAGTCGTAAAACCAAAGAACGGAACTCGGTTCGGAAAATTTGAGTTTCGGAAAATCTGTCAAAAATAAATTTTGAGTATATCATCAGTTTTTTCACGTCGAGACGAGCACGATGATATTTTTCGGAGACCAATTGGAGATTAGAGAAGCCCTCACGCGTAGCACGCGCCAGTTAGTAGACGATCCACGAGCTCCCACGTTAGTTTTTTGGTACAATCAGTAGCATATTCATCTACCACGTCATCAATTTCAGTCCAGTCATCTGCCACGTCACCCATTCCGGTTCGGTCAGTTTCCATGTCATCTTCCACATCATCCATTTCGGTCCAGTCAGTTGCAACGTCATCCATTCTGGTCCAGTCATCTGCCACGTGAGCCTCTAGTCAGCTTCCACGTCAGTTTTTTCGGTACAGTCAGATGCCACATCAGCAATTCCAGTCCATTCAGCAGCCACATCATCTGCCAAGTGTCAGACATGTCAGCATACCTGGTAAATTTTATTGAGTCCACTGAAGTCTCTGAAATTTATATTTTGGCCCCATAAAATTTAAAAATTTACATATCGGCCCTAAGTCAGATTTGGACCAACGAATAGTCAAATTCACCATTTTCGACCATTCCGGACGCAACCCTGACCTCTGATTTTTGAAAATTAGCCTCGATTTTATCATATTTTCATTTTAAATTGTAAATTTAAAATAAAAATGGAAGATTCATTTTCTGGTGCGATGATCAAGGTGACAACAACCAATTTCTCCCTCTGGAGGCCTCAGATGATAGATTATTTACAGTGTAAAGATCTATTTGATATTATCGAGGTGAATGGAGTGAGACCATATTCTGTTAAAGAGTATGACTGAAATAAACTCAACAACAGAACTCTCGGTCACATTAGGCAGTGGATCAGCCATAATGTCTTCCATCACGTAGCGCATGATACAAATGCTTACGAAATATGGATAAAGATAGAAGACATGTTTCATGCCAAGACATATTGGAATAAAACCTTAATAATGAGGCGTTTGGTGAACCTGAAGCTACGTAATGGAACTTCCGTTGTAGAACACACCAATGAGTTCCAAAGCCTAGTGAACCAATTGTCTGCAATAGACATGTAACTGGGAGATGAACCCTCTGACTACTCAATTTTCTTCATGATAGCTGTGAGATATTGGTGATTACTCTCAACAATTTGACTCCAGGAGGTAAACTTAATATGCTTATGGTAAAAAATACTCTGTCAAATGATAAGGCCAGAAGAAAAGATGTGGGCACAGATCAGACACAAGCTCTCATCATGAAGAATCGAGGAAGATAATGAGTTAAAAATCGAGGTAGAGTGAGAGGTATAAGCAAAAATAGAGGCATATCCACAAACGGAAGAAAGCCTACTTATAAGTGCTATCATTGTGATATAGAAGGCCACTTAAAGAAGTATTGCCGAAAGGTGCTATAATTCCCAGCTAAAGAACAACGATGTGGAGACACTAGTAGTTGACTCGGGAGATGTAGTTATCTGCTCCATCTAGGAATAGACATACCTTCACACTGTAACTCAAGATGTTGAGTGGGTGGTAGATACTGCATCATCCTACCATGTCACCTCTTACAGAGATTTCTTCACAACATGCGAAATAAGAGACTTGTATGAGTGAAGATGAGAAATACCAGTTCCTCTTAGATAATAGGAATTGGTGATATTCAGATGCGGATAAATACATGGTATATAATAACCCTGACGAAGGTGAGAGATGTTTCAGAACTTCGGCTTAATATACTCTCGGGGGTAACCATGGACAAATAGGGCTATGCTAGCCACTTTAGCAATAGCATATGGAGAATGGTAAATGTGTCATGGTCATCGCCCGATGGCATATTTGTGGCACTTTATACAAGACTCATGTGAAAATATGTGCAGTAAGCCTCAATGTAGTTAAACAAGAGGCTTCTCAAAATTTGTGGCACCAAAGACTCGGTCACATGAGTGAGAAATGATTGTCTATCTTGACAAAGAAGAATCTAATCACTGTCTCCAAGAATGATGCTCTAGATCCTTGAAATCACTGCCTATTCAGTAAACAATATAGAGTCTCCTTTAATTTCTCTTCTACGAGAAAATCGGAGTTGCTCAGTCTGGTGCACTATGATGTTTGTGGTCCCTTAGAGGTTAGTTCGCTATGCGGTAACATATACTTTCTGGCTTTCATTGACGATATTTCTCGAAAAGTGTTGGTGTATTTTCTGAAAATAAAGGAACATGTCTTGGATTATTTCAAAATATTCCATGTTATGGTAGAGCGTGAAACATGGAAGAAACTGAAGTGCCTTCGCACAGATAATGAAGACGAGTACATTTCTAGAGAGTTTGATGCCTACTGCAGAAGATACGATATTTTACATGAAATGAATGTTCTACGCACTCCACAACATAATGATGTTGCTGAAAGAATGAATCGCACCATTATGGAGAAAGTCAAAAGCATGATCATCATGGCTAAACTGCCAAAGCCATTCTGGGGAGAAGCTGTTCATGCCGCCTGCTACCTGATCAACAGATCACCATATTTTTTGTTGAATTTTTAGATTCCGAAGAAAGTTTGGTATGGTAACAATCCCTCATATTCTCACATTAGAACATTAAATTGTTTATCATTTGCACACGTATCCAATGAGCTCTGATAGAAGCTCAACGCGAGGACTATTCCATGCATCTTTATAGGCTATGGAGATGAGGAATTCATATACGAGTTATGGGACCCGAAGGAAAATAAGGTCATAAAAAATAAAGATGTAGTGTTTCTTGAAGACTAGACAATATAAGACATTGAAAAACTCAAAATGTCTTCTAATTCCAATGCCGATAAAACTGATTCAAATCCAGACATAACCCCAACACCAACACGAGTAATCACATATAATGATGGAGTGTATGATATGTCAGAAACAGAACCAAAGGAAAAAGATGTTGTTGAGCAGGGGGAGCTGCTACCTGCTCCATCAGAGGCTACATGATCATCCACAGATCTGGATGATGGCAGACCTCCAGAAATCAGTTAACCTCATGTACGAAGATCTAAACGAGGCCAGACTTCATCAAACAGATACTCAGGATCTGACTATATTCTGCTTACTGACGATGAGGAGCCAAAAAGTTTCAAGGAAGATGTATCTCATAAAGATAAAGGAAAATGGTTGCATGTAATTCATGATGAAATGGAATCTTTGCAGAAGAATTATACTTATGAGATAGTCAAGCTCTCGTAAGACATAAAGGCACTGAATTGCATGCAACCATTATCCTACAGAAAAAAAAGGAATCGATTTTGATGAAATCTTTTCACCAGTTGTAAAAAAGGTTTCAATCCGAGTTATCCTAGGATTGGTAGCTAGTTTGAATTTACAGTTTGAACAAATGGATTTTAAGATAATATTTCTTCATGGTGATCTACATGAAAAAATCTACATGGAGAATCCAGAAAGTTTCGAGGTTTCAGGAAAAGAGAACCTTGTTTGCAAGCTGAATAAGAGCTTGTACGATCTCAAGCAAGCACCAAGGCAGTGGTACAATAAGTTTGACTCATTCATGGTGAGTCAAAACTGAAAAAGAACTACAGTGGACCAGTGTGTTTACATTCAAAGGTTTTCTGATGAAAATTTCATTGCTATTCTATTATATGTGGACGACATGTTGATCGTTGGACAAGATAAAGTGAATATCATCCAACTGAAGAAGGAACTCTCTAAGTCTTTCGATATGAAAAAATTATGACCAGATCAATAGATTTTGGGAATGCAAATAGTTCGAGACATACATAACAAAAGATTATGGCTTTCACATGAGAATTATATTGAAAGGGTGATCAAAAGATTCGATATAGAGAATGCCAAACCTGTCAGCATTCCGCTAGCGCACCACATCAAATTGAGCAAGAGTTCGTGTCTCTCATCCAAGAAAGAGATAGAGGAGATGTCATCAATATCATATTCTTCAGTAGTTGGAAGCCTAATGTATGTTATGGTATGTACCAGGCCAGATATTGCTCACGCAGTGGGTGTAGTGAGTCGTTTTCTCTCTAACCCAGGAAAAGAACACTGAGAGGCAGTCAAATGGACTCTTAGGTACCTCAAAGTTACATCGAAGTTATGTCTGTGCTACGAGGGAGCTGATCCAATCTTGGAAGGCTATACAAATTCAAATATGGCAGGAGATCTTGATGGTAGAAAATCTACATCATATTTTCTCTACATATTTGCATGGGGAGCTGTGCATGACAATCAAGATTGCAGAGGTATATTGCATTATCCACAACAGAAGCTGAGTATATTGCAACAACGAAAGCATGAAAAGAAATGTTGTGGTTAAAGCGTTTTCTCCAAGAACTATAGATCAAACAAACATAATTCAAAATACATTGTGATAGTCAGAGTGCTCTGGACTTGAACAAGAACTCAATGTATCATTCCTGGATGAAGCACATCGATATTTTCGCTATCATTGGATACGCGAAATGATGAATCAAAAACTGTTGAGACTAGTGAAAATCCATACATATGAGAATCCAGCCGACATGTTAACAAATATGGTTACTCGGGACAAGTTAGAGCTGTACAGAGACATAGTCGGGATAACTGTCAGATGATAATCATTTCGGATGCAACTGGAGGGGGAGAATTGAAGGATCCAACTGTCCTCCATTTTTGTCCACCATTGTAAAAGATTGATACCCACCATTGCCACCATTTTCAAAGGTTTGGTGCAAACACCAAAAATGACCAAAAAATTTAGGTGGGAAACTATTCATTTGTTGACAATTTGAGCCAGAATTTTACTATAAATAGGGAGCTCATTTGAGAGCTCAAACCATCCCAAAAACATTAAGCTTCAAGGCAAGAAAGCTTAGAGAGTGTAGAGAGTGAGTTTTTTTTTTGTAAAGTTTAAACACTTTGTAAATTATGTTCTTGTAGTAATAGAATTTGATTTTTCCTCATAAACACTCTTCAGTGATCAGAGAATCATAATATAATCGAGTCGAACCAAGTCTAACAGTGATTGTTCGAATTTGGCTTGATAAGCACTTACATGAGTCGAGCTCGAGTTTTTTTTTTAAAAAAAAATATTGAGATTGAACTTGACTCGACATCAAATTTAAAAAATTTAGTTTTTGAACTTTTTTATTTACGTCTTTAATTTTTAAATAAATTCTCTACAAAATTCAAATGTTTATGACACACATATAAAACGGGTCGAATCGAGCTCTTACGAGTTAGTCTCATTTAATAATTGAGCTATTATTTTCGAGTTCGAGTAACTTATTTAGTTGACGACGCGATCTCAAACTAATTCATAATTAACAGCTCGGTTCATTTATAGCCCTAACTAAGATCAACACTAGAGCGATCCTAAGTTGCCCTAAATTTTGGACCTAGGTGAATTCCTAATTTTCTAATAAAATTTTAGTATTTAACCATATGCTTGTTGTGATTCTATGATCACTGAATAGTATTTTATGAGGAAAAATAAATATTCTCTATTACTACTTGAATAGAATTTACAAGTATTACAAAATTTATAAAAAAAATCTCACACATTAACTACACTCTCTAAACTCTCTTACTTGGAGCTTACACTCTAAACTCTCTTACTTGGAGCTTCTTGTTGGGGATGGTTTGAGCTCTCAAATGAGCTCCATATTTATAGCTAAAGTTATGGCTCAAAAGTCAAGCAAAGGAAGAAAATATATATACAAATTACAAAACCCACCGAAAGTTGATGCATAAAATTTTTCTGCATGAAACCAAATCCACTTCCAACTAGATACTATAATGTTGGTGTCAACTTTCACCAAGATCACTTCTACTTATCACGGTGCCTCTTTCCAACTAAACATAATAATGAGAAAAAAAAATGATTTAGTTAGTCTCAACGGTAATATTATGCAGAAAAAGAGTTAAGAATTGAGCAAAATTTTGTTCATATACTTTTAAAATATAAGAATATTCACACTTGTAATCACATGCCTAAGAAATAAGAATATGAAAAAAATTGTGAAGGAAAGAAGGAATATTGTCTCACCTATGCATGAGGAGATTGTCAAGAGAAAGGATTATTCAAATTCCAAAGTCACAAAGCAACTCAAATCCTCAAGTTTCAATTAGGAATAATTCTCTTTCAAAGTCTAAAGAAACCTAAAGCTAACCCCTTCATCATAGTTTGGTGTTAACTCTTAAACACATATAAAAGCAATTAAGGGAAATGGGGAAAACTACATTACTCAAATAATACCCACAACATAATTTTTTATTTTTCCTTCTTCAGAAACACAAACAAATCGCTATACATCAATGGCAACCAAGCAGTCTGTAGATGAGATCGAATCCTTTTGCAAATGGCAAAAAGAGGAACAACAAGACATTCTTGAAGTCCATCTCCAAGGTACGTACGTATTGTGCAATCTTTTAATTTTATTTTTCATATAAAAATCATGAAGTGAAGACCGTGACTAATGCGATGGTTAAGTATTAATTTCTTATCTATTTTGTCACGGATTTAAATCCTGGAAATTGTCTCCCCTATGAAAAATAAAGGTAATGCACATAGGGGTGGCAATATAGGTCATGATTAATTTTTTATTAGATTCAATTCACATTAAATAGGATATGAAATCGAAAAATTGATTGGTTATTAAATGGATCAATTCGATACGATTCGTTTTAAAATGAATCGAATGGAATTTGATCTTACTGATTCATTTTTGTCTTTCAGATTCGTTTATTACTTTTCTTTTATTGGTTGTTGTTATTTTTCAATTAAGGTTCGAATACCATAGAAAAATGATGTTGTCTAGATTTGATGGGTCATTTTAGTAAATTTATTAATTGTGTATTTCATGCATATATGTTTACCAAAAATTAATATAAATAAATATTTGTAATTTATGTCATTGAATCATTATAGGAGTAAACTAATATTCATTTAGGATTTTTTTGTTAAATGAATAGAGTACGAATTCTGATATTATGATTCGTTTATTAAACAAATAAAATACGGATCTCTCATATTTTGATTCTATTTATTTATAATACGATACTAATTCGATTCATCAATTCGTTTTGTTACCCCTAAATGCCGTGTTTGAACTTTTACATAAAAATCAAGAAGTTTTCTAAGTTTCATTAAATTATTATCGTCCTTGTTGATGTATAGATTTCAAGAAAGAGCAACTGAGGGTCCAAATCAACAGTATTGGTGTGCTAAAGATCAGCGGAGAACGTCCTCATCAGGATCAAAGCAAAAGGGTTCGATTTTGCAAAGAAATTAAAATCTCTAATGACTACAAAAGAGAAGAAATTCATGCAAAATTTTCAAATGGGATTCTTTACATAACAATTCCAAAGAGAATCCCTTCGTTGCCACCAACACAAAATCAAGAAAATGGAAATGGAAATGCAAATCAAAACAGCAACATTGATAATAAGGTTGTTGCTGCAGCTGCTGGTGGAACAAGTGGTACATTGAGCATGATGAGCAAGCAGCCATTAAAGGGCATATCTGGGTTACAACAAATGGGTGGAAAAACAGCTCTGAAACTTGGGGCATTGGCTGCTTTGATTGTGGTGGCTGCTCTTGGGGCATATGTGGCCTACAACTATCGCAGGGCTTTTCATGTTGATGACTAAATTAATTTACAGGATTCATTCATATTTCTTAATTATGTTTCTTCAAGTTCATTTTAAACATGAATTTGGATCCGATACTGATCATATTAATTGTTGGTGATCAAGATAATAATTTCGTTTGATTAATTCTTGTGATTCTGTTTAAAAAAAAAAAAAAAAACATTCTTGTGTTTTTTAAGCAATATATTAAGGAATTGATTCCGTGTTGAATTGTGATTTATGTTTTCAATTATATATATAATTGAATGTTAACCATTTATGATTTTTAATGTACAAGTTGCAGAAAATAATAAAAAAAAAATAGAAAAATTCAATTCAGTATTAGATCCAAATTCTAAATACAAACTTCCTACCACTTCCTCCATTAAAGGAAATCCGTCTAGATGGGGTCATCATAAACTTTTTCTAATTTTCTTTCCTTTATTTTTTTATTTTTGGTTTTCCCAACAATCAAATAGAATTTAGTAATACATTATGTGCGAATTTGATATGATTTTTAATAAATGTAAGATTAACTTCTCATATTTAATTCTCAATGTATCACCCAATTTATTTTTTTCTTCCCACGTATGTGTGTGTTTTTAGGGTCAAGTCGAGTTCATGTTTAAGCAAATTAGACATCATATCCGAATTTTTCAATCTAAAATATAAAATTAAATATTTTAAACCCGGCTAATTCAAGTCTGTACGTTCAGAATGGATCATCCAACCCAAAATTTAAACACCCCAATACCATACATCACATTCACACTACAAATTTGAATGGTAAGTTTTAGGTGGTATGTTATTTATAAAGGAAGTTTGAATGGTTGGTTATTGTTTCTCTTAAAAGAAAAAGTTGACACATTTTCTTTTTAGAAGCGTTGGAAATCCTGTCGTAAAATCATTCGATCTGGATTTAAGCGTAGCATGTAAAACTCCGACTGTCTCAAATTCTTACAAGAAACGCACCTCCTGAATTCAAACCCAGACAAATTGAGACTTCTTGACACACCTTGAAAGTGATACAAAGTTTGGAAGTCTGGCAAAATATATGTTATGTTTTTACTATATGGGCATTTTTCTTCATGAAAATTTTATTCATATATTTCTTTGTTGTGCTAACTTAAAAACATATGCTTCAACCATATCATAAACACACCAACAAATTAATTAACTGCAAAATGCTAAAAACCAGGTTATTATTTTAGCAGAAATAGCTCAAATCCAAACACACCCTTGCACTACTTTCAAATCTATTTCGAGCAACTGATTAGCTTCCACAAGAAATCTGATAATTAATTAATCACCACAACTAGTTGAAATTCCTACAAGCAATACAACAACCAAATTCTATATTCCCAAGAGGGGGTGAATTGGGTTATTACCTAATAATACGGAAATAAAAATCTTTGCCGATTTTAAACTGCTTTTACCGATTAAGCCTTAGGGTATATTTTCTCATACAATAAATATTACCCATATGCAAATTTATAATATATAAGTAAATACAAAAATAAACTTGCGGTATTTAAAAAGTTAAGAGATAGAGAAAATAACACCGTGAGTTATAGAGTTCGGCCAACAATGCCTACGTCCACTCCCTCAAGCCGCGCTTGAAGCTTTTCACTATCAATCGAGTTTTTATCATGGCTCACCCGCAACCAAGAGTTTTACGCAAGGTTCACTCCAAACCCCTACACTTTGAGTTTTCTACGTAGACTCACTCACAAACCTTTACAATTACCCAAAAGATGAGATTTCACAAACCACAAGTGTTTTGATAAGAAATTTGTAAACACACTTGGGCACTCACAAAGATAAAGAAAATTATGTGAGTTGCCTACCCAAGTGATCTAAGCTCACTACTAAAGATTAAGAATGTGTATTGTGTGAACTTGATGTATGAGAGTGTATGATTATGAAGGTTAAAGAAAACTCTCTGTTTTTACCTTAGTGTAATGCATAAGGTTGTGTAACATTGCAAAAAAAAAAATCGGGGTTCAATTTATAATAAAATACAAAGCAGCCCCAACTTCCCTGTCAGAGATCGGTATGCCGATCTCCAGACACCGGTATGCCGGTCTCCAGACACTGGTATGCCGGTCTAGCATAATAACAGCTCTCAACGGCTATATTACCGTTTTACATATATTCGTTATGCCGGTATGGTCACCGATATGGGGACCGGTTTGGTTCTTGCCAGTTCCAGTAAGCATGTTTTACTGATAGGCTCGCCGATATGAACACCGATATATGGACCGGTATGGTCCGTGCCGGTTTGGCTCACCGGTATGCTAGCTGATTTGATGCATGACGGTTCCAGTTTGTATGCAATCCCTGTTGGTTAAAATCTAGGTCCCAAGATCATACAAGTCATGAAAACATGCGTGAATACACCAACGGAGGTAGCGGAATACTCACATCGATCGGTTGAGTCGATTTGGAGACGATTGAAGGCCAAAAACGCACTGCCTTGGCGCATGAACTGCAGCAGTCCACTGTCTCCAAAAACAGAAATTTGAGATGCGAAACGGAGCTCCTAGCTTCGTCGAACGGATCCCGGCTCATGGTCGAACCTCCCTACCACCTTCGCAAGACTCGTAGTGTGCTAGCACTTGCGGTTATCACCATGAAAAACGCAACTCTTGCTTCCCTAGTTCACGCCATTTATGGCTCCAAACCAGTGAGCTTCTAAGCAAATGGGCGTGAGAGAAGAGAGCAAAATGAGAGAGAAGAAAATGTGTTAAGTTAAGTTGAAAGTGTAAAAACATTACCTTATATATTTTCCAAAATATATTAAGGATATACTCAATTTTGGCTTTCAAAAAGTCAATGATATTAACTTTCCAACAACTATAACTATTCCAACAACTTACATCACTCAAAGTGTCACAAATTATCTTTTCAATCAATCAATCAATCACATCACTCAAAGTGACATTTGATTTGACGCTTGATGTGACGAATGATTTGACGCTTGATGCGACTTGCGTTGCCGCACTCGAATTCGAAATACGAATGCGCTCGCAATCACACTCGGGCTCGGGTTCGCTAATTCCAAATTAACGATTTTTCCGTCGCGTCGTAATTAGATGATTACGCCTAGCGAATTCACTATTCACGTCGCTAACGAATTAATTCTAAATTAATTCGTTCGCCCGAATTAAAATCTAATTTTAATTTCGCGTCGAAATCTAATTTCGTTTAATATATCGAATATATTAATTTACCGATTAATTCCAATTTAATCATTATCTCTCTCTAGACGATATTTTATCCTAGATAAAATATCTCCGTAATTAATCCTAGATTAATTTTCTCTCTCTTCAATATAATCCCAGATTATTCAAGAGTCCGAGTTGTGCGTCATCGGTGGATTATCGGGAAGCGACCCATGAGATCTCCGGATAAGTTGGCAGTAAATACGGTCGTCGGAGTATCCGAATCACGTACGTACCAAGTACTACGTTCTACCGATTTACGAGACAAGGTCGACTCCTAGCAAAGCACCAAGTCTACCTAATTCTCCGGACATATCCATCTAAGAATATTAAGATCTGTATCAAGCGTAGTATACGATTGTATTGTGTATATCGGCCCAGTATCGGATAGTCACGTGCTAGGCCTGGGGCTGGATAAGTGTCTGCCCCGTACGAAGCACATGTCGGATGTCTGGTAACTAGTCTCTATAATCGGATATGCATGACATTGTCATAATATCCCGATGGCCGCGCAGCACTTAAGAGCACTAATACCGTATCCTGCGTGACATCATCTCCACTATGACTGGAGTGATACTTCCGTCTTGACATCACATCCAATACACTACGAGTCTCAATATACCCGGCATTGGCGTACACAGAACTGGTTAGAGTCCTAGACGACCTCAACTAAAGTATATCAATTGTCGTAAGCATTAGCGATGTAAGTCTCAAGTTAAGACTATACACACCTACCTTGATTTTGGCCTCCCATAGACACATATTCATAATACCAATGGGATTCCGAGGGGTCTATCCAGAGCGAAGCTGTTTCTCGTACCATCGGTGAAACACGACCTCCTATCGCACTTGCATAAGTATCCAATACTTATATATATATATGAGAACTATGCCGTTGTGCCCTCACAACGCACACAAGTGCAATACTAGCCTATTCCGCATTATCGATGTCCAGTCTCGATAATACTCCGACTAGGGATATTTAATGATTAATCATTCGGGGACTGATACTGTCTCATATCATTCTCAGTCCAGGAACTAATCATAGGGACCTCTCTTCATTTATATATCTAAGGTGATCTAATCACAAATGATGAGAGTGCAATTTCCTTGTCACATAGTTAATTTGCTACAACAACACAATGATCTGTGCAAATAGTGACGCTATGGGTCATATTATCCAACAATCTCCCACTTGGCACATAGCCAGTCACTCGAGTGTCTAACACCCGAACTATGTACGGTTCGCTCAAATTGCTGAGGAAAGGTTTTCGTCAGCGGATTTGCTTGATTATCGTTTGACGCGATTTATACGATCATCACATCGCCACGATGTATGATCCGAACGAATCAGATGATATAGAAGTATATATCTGGATCGTCGATGAGACCTTTAATTCCTTAGCCTGTGCTGACGCCCAGCTCAGCTGCTAACAGAACTATATCTAATCTAATTAGATTTATTTTCGACCCAAATGGCTTCTATTGCTGCCTCAGTCGCAGCAATAATCCGCATTTGTTGTTTATTCGGCAACAGTATCTTGCTCGGAAGATATCCAGCTCACTGTCCCGTTATTCAAACTTTATAGTACCGCAGTATTTAACTGTTTGGAAACTTGCAGCAGTGATCCCAGTCACTTCAAGTTCTCCTTCTCCATAGTTTTATGACAGCATCTTTAGTTCTCTGAGATACTAACAGATGTTCTTAACTTCAATCCAATGACTATCACTTGGATTGTCCTGATTGTGACTCCATATGCTCGAAGCGTATGAGACACCAATACAAGTACATTTTAAATGTACAATTTCCCAGAGAGTGGTAACAAACTCCAAATCTATCCCAGTAGATCTTTATTCCTTGAATAAAGGTTGTTACTCCCCAGAATTCTACGGAGAATTTCTATTGAAAGAATATCTATGAAAGCCAAGCTTTCACCAATTGTTTTATGGGAATTTAACTGTCAGTGCGCTCTCCCACTAACCTCCTTATATACACAAGAATTATTTCGTTTTGAGTCAAATCATAAACCATTATGATTATTTCAAAACGACAGTTCCAAGAACCTTATGCTTGCATTAATCCAAACATGGATTGAATAACCCGCAAACCTCGTTTGTTGGTTTTATAAAAATCGTCAGAATGTTATAAACATTCTCCAAAAGGTTTCCTTTTAGGAAAGCGATTTTGATCTGCATCTTCAAAATGGATTTACCATGGCAACAGGTAAAAGGTTGAACCGTTATTAACACAATGTTGATAACGATACCTTTCCGTCAAAAGCCTAGCTTTGTACGTTGGTATGTTGCCTTCCATGTATGTCTTCCTTGAAGACGTTTAATGTACCAATAGGCACAATGCCTTGTGGTACAACAACTAGTATCCAAAATAGTTGTTATACATGGAATCCATTTCGGACTCATGGCACTTTGCCATAATAGGGAGTCGATACCTCGTATCACTTCCTCAAAACGTAGTCGGATGGTACACCTCCATAAGATTGACATCTTTATGAGGTTAGATCAGAAACCCATACCCTAGGTTGTTTTCTGACTCTATCCGATCTACGAAGTTCTTGTGTATTTGAAGATTAATGGTATAGATTCATCATAGATGAACTATTTGTGTTCCATTAAGGACTTCGTGCCTAGAACAGTATTACTCTGATTTTCATCGAGTATCAATATCCTCCCACTGACCACTGCATATCGGTATTCCTCTCAGGAAAACCGCATGGTGAGCAACAATCATATTGTTCTCATGTGAGATTTATAAGTATATACTTAAGGTTTCCCTTAGGATAACCTATATTGGCACTTATCAAATTTGGGTCTTTTAGTTTGGTATCATCCAAACGTTATGCCTGGCATACCCAAATTATCAGGAATGAGAAACCCTGTTTCTTTCCTGTTCATATCCTATATGATATCTGTCAAACAGATTTATATGGAACCTTATTCTAAATAAGTTTTGCACTGTAGATATATCCGTTGAAGGAAATGATAGCTCAGAGCGACTCGTGATAAACCTTATCATGTCCAACAAAATTCGATTTTTAGTTCGGACACACCGTCAAACTGACGTGTCTCGGGAGGAGTCCTCATCTGAAAGAATACTATACTCTTTCATGTATGTCTTGAAACTTACTGCTTAAGTATTTTCCATTACGGTCTTACCGTGACGGCATAATACTACAGTCGATCTGTTAATCTACTTCGTGTCGAAACCCTAATAGTTTTCGATCTGTGTTCTTCAAAAGAAACACATAACCATAACGTGATGTTACATCCGTTAAGGTCACAAAATATTTATGTTCACATCTAGCCTAGCTAGATATGGGCCCACTAACTTCACCATGAATAGGGCTAACAGATCTGTGGCACTTATACAGTTATACTATTACCAAGTAAATAGTATTTTAGGTACTTTACCTAATAAACTAGATTCGCAGACTTTATTTGAATAGTAAAATCAGTCTTAGTACCCACTCTTCAAAAGTGTGGATATACGAGTCTCGTTAAATTGTGTCCTAGACAACAATACCACAAATAAGTCTCTATTGATCAAATCAATTTGAGCTATTTATTTGTCATTTTATATGTTTGAGATTTTAAATATTCAAAATATAAATACTATTTTTCACATCTAATGTGTTTATCTCAGTATCATCTTTATATAATGAAACACTTTAGTGTTCTAGAATATAAAGGTTTATCCGCAACGGATCAAACACTGATATAGAGATAATGTTACTAGTCCAAGTAGTTACATTTTAACAGTTCCTAATTTAAGTACACACCCGAAGGGTAGTTCCTAAACTTAGGTATCTACGGTCGAAACAGCAACTTTCGTCCCGTTTCCGATTCGCAGATTAATCTCAGCTTGAAGTCAGTATCCTGCTCTCAGCAGATTCTGAACATCAATACAAACATTTTATGTACCACACTAAGTATTTAAAATCTAATTTTAATACTAGCTGTGAACATAACTAAGACAAACATTTTAAAAGTCAGAGCCTCGCCCTTTTCTTTAATTCCTTCGTGTCTACCATATCCAAATGGTAGTCACTTTGGGATATGTCAATTATCTTTTCAATATTTCAGAAACCTTTGGCCAAGCCTTGGGTTTTAGAATAACGAAATGATGTGCACCTTGTGCAACACGCCCAATTGCAAACTTTTGACTTTCACCCCTAGAATAGTCAAATCAATTCTCTAAGAATTATTAATTGCAATTTAATACTTTTAAATCTAAAGATAGATTTATTGTCAAGTATATTAAATTAAGCACTAAAGTCATCATCACATAAATCTTCCAAAGATTTTATGCTCTACTTATTTGCTTAATTATGGGCCTAGTCATAATAAGTTATTTTATCAAATAAATTAACCTATTATTAATTCCCAATATGAAAATTAAATCATTTAAAACATTTAATCCAAGGATTATATATTTTAAATATTCAACTTTTCAATTCTTTCTTGATTTCAATAGTCCAACTATTTAATCAATTTAATAAGGTACTAATTATTATAATGATTACAATAATCCATTATTTAATCAACTATAATTTTAATATTGATTACTATAATCTAATTATAAAATCAACTATCATTTTAATTCAATTATATTGATTACTATAATCCAATTATAAAATCAACTATATATATATTTTAAAACAGCATAAAATATTAGTCCAACTAATACTTTTTAATATATGACGAGTGATATTTGTTTGAGCGCGTTATAGCGAGTATTCGAACGAATGTTGCAAATTCAATACTTGCCTCCCACTATTTTTCGTCGAGCCTCTAACCCTCTGTCGAGTACTCGGGAAACCGTGTTTCCTAGTGGGCTAGGATCCCGTTAAATATCACACAATCTTGACTTTGGCCAACAAATTGTATGATAATTAACTAGGTAGATCTCGAAGATCAATTGGATCTCATCCAACTCCTAGATCCAGTAGGTGGACATCCAAGTCCCAAACATATATCTTATATATGCCTATACATCGAATGTATACCCTAACCTTTTTCCTCTGAATCAACTAGGCCTTGGCTTTGGCACAACAAACCTAATGATCCCAGTCAAGCGCGGACCCATTGACCATGGAAGCTTCGTAATCAATGTCGTTGGACAAGAAGTGGTCTTGACTTTGGCAACAAAAACCACAACTTGGACAAGACACCAATATGGAACAAAGCTTCGTGATTCAAACACATCTTCGACGGACAAGGGCTTGACTTTGGCCAACAACCCATGCCAATCTAGGATCTTGAGTAAGAATCACTCAATGGAAGGAAAAGACGCATGATATTTGATGAGGGCTTTTCGCGTGCAAATTGGCTACCAATTTAATTATCTTTGTTAAGGTCTCATCATCATACACCCTTAAACATGCATTCTAAACACATAATAAAGCGCATATGAAAATAAATAATAATGATATGCGGATGGATACTTAACACATTGATCCTAGATCAAATCTCTCCCTTTCTCACTCAAGCTAGCACTTGTATTACTTCTACCCCTTACACTACACTTCTAAAGAAACCTCATTTACATGGAGGGGAATAGGTGAGAAGAGAATACAAAGAGAATAGAGGTGATAAGGCTGGACACGCAGGTCCAATTTAATAAATCGAATTTATTACAACAATTTCTAAAATTGCCCACCCATCTAATATCCATCCGATATACATTATTCATTCAACACAACCACGTATTCACACACATAAGCATGCTATCAATCAATCTAATCAAATTAATTAATCTGATAATTAAGTGATCATCCAATGTTCAAACAACGATTTGATTTTGTTCGAGTCAAACTCGTTTTTGCAAATAAGTACTTAAAGTACGAATTCATGAATTAAATTAAACTACATCATTAAATCTAATTTAACATGTATTTAATACTAATTCACTATTCAATTCCAAATTAAATATTAAATATTACACTTTTATTTAATAAACCTTTTACGATTTAAATTCCAAATTTAATCGTAACGCGTCTCAAAGAGACCGATTAACGTCCAACGTCAATTCAACTAAAGTCCAATGGGCTTTTAATTGATTTCTTAAGGCGTGGACTTTTGGTCAACTCGGGTCAAACCGATAACCAAAGTCCAATCCGGGATTTACCCCATAAGCCCATAAATCAATCTTGGCCCATTAGACCCAATTGAACTTTAAAGGTTCATTAGTTGCATTTGGGCTTTATGGTTAAGGTTTTGGGCCCAATTGGATCCAATCCATTTGGCCTAAACCCAACTTGATAAATCAAGCCCAATAGGCCCAAATACAACATAATAGCCCAAATCCAATTTAAGGCCTCATATAATTATCACATAAATCCAATAGCAATTTAATTACCTAAAGTGTATTATATATTAATCACCTAAATCAACATTTCCAAAACATCAAATTAGTCCAATTAATCATGTTCTTAATTATCATTACATGTCCAACATATTAATGAAAATCAAACCCATATTACATGCTTCTAAGTCTCGGCCAAGGAAGGTTATTTTGTCCGATTTGAATTCAATCCGATAAATTACACAATCGACAACGTATTAACTTCCCGAATGATTTCATACACATCCAATGTTCATAAAATCAAAAATCCAAGACATTAAAGGCTTAAGTACATTCGGCCAAGGTGATTACATTTGGGGATTTTATGTTCAATTCCAAATCCAATCCATTTGATTCAAATTAACATTATCCTATATGATTCTAACTCATCCAATGAATCAAAATCAAAAAAATTCCAAATTACCAAAATCATCATCATATTCGGCAAACATCAATTTTTGGGGAAAATTATTCCAAATCAATTTTCAACAAATTGGTCCAACCAAAATGCAATTAGACATGTTATAAGCATACTTAAACAATCAATTTATTCAAATCATGCTCAACAAACATTTACCCAAATTTTAAGCCCTACATTTTTCATGCTTGAACCTAAGGCTCTTGATGCCATTGTTGGTTAAAATCTAGGTCCCAAGATCATACAAGTCATGAAAATATGCGTGAATACACCAACGGAGGTAGCGGAATACTCACATCGATCGGTTGAGTCGATTTGGAGACGATTGAAGGCCAAAAACGCACTGCCTTGGCGCATGAACTGCAGCAGTCCACTGTCTCCAAAAACAGAAATTTGAGATGCGAAACGGAGCTCCTAGCTTCGTCGAACGGATCCCGGCTCATGGTCGAACCTCCCTACCACCTTCGCAAGACTCGTAGTGTGCTAGCACTTGGATTTTCACCATGAAAAACCAACTCTTGCTTCCCTAGTTCACGCCATTTATGGCTCCAAACCAGTGAGCTTCTAAGCAAATGGGCGTGAGAGAAGAGAGCAAAATGAGAGAGAAGAATGTGTTAAGTTAAGTTGAAAGTGTAAAAACATTACCTTATATATTTTTTCCAAAATATATAAGGATATACTCAATTTTGGTTTTCAAAAAGTCAATGATATTAACTTTCCAACAACTATAACTATTCCAACAACTTACATCACTCAAAGTGTCACATTGTCTTTTCAATCAATCAATCAATCACATCACTCAAAGTGACATTTGATTTGACGCTTGATGTGACGAATGATTTGACGCTTGATGCGACTTGCGTTGCCGCACTCGAATTCGAAATACGAATGCGCTCGCAATCACACTCGGGCTCGGGTTCGCTAATTCCAAATTAACGATTTTTCCGTCGCGTCGTAATTAGATGATTACGCCTAGCGAATTCACTATTCACGTCGCTAACGAATTAATTCTAAATTAATTCGTTCGCCCGAATTAAAATCTAATTTTAATTTCGCGTCGAAATCTAATTTCGTTTAATATATCGAATATATTAATTTACCGATTAATTCCAAATTAATCGTTATCTCTCTCTAGACGATATTTTATCCTAGATAAAATATCTCCGTAATTAATCCTAGATTAATTTTCTCTCTCTTCTATATAATCCCAGATTATTCAAGAGTGCGAGTTGTGCGTCATCGGTGGATTATCGGGAAGCGACCCATGAGATCTCCGGATAAGTTGGCAGTAAATACGGTCGTCGGAGTATCCGAATCACGTACGTACCAAGTACTACGTTCTACCGATTTACGAGACAAGGTCGACTCCTAGCAAAGCACCAAGTCTACCCAATTCTCCGGACATATCCATCTAAGAATATTAAGATCTGTATCAAGCGTAGTATACGATTGTATTGTGTATATCGGCCCAGTATCGGATAGTCACGTGCTAGGCCTGGGGCTGGATAAGTGTCTGCCCCGTACGAAGCACATGTCGGATGTCTGGTAACTAGTCTCTATAATCGGATATACATGACCTTGTCATAATATCCCGATGGCCGCGCAGCACTTAAGAGCACTAATACCGTATCCTGCGTGACATCATCTCCACTATGACTGGAGTGATACTTCCGTCTTGACATCACATCCAATACACTACGATTCTCAATATACCCGGCATTGGCGTACACAGAACCGGTTAGAGTCCTAGACGACCTCAACTAAAGTATATCGATTGTCGTAAGCATTAGCGATGCAAGTCTCAGGTTAAGACTATACACACCTACCTTGATTTCGGCCTCCCATAGACACATATTCATAATACCAATGGGATTCCGAGGGGTCTATCCAGAGCGAAGCTGTTTCTCGTACCATCGGTGAAACACGACCTCCTATCGCACTTGCATAAGTATCCAATACTTATATATATATATATGAGAACTATGCCGTTGTGCCCTCACAACGCACACAAGTGCAATACTAGCCTATTCCGCATTATCGATGTCCAGTCTCGATAATACTCCGGCTAGGGATATTTAATGATTAATCCTTCGGGGACTGATACTGTCTCATATCATTCTCAGTCCAGGAACTAATCATAGGGACCTCTCTTCATTTATATATCTAAGGTGATCTAATCACAAATGATGAGAGTGCAATTTCCTTGTCACATAGTTAATTTGCTACAACAACACAATGATCTGTGCAAATAGTGACGATATGGGTCATATTATCCAACAATCTCCCACTTGGCACATAGCCAGTCACTCGAGTGTCTAACACCCGAACTATGTACGGTTCGCTCAAATTGCTGAGGAAAGGTTTTCGTCAGCGGATTTGCTTGATTATCGTTTGACGCGATTTATACGATCATCACATCGCCACGATGTATGATCCGAACGAATCAGATGATATAGAAGTATATATCTGGATCGTCGATGAGACCTTTAATTCCTTAGCCTGTGCTGACGCCCAGCTCAGCTGCTAACAGAACTATATCTAATCTAATTAGATTTATTTTCGACCAAATGGCTTCTATTGCTGCCTCAGCCGCAGCAATAATCCGCATTTGTTGTTTTATTCGGCAACAGTATCTTGCTCGGAAGATATCCAGCTCACTGTCCCGTTATTCAAACTTATAGTACCGCATTATTTAACTGTTTGGAAACTTGCAGCAGTGATCCCAGTCACTTCAAGTTCTCATTCTCCATAGTTTTATGACAGCATCTTTAGTTCTCTGAGATACTAACAGATGTTCTTAACTTCAATCCAATGACTATCACTTGGATTGTCCTGATTGTGACTCCATATGCTCGAAGCGTATGAGACACCAATACAAGTACATTTTAACTGTTTGCATATATGAAGTTTTAAGGTATTTTTGTACATGAGTCTAATGCATCTAAGTGAATGTGCACGTTTCCTATGAGCTTAGGTAATTGAATAAACAATTCACATACATTTAGAGCCATAAGCTAAGACTTTACATAATTTCTTCAATATGCGTCAGTCTTCACATTATTCGCTCTTCACCACCGTTGTGTTTCGACATCTTTTTATAATGTCTTGTTGTACGTCAAAGTCTTCACTTGTGTTGCATCATCAAAATCCATTACGTGATTGTGTCGCTAACACCAGTCAGTGCTGATAAATGGTCTCTTTGATGGATGAGTCATGGCATGGAGTGGGGTATGAGTTGAGCTTTTGTAGATTGTGCCTGCATAGTTATGTCTAGCTTGTTGGGGAAATAAGTGTTATTAAATGAAACCAACATGCATCAAACAAATCGAATGGATGAACTCATGGACCTCATCGGGTCCAGTCGACGGAAACATTCCCCAATTGGCTCATGATGGAGTCAAGTACAAGACCTGGACCTTCATCTGGTCTAGGCGACATGTAGGCTCGAGTAGGTACCTATTCGGTACCAATCGAGTGGATGATCTTTTGGCTCTCATCAGGTCCAGTCGACGGGAACATTCCTCAATTGGCTCATGATGGAGTCAAGCACAAGACTTGGACCTTCATCTAGTCCAGACGACATGTAGGCTCGAGTAGGTATCTATTGGTACCAATCGAGTGGATGATCTTCTGGCCCTCATCGAGTCCAGTCGACGAGAACATTCCTCAATTGGCTCATAATGTAGTCAAGTACAAGACTTGGACCTTCATCTGGCCCAGACGACTTGTAGGCTCGGCAAAGTTCCAATTCAGTACAAGTCGAGTGGATGATCTCCTGATCTTCATAAAGTCCATTCGACAGGAACCTTCCCCAATTGGCTCATGATTGAATCAAGAGTCAAGACCTAGACCTTCATCTGGTCCAGACGACATGTAGGCTCGATTAGGTTCCCACTCGGGACCAGTCAAGTGGACGACTTCCTGGCCCTTAACCGGTTCACTCGATGGGAACACTCCCCACGGCTCGTGTAGATTCAATCTTGAGGCTTGGCCTCCGTCCAGTCCAAATGAGATGAAGGCTCTATTGGTCTTTTGACAAGTCGTATGGAGTATATCCGGGACCATTATCTAATTCTGTCCACTGGGGACATCCCCCCTGACTCATGTCGAGTCAAATTCAAGACCTTTACAATATTATCTAGACGACATTGAAGACGTTCAATGACGTTCTGGTCCACACAACGAAGACTTTACTATAACACATGTCAAAATCGAAGGTAGTACTTAGATCTTTATCCACGGCGAGTTGTCTTACCTGCTTTATTTTATACGACACGACCAACGAGTACTCTCCAAGCCAATGACTCATTGACTTAGAGAGTAGGGTGTCTTTGAAGGTATCCCTTTGGTTTGGGGTGTAACCCTCCCAAGGGTTGTACCCCTCCTTTAAACCCTTTGGAGCCTAAATATATTTTCTATCAATTTTAGAGGACATATCCCTACATGTTAATGTCTCTCCCATTGGACACTACTCAATGGACATGACCCTCCTCCATCCATACTCTATATTTAGAGAATTTATAACATAACTTTTGGCCAAGATCAGAGTGCTTGCCTACGCCACAAATGTACCATTTTCTTCATTTCCAGTGGTTAAAGCCTCTGTTAATAGGGGCTTTGCACAGCTTTGGAAGCTGGTTCCGTTCACTTTGAACACATTGTGAGAACTCATAGGCTACTGGAAAACTGCATTGTAATTGTACAAATATCAGTATCTTTCATCTAGTTCAGTTGGTAAAATCTTTTTAATAAAAATAAGAGGTATGCAGTTCGAATGATGCTCACATAAGAAAAAATTAGATTAATATTAGGCTAAACTATTAAAAAAAATGTACCATTATTAATCAGATTTCATATTAACAACAAAGAAGCTTTTGGAAACACACACAACTTTAGTCATATTCTAGTGCTGATAGTAGCCTGATATGGCCACACATTTTGAAATGTGAATTTGATCAGTTAGACCCCGATAACTAGTTATATTCTTCTTCGTTCAAGAATTTATATTCAGTATTGAGCTGAATTGTATTAAACTTTTCATAATCTTCTGCCACATGTTTTAATAATAGTGCACGGTTAAAATTCAGTTTGATTTAAATTATTATATAATAATTAATAATCTTATCTTGTAATCAAAAAGTTAAGTACAAAACTCAGTTTAGTACCGAATCTAAATGTCTTGTTCAAATGGATATTTTAAAAATTGAGAACTTCTATTGCCCCAAAGATTAGTACAATTGGTTTAAATATTGTAGTGAAAGTAAGATGTCATGGGTTCAAATCCAGATATATGTTTAATTTAGGGTTAACAAGGATAAAAAATATCGAGGCTTCTGTATTTTGTAAAATGTGATATTCAACACCTAAACATTTTCAAGAATCTGAAACAACTACTAGATATATAATACTCTTGCAAAATAATGTGTTTTAACTAAAACTGAACTCAGAAAATCAGGATTTAAAGATAAGAAATTAAACTTTAACAAATATCATAAAGGATGAATAAAGTTACCAAGTTTATCTCCAATATGAAAGGCCTTGCCGTTAGCCCAAGCTTGGTAATTAAACCCTACCGTCCATCAGGAGCCAACTATGAACACCTTAGCAGAAGTAGTGCTCATTGGAACAAATAGTACGCAAGCACACGTATCATATAAGTAATATAAAAAGATATCGATCCCATAAGGAATTATTATTAATATCAAATATCCAAATTTTATAAACCATAACTTTATTTAGACTAACGATTATGAAGGAATAATTATTAACTAAATTGTTTAAAGTAAAAGCAGGTAAATTTAAACACACTAAAATAGCAAGATAAGAATAACTTAAGATCACAACCTCCCCACAGTTAATATTCCCTTAAATCAATCTTATTTATTTATAACTGATCAATTATGATGAATTATCAATCTAGAATACGAAGTTATATACAAGTTTCTTCTGATGGTCGAGTAAAAACTTCTAACTTAGTTCAATTATATATATTCCTATGATAATTAATCTAAACCAAACTCATTATGATCAGTTTCTAATTATGGCTATCCATGCTCTGTAGGTATATTCATATTCTGCAAAGAAATATATTCAATGAATATGATCATGCATTATCAATTCTCAAGGTTAAACAAAAATTCTCTTTTCCAAGTTCCTTAAGGTTTATCACAACTATTTTATTGGTGATCAAGCAATAGAAAGCGTTAAGCATATAGAATGATATAAGCAATTCACATAGAATGTCACAAATCAATCATAAAAAGATTCAATTAATAAAAGTTCATATTGAGTTACATTGCACTCCTAGAACAAAATCTAGTTCATGATGAAGAATATAAACAAAATCATCATGGTATTCAACACAATAAATATAAGCAAAAGAGCAAGAAAATAGGGATAAGGAAGAAAAATCATGAAGTTATCAATCTTGAATCTCTGAAATCTCCAATCTTCTTCTATTGATTCTTACTTGATTTTATTATTCTTGATTGTTCTTGAATGGTTACTGTATTTAGAGAGTGTTTTCGCCTCCGAAGAGGCTTATTTTTCTCCCAAAAAAACTATATGAAATAACCCTAAATATTCCCCTTACGTAGATATGGTAAAAAACTAAGTTTCCTATTCAATTTCAGAGTTATCGCAATTATGGAACACCGCATAGGTCTTTGCGATGCACTGCGAACCTTTTTCGAGTCATTGGAATGATTTTGAACTAGCTTGTGGCGCCCCAAAATATTTTGCTTCGCGCCGCAAGTGACGGTGTAGAGTTACCAATTTTAAACTCGATTTTAGTCATGAAAGAATCTGATTCAGTATTTGACGTAAATTACAAAGTTGAAGATAATTGATTTTTCTTTACAACACAACTTGAATCTTCTCAATTGAACATCGTATGAGAAAGTTACGGCCAAAGTACTGAAACCTATGTAAATTAAGAAATCACTAGTGCAAATCAAGAATTTTTGATTCTCCACTCATTTTTACTTAATTCTTCATATAATACATCCTAAATAATAAAACAATGAATATTAGTGTATTTAATACATTTAAAAACATAATTTAAGTGGGAAATCAATGATAAATACACTTAAAAAATTATATATTATAGGTAATCATCAATGACTAAAAGGAAAACAAATAGGTGACTTGAAGCTATTATAAGCAGTGTCGTTAGCTATAACCTAATCTTGAATTAACTTGCACAATATATTTCGTATCTCTCTGAGTTTTAATTTCCAAGGTTGGATGAATACTAATTCAAGGCTACCCAAGTGTTTTATTTTATTTTATTTAGTGTCTAGGGTGGCACAAAGTTCCTTTAATTTCTTAGAACCGGCCGGCCGCCGAGGACTTGCCGGCCGGACCAGGAGAATTAATATATAGGATTCATTATGGATGAGTTTGCTAGATAACAATTTTATTGAATGTTCGGAGTTGATTACAACATTGATTAGATATACAAATCAAAATTTGGGGTCTTTCGGCTCTTTTTTAGCATAATTTTAATCTCTACTGTAATTTATAGTCAATTGGAACATAATTAAAAATGAAATAATCAACAAAATATGTGTAATTTATATGACAATTGAATGATATAAGCTCATTTAGTTAGAAATTTTTTTTGAAGCTAGTAAAAAGGGTAGTATTAGTATAACTATTAGTTTGAAAGTGTTATTTAATTAGTGGTTTTAAATCTATTATCAAAATTTTTTAAATATTTTAACTTTAAGAACATAGTTTTATTATGATTTTAGGTATTATCAAATAGACTCTAGAAATCCCCAATGAGTGTAGCTTGGTGGTGTAGGGGTAGGGATCTCATCTTAAGGTTATGAGTTCGAATGCAGAAAATGCGTTTATTGTAAGAACCTGAGACGGATGGATATTTTACTTATTCCGTTTAAGCACAGAAAAAATGATTTGACGGTAGAATTTCAAAAAAAAAAAAAAAAACTCAAAAAAGTATTTGATTTTAATACTGTTCCCACAAATAATTTTTAGAAGGATATTGGACCGACGAGGCATATCAGTGCGGCCACGGCATCCAACAACATTACGTATATTAATTATTTTAACAATTTAAATCTTTGTAATTATCTTTTTTTGCTCTTTGGATTGTCTCATGTGTATAGGAGCCGAATCATGATTATGTATTGAATAAAATGTTCTTTTTCCAGGTTAATTTGAATAACATTCTAATTAGTTTATAGGACTTTACTTTAAATTTCAGGATATTTACGGTTTTATAAGCTCTTTAAAAAAAAACATGAGAGATTAAGAAAATGAAGAATTGAAGACCATTGCTAAAATTTCCGAAAACAGTGCTCAAATTAGAGTTTTTATATATATATTAGCAATTGATTTATATGATAATCCTATTTTCTTGGGAAACAAACACTTCTGAATTAATTAACCAAACTCTTCCCATTATTTATTTTCTTTACTTGTTCTTTCTTACACCCAACCCAAAAAAAAATAAAAAAATAAAAAAGAATAAAATGGAGCTAAATAACAATCAAATGTTATTGTTTTTCTTATTCTTCACTTTCATCATCCTCACGCCGATCAAATGCTCAAATTCTCTAGTATTGAATTCTCCAAACATATAGTGTGTTTCACATCCTATAAGTCATACCCATCACCATCTTTAACACCATTACAAGAAAAAGGTGATTTAGCGACGGAAAAATCCGTTTCTATTCCATCGCTAATCTATGATTAGCGAAGGAACAGAGACGTGAAATATCCGTTTCTATATCTGTCGTCGCCAAATAAATAACGACGAAATATTTTTTTCCGTCGTTAATTCTGTATTTTCTTTGTAGTGCACTAATTATGCTGCTCCCACACCAAAGCCTATATCAGCCTGGATTGATTTTTCTCAAAAACAAATAATGCCTCCTCATTAAGCTCGACTCGTAATGCAAAACCTCTCACAAAAAAATTAAAATAAAAAACATACGCGATAATTTTCTTTATCAAATAATACATTCTTATCACATTCCTTCAGTTGCAAGTAACATGAATTCGAAAATTTATGGGACTCTATTGATTATCATACTCTTTACTTAACCTATGTTGCTACATCTTCAAATGCAGGTTTGATCCCATTTCTTTGCTTGGAATGGCAATCAAGGCCACCTTTAGTCAAATAAGGTTGACCATTGCTACACATGAATGATATACTTGTTTATATATTATATAAGGATAACAAAAGACCCTAAAATTAATGTAAATCTGTCTTTACAACTTTGGAGATAGTGTGTTTTTACTTCTATTTAAATGGCACAAATCATGCATTTATACATCGAATGTATAAAACATGCATGTATTTAATAGACGCTGAATGTATTCAACCCAAAAATGAATGAAAGATATATATTTTTATTGAATATCATACTTTAAAGGAGATCATTTCAAAACATAAGAAAAAATAAAAATTATACATTTAGTAGACGATGAATGCATTGAACCCAAAAATACATGAAACATATATATTTACATTAAATGTCTCACTTTCAAGGAAAGCATCTCAAACATGAGAAAATTAAGTAGAGAATTTGTAATGCTTCAAAATTGTAGTAGTAGTATAGATTTTTTTTTTTAAATGGTATAATAATTTTACATAATAGGTTTATATATTGTGGAAACTTTTGATGTAATTATTTATTTTAATTAAGATGTAATTTTATATTCCTTTGATTTAAACTAACAGTACATATTTATGACATTATTTATAGTACTGTGATATTAATAACAATATAATAGAAGGACCCTTACATAAAATTCGTTTCATTGATTATATAATTCCACTTTACCTAAATTTTGTCGTGCTCATTATCATAATCTTCTTATGGGAATTTTGTCGTGCTCATTATCATAAATTTTGTATCAATAACATTAATTATATAATTCCACTTTACCTAAAAATGGAGACTATTGTCGTGACTGGATATTTTTTTTTTTTTAATTATTTTTTTTTTTGAAAATAATTTTATCATCTAATCCGGGCTTAAATGAAATCGGTAAAATTCTCGATTACTCTATGTTTTTACAAAAAATACAGTTTTGAACTCGAACTCATGACCCAACAATCAAATTTTATGTACTTTATCACTAAGCCACACCTCTTGGGGACTCGTGACTGGAGACTTGTGGCGAAGCACATGATAGAGCTCCCTCAATGCAGGATATATATAAACCACTAAATAGTGGTTGATTGAAATCCATCAGAGTTTCAAAAAAAAAAAAATTTGATGATGATAACAACCTCATCTAAATGGTTCCTTTTATTTCAATACTGGGTTTTGTTTTCTGTGATTTTGTTGCACTGGGAGCCAAAAATTGCAGGTTCTAACAGTATAAGCTGCATCAAGGAAGAAAGAGAAGCCCTCCTGGAATTCAAGCAAAGCCTGGTGGATGAATTTGGCTTTCTCTCCTCCTGGGGGAGTGAGGATGAGAAAAAAAATTGCTGTAATTGGAGAGGAATCCGGTGTAGCAACCAATCGGGCCACGTAAAAGTTCTTGATCTTCACCTTCCAGGCACAGCAATAGTTATTCACCTTCAAAAAGTTCCAAGTCAAATATTGCGGTTCCGAAATATGACTTTAAGAGGTACAATTAATCCTGCATTGCTTAAACTGCATGATTTAAGACATTTGGACCTTAGTTTCAATGATTTCAGTGGAAGTTCAATTCCTGAGTTCCTTGGTTCCCTCAGGAAATTAAGGTACCTCAATCTCTCTGATGTTGGGTTTTTTGGACCAATTCCTTCTCAGCTTGGAAACCTTTCAAGGTTGCAAGTTCTTGACCTTGGTTTTAATGAGTTGATTAGAGGTGAAACCCTTGAGTGGGTTTCTCATCTTTCTTTTTTAAGATATCTTGACCTGACTGGCTGTGATCTTAGTAAATCAACTAATTGGTTTCAGGAAATTGACAAGCTCCCTTCACTAAAAGCTTTGTATCTAGAGCAATGTGATCTTCAACCCATCATTCCTTGGTCTTTTTCGCACCTAAATTCTAGTACATCTTTTGAAATCCTTGTCCTCTCTTATAACAATCTCAATTCTTCTATATACCCTTGGCTATTCAATGTTAGTAGCAATGTTGTTGAACTTCACCTTGATTCTAACCAATTGAAAGGTTCGATTCCGGATGCTTTAGGAAACTTAATTTCTCTTAAAACTCTCTCTCTCTCTGATAATAAATTTGATGGGGAGATTCCAGAATTCTTCCAGGATATGTTCAAGCTTGAGTCTCTGTCACTTCGTGGGAATTCATTAAAAGGTGTCATATCCGAAAACTTCTTCTCAAATTTTTCCAACTTAGAGGTATTAGACTTATCTGATAACTCTCTCGTTTTGGAATTCAGCCGTGATTGGATTCCTCCTTTTCAACTTGATTTTGTAATTCTTTCCTCTTGTAAGATCGGGCCTCATTTTCCAAAATGGCTCCAAACTCAAGAACTGCTTTCTGTGCTCGATATCTCAAATAATGAAATCTCAGAGCCGATTCCTGATTGGTTTTGGTATTCATTCCATAAATTATTCGAGTTAAATATCTCTCACAACCAAATGAAAGGTATCCTTCCCAATTATCTATCTTCTATGTTTGTCCATAAATCTCCTGGATTAGATATCAGTTCAAACCATTTTGAGGGTCCAATTCCTACGCTTCCGTCAAATGCATTTTACATTAATCTTTCCCAAAACAAGTTTTCGGGGACAATTTCTTTTTTGTGTTCATTCAATGGGCAGAATTTGAAATATCTTGATCTTTCCAGCAACTTACTATTTGGAAGGCTTCCAGACTGTTGGTTGCAATTCAACAAATTACGGATTTTGAATTTGGCAAGTAACAATTTTTCTGGAAATATTCCAAACTCTTTGGGTTACCTGGACAAGATGCTGACATTAAGTTTGCACCATAATAGTCTCTCTGGAGAGTTGCCTTTGTTTCTGAAGAATTGCACGAGCCTTAGAGTTATGATTCTTGAAAAAAATTCATTAACAGGAAATATACCAGCATGGATAGGGGAAAGCCTACTGAATTTACTTGTTCTTAGTCTCCGATCTAACAGATTCTATGGAAATATACCTTTTCAGCTATGCCATCTAGTTGATATCCGAATCTTGGACCTTTCATTAAACAATATTTCAGGAATCATACCAAAGTGTTTCAACAATTTTACCGCTATGGTCACTCAGGGGAGTTCCAATTATTCCGCCATTACTTTCGGCTATATTGCTGGAGTTAAAGCAATGCTTCCACTTCATATATTTTCAGACAATGTACTGTTGACATGGAAAGGAAGTGAATGTGAGTACAAAAATACTCTAGGACTTGTAAAAAGCCTTGACCTTTCAAGTAATAAGTTAGGTGGAGCAATTCCTGAAGAGATAATGGATCTTGTAGGATTGATCGCCTTAAACTTTTCAAGGAATAATTTAACTGCACAAATCAGTCCAAAGATTGGTCAGTTACTATCATTAGATTTCCTCGATTTGTCTAGAAACCATTTGTATGGTTGCATCCCCTCAAGCCTATCTCAATTAAGTCGTCTTAGTGTCATGGACTTGTCATACAACAACTTGTCAGGCAAAATTCCTGAAGGCACGCAACTTCAAAGCTTCAATGCCTCAATGTATGCTGGAAATCCAAAACTTTGTGGCCTCCCAACGCCAATCAAATGTCCGGATGAAGACTCAGCTCATTCTCCAGCCACTAGTGAAGGCAAAGATGATTCAAACACTCCAGAAGATGTGGATCAGTTTATTACTCTAGGATTCTACATCAGTATGATTCTCGGATTCTTTGTTGGCTTCTGGGGAGTCTGTGGCATTTTATTGCTCAATAATCCTTGGGGACATGCCTTCTTCAATTTCTTGGGTGGCATAAATGATTGGCTATATGTGACAGTGGCCATAAATATTGCCAAGTTGCGACAAAGGCTCAGGAACTAAATGCATGGTATAATGATCCTTACGTACATCTTATTAATTTTTATTTTTCACATCTTTTACTTGTATTGAATTCATTATCAGAATTTATTTATAATGATCCTTACGTACATCTTTTTATTTCCTGATTGTTGATCCAATATTTAATATCGAATATTTCTAATTCTTAGTTTTTCACCATTTCAGCTGGCAGGAGCTACTACAACGTGTCTCTCTGAAAGGCAAGTGGTCATTGAACAAATTGTTTATCTGATGATCATCAGAAGGTTTCTAAAAAATCTAGTCTTTTCGATTGATTCTTGACTCATGAGTGTAAGCTTAATCGAACTTGGATATGGTTCTTTTCGTCCAGTCATCATTGCTTATTTATCTACTCATGTTATGATGTCTAAGGTTTATATAATACAATCCATTTAATTTGCAAAGATGTTTCCTTTAAATAATGAAGCTTTTATTTTTTTAAAAAAACCAATTAGAATAGATTTTTTTTATATATTTATTTATTTCAAACCAAACTTAAAAACTGAATGAGATATAGTGCTAAACTTAAAATTAATATATATATATATATATATATATATATATATATTATATATATATATATATATATATATATAATATATATATATATATTATCGATTTATAAATCATATGCTTTAAAACAATACCCATTATCGATATATTTCGATAAAAATGATTAAAAGTGACCCTTATATATTTATAAAATAATAATAATTTCAAATTAGTCATGTTCAAATACTCATACTCCCTTCATCCCTTTTTGATAGGCCACATTGAGTAGTCACAATTGTCAATTATATTAGTTACTTTAATCACATTACTGACCCTCGGTCACATTAAGCATAGTCACAATTGTCATCTTAGTTATATTTAGCACAATCATACATGTGACACCAGTCACATTATTATTGGTAATATTCCCTAGATTTAATCGGATTATGACTAAATATTTACACACTTTAATGACTTTATCATATAGATGCTTAGACCATATATTTACGAGAGATATATCTGATATATTGAAGCCTTTGGAGTGATTTACATCAGAACCAAACAGAGCTTTATTCTATGAGATCATATCACTCATAAATAATCATAGTCATTTGAGTATTAATAATAAAGGCATTGATAATTTGAATAGATTAGTATGATGGTTATTACCACCCACTTAAGTCATATTCATAGGCTACTAGTAAGCTCTGATTGCTTGGTATAACACATGGGTGTTTATGTGAACAAATCTACATAACCGGCCTTTATAAGAATTTCTATATGGAAGCGTTTATCTCATGTGTCAATAGAAAACTCTTGGTAGCGGTGTATGAATGATCCTTAGACTTGAGGTCTTCACTAATTTTGCATGTGAATCATATGATTTTGACACAGGCCAATAGACAAGTGATTGAGTTACATGTGAAGTATGTGAGATTGTGGAAGACACAACAAATGATTTGCCACTCTGGATAACATGTATTATGAGAGTTTGTATCACATGCGTGGTTGACATAATAATAATATAAATATATGGTTGTAGTAGAGAATTCAAAATGATTGATTTTGAGAAATCTCATATTGTAATATTATCTGTTGACGGCGAATTTTGGTCTCAGGGTAATATGGGAATATCACTCCCGAGGAAATCCTCCTTCAATAGTGAATTTGTTTGGTTATGGGGGACCAAAGGCAAACTTAGCAAAAAACAGATAAACGCACCAATCAACAATGAGATTTAACGTGGTTCGGTGGATTTGGATCCGACCTACGTCCACGGACACAAACAGGATGATACTTTTATTACTAAAACACTCTTTTCGAGTCTCTTTTTGTTTTCTACAAGTCAGAGCTTGAAGATTCAGATCCCTAATTTTTTGATGCCCCTTTACACATGCTCTGCCCTCCTATTTATAATAGTACAGAAATAGACTCCTATTTGCTAAGAAATCCTAGTTGAATTTAGTCTTCTCCTCTTGTAAGGATTTCTAACCCAACGTTGCTTTCACTTTTCTTATTCCTTCTTGGATTCTGACTTCATTTCCTCGTGAGAGTAGGATAATTTGTTTATCTTATCTGCAAGAACAGGGTGTCGTCATCTTGAGTATATCTCGCCTGTCTGGTCAGTCTTCATGAGGTCGGTCATGATAGTCTTTTATGCTGAGAATGCTTCTGCCGACTTGATAGTGCCCGGTTTATCTGGAAAAGTGGTCGGTCACCTATCACCAAGTGCTCGGTTTCTCACTGTTTGGCTATTTAGTGGTCGGGTCGGCATTAGTGATGTTGACCGAGAAGTGAATTACCTTTCTCACCCCTGTCGTGCTGCTTGAATAACGTAGTGCCTAGAAAACACCATCAACATCTGTCCCCTAGTTCTCGGTTCCAACGAGTATGCAAGTTGGTGCCGGGAACTATGTAAAGATGGTGTGCTGATTTATTCTAGTGGAGGTCGACCCGATTCTGAAGTGTTCCGTCGCCCCTTTTCAAGCGCCTCTTCTTGAGACGCGCAATAGTCACGTCTGTTTTAAATGCCCATCAAATCATCTTTAGGTTTTCTTCCAGTTTTGACACTTGTCGAACATCCGTCAGGTTCCCGCCAAAAAGGAAACGAATCGACCGTGTTAGAGGCGTCTTCACAGTTCGCTGATCTCAACCGTCTGTTTAAATTTTGGCAGATCTCTTTTGCAGTTGACACTTGGCGTTCATCCGGGTTCCTTCTTTGATCCAACGGCCACGAGCGTCCTGGCCCTGACTATAAGAAGGCGAGGCTTTCACTGTTCAATTTTTTTTGGCAATTTCTCCTTCTTTCCTGAAAATATTTTCATGACTCGCTCAACTCAGTGCTCTCGGAGTTCAACCTCGGGCTTTCTTTTTCTCCGTTGCGAACATAAGGACGGGCAAGCCATACCGCACAATCTCCTGCTTTTCTGAGAAGAACAAGTAAGTCTTCTGAACGACCCCTTCCTTTTTTGTGTTGTGAGTCTTGCTGTTTTTTGAATGTTGCTAGGGAACAACTTAAGGCTTTGTTGGTTTTTTTGCTTTAGGGCACTTTTTAGAACCCACCTGTTTTAGCTAAGACGGAAGGAACCTGAGTAATTTCTTCGTTATAGACTGACTTCCCCTTCCTTTCTTGTTTTGCGGGTGTTAGGGATGTCTGACAATAATTCTCCCCCTGAAAATCCTGCTAAACCCTCAACTCCCCCTGCGGAAGAGCTCTCCTCAGGCTCGGGGGCACCCATTGTAGAAGACCTTGACACTACCCCTACTCTTTCTGAGATTGAACAAGATTTTTATCATCAAAGGGTTCCTCGGAGGGATCCAGAGCCCGGTGATCTTGGCTCTTCCGCTCTGGATATGAACCGTCCTTCCAAAATAACTGAAGATGACCTCGCCCTACTTCGAAAGCGATATAGTATTCCGATAGATATCGCCCTTGAAGTTCCCGGCCTGATGGATCGCGCTAGTCAACCTGACAAGGGCTCGGTGGCACTTCTTCCTGCCTTTTTTGAGTGTGGGCTGCGGCTGCCGGTTCAACCTTACTTTGCTTGGATGCTGGCCGAGATGGAGATTGCTCCTTGTCAGTTGAGTCTAAACACTTGGAGGATTTTGGCCGGGTTGTATGTAGCTTGGCATCGGGCAGGCCTCGGCGAGCTTTCTTTTGAAGAGGTGAAGAGGTTATACCGGCTGAAGGCCAATCCTAGGTCGTACCATGGATGGTATTACCTTTCCGCTTATGACAGCTCGTCAAACGTCGTCCAAAAGCTCCCTGACTCTAATAAGAATTTCAAAGACCTCTGGTTCTGGGCCACTGGAGACTGGGGGCGGTCGCTAAGGTCGGATGAAGGGGAATTCTCGGTACCGGATATTTTCAGGGCGGGAGGTTAGGAGATCAATCTTCTAGTTTTCCTTAGTTTCTCTCTTCTTCTTTTTTGTGTGGACTCTTACCCCTTCTTTTCTATTCCTCCTAGCCTGTTTGAGGGATGCTCCCAAGGTTTCCCATCAATTCCGGAAACGGGTAGTCTGGGCTCGTCGGTATGCCGCTCACTGGAGGGAATTGGTTAATGATGCGGCCTTTGTTGAGTCGGGCCTGACTCGGACTGTCCCTTCGGAGGTCTTGGGTCGGATAGGTAGATGTTTGCTGACTGTTTAGTTTGACTTCCCTGTTTGTTTATCATGTTTGATGTCTTTGTTGTATGCTCGGGTCCTGATTTCCTTCTCCCCCCCTTTTTTGTAGGTATGTCAAAGAGGCCGAAGTTTCTTGAGAAGTTGGTTGGTACTATGAAAAAGGCCGGCCGTGCTGATATTGGGACTTCCCGAGCACATCCTGAATCTGTTGAAGTTGGGAGGGAGTCTCAGGGGAAGGTTCAGCCGGCTGCTCGAGGTCTATCTTCTCCTTCTGGTGTGCCGTCATCAGGATCTGCTCGTCTTGTCAGTCCGCCGAAGCCTTTTAGGAAGATGAGGCGTCAGTTCGGGTCAGAGGAGACTGAGTTGGAGGAGGAGGAGGAGCCTGTGCAGGGCAAGAAGAAAGACGCCCGTCGGGGGAAAAAATCGTTTGGGGGCTCCTCCAATAGGCGAAAATGTTCCGTGATCCGTGGGGTGGATGATTTGGGAGAAAACATCCGGGAGGCTACTTCCCATCTAGTGCCGGCTTTTAATGAGTTGGCCGAGGTGATTCCTCCGGGGGAGGTTTCGAGATATGAGGATATCTCTCCTGAAGCCTTGGTGACCGAGCTGAGCTCCCAAATGGAAAATGTAGTTTTACTCCTCTCCTTTCTGATTTTGGGTCTCGGTTTTTTTTTTTTTTTTATCTTGATTTCTTTGTTTTCGTGCAGGCTACTTATCTCATGGCCAAGAATAAGGACCTCCTTCTGGGACTATTGTCCGAGGGTGGTCAGGCCCAAAGGCTTCAGAATTGCCTTACAGAGGTGGAGGCTAAACTGGCCGACCGGGAGGAGGTGATAAAGAATCATAAAACGGCTGCAATAGAGGCCTTCAAAACAAACAAAGCTCTCAAGGCCGCTGTCGCGTTGGAGCGAAAACTTGCCGATACTTCCAGGGAGGATTTGAAAGTTGCCCAATCTGAGATTGGCATTTTGAAAGGGAAGGTATCAAGTGTTGAGGATGGGCTGAAAGCCAAGGACGAACAGATGGCACGGGCCCGGGATGATCTTGAAAGGAAAGAGGCCGAGCTTGAGGAGAGAGAGGTCGATCTTGAGGCCGAGAAGGAGGCCATCCGCCTTGAGGGGGTTGGTGACTGTGTTGAACTGATACTGATGGTGCTGCCAAGTCTGAATATGGATCCTATTTATGCGGCCATCAGCTTTTGCAAGGGGGATATATCTGAAGAGGAGTTCCGGAAATGGCTCCCTCCTCCTTCCGAGGAGGTGATGGATCCCGACCCGATTTCGGTGGTTCCGGCTTTCGGGGCTTCCCAAGAAGGACGACCTGATGTTCCTGCCCCCGGCGAGGACTGCATTGAGATCCCTCCTCCAATCCTTGAAGCATAGGTCTCATGCTGGCGAGGTTGAAGCCGCGGTTCCTCCTTCTGAGGTCGAGCCGATCCTCCCGCTGTCTGAGGAAGAAATTCTCGCCCCTGTGCGGGCTGAATGAGAAAGGGTAACCCGACCGGGGCCCTGTGTACACTTAAACCCTTTTTTTGTAATAATATTTCAAGCTATATTTTGACACATATGTATGTATATATTTTTATGGGTCTTTCTTATCTCTTTCTCCTTTTTTCTTTATGCTTCCTTTTTGTCCGAATACTCTGAGACCTTTCGGGGGTCAATATGAGCCGGAGGGGCATATCCCGACCCTGAGCTGAGTGAGATACTTAGCTCTGGGGGAATGTTACCTCCCTAGTCTAAAAGAAGATTGACTCGGTGGGACGTAACCCGACCCCGAGCTGAGTGAAAGACTTGGACTCTGGGGGAATATTACCTCCCCAGTCCAAAGAAGACCGACTCGGTGGGACGTAACCCGACCCCGAGCTGAGTGAAAGACTTGGGCTCTGGGGGAATGTTACCACCCCAATCCAAAGAAGACCGACTCGGTGGGACGTAACCCGACCCCGAGAGAGTGAC
Source organism: Zanthoxylum bungeanum (assembly GCA_019454045.1). NCBI lineage: Eukaryota > Viridiplantae > Streptophyta > Magnoliopsida > Sapindales > Rutaceae > Zanthoxylum > Zanthoxylum bungeanum. The sequence goes on from SKCR01031994.1 coordinate 258,073, forward strand.
CAAACGGCCTCGGCGGAACGAAATCCAGCCCCGAGCCGACTAAGAAGTAGCCTCGGCGGAACGTAATCCAGCCCCGAGCCGATTAATCCCTGGTACTTATTCCGAAGGGAAATGAATCAACCTTTGTAGCCCTAACGAATCTGGCATGGGCGTCCCTCTGCCAGACCGGCGAAAAAACAAAAACAAGATTCTGGAAAATGAAATCAAAAGGTGGGGGTGACTTAGCACCTATCCCAAAACAAAAACGTTTTTGTAAGCATAAACAACAACATGGATGCCTCAAAACAGCGTCCTGCCCGAGGTCTCCAAAATACAATTCTGAATCTTTCAATTCAGTGTCCCGGCGAACCAGGATTCGGATCAGTAGAGCGTTTGAATGGTGAGAGCACATCCTATACACGTCGGTTCACTGGGGAGCCTGTGTATTGTATGAGGGCTCCTCCTTACCACGCTGGAGTAGGCACACGCTACAGGGGCACAACGCATCCCCGTGCTGTGTCTCTCGCGGATCCGGATGATGAATGGATCAAAGAGTGTCCGGGATACTAAGGGCACATTCCTCCTTAGGTCCGGCATCACTGGAGCTAGCAATCGTCACGGGGGCATCATTATCCCCCGTGCTATGCTTTCCCACGGATCCATTTCATCGGGTACGTGAGGATCAAATAGTGCTCGACACATTAAGGGCATATTCCTCCTTATGTTCGGTAATACTGGAGTAGGCAATCGCCACAGGGGTATCATCCCTCCCTGTGCTATGCTTCTCACGGATCCTATGTACCGAGCATGCCCCTGAGGACCTCGAGCCAAGAGAGATGCTTGGTCCTGGGGGAATGTTACGTCCCCAGTCCGAAGGGCTGACTCGGTGGGGTATACCCGACCCCGAGCTGAAAAAGGCACTTGGACCTGGGGGAATGTTACGTTCCCAGTCCGAAGGGCTGACTCGGTGGGATGTACCCGACCCCGAGCTGAGAAAGGAACTTGGACCTTGGGGAATGTTACGTCCACAGTCCGAAGGGCTGACTCGGTGGGATGTACCCGACCCCGAGCTGAAAAAGGCACTTGGACCTGGGGGAATGTTACGTCCCTAGTCCGAAGGGCTGACTCGGTGGGATGTACCCGACCCCGAGCTGAAAAAGGCACTTGGACCTGGGGGATGTTACGTCCCTAGTCCGAAGGGCTGACTCGGTGGGATGTACCCGACCCCGAGCTGAAAAAGGCACTTGGACCTGGGGGAATGTTACGTCCCTAGTCCGAAGGGCTGACTCGGTGGGATGTACCCGACCCCGAGCTAAAAAAGGCACTTGGACCTGGGGGAATGTTACGTCCCTAGTCCGAAGGGCTGACTCGGTGGGATGTACCCGACCCCGAGCTGAAAAAGGCACTTGGACCTGGGGGAATGTTACGTCCCTAGTCCGAATGGCTGACTCGGTGGGATGTACCCGACCCCGAGCTGAAAAAGACACTTGGACCTGGGGGAATGTTACGTCCCTAGTCCGAAGGGCTGACTCGGTGGGACGTACCCCGACCTCGAGCCAGATGACCTCGGCGGAATAAGATCATGTCCCGAGCTGTTCGGAACATCAGAGGGCATATTTCTCTTTATGTTCGGATTGTTGCATTGAGTATGTCCCCGGGGTTTTTTGCAAAGTTTTATTTTTTAGAGGAGCGGGTAAAAGAAAAGTTTTTATTGATACTTGGGGACATACAGCCCTTCTTACAACTCTCTGTGGGTTATTTTTAGAGAGGCTCTGTATTTGAATTCATGTCCCTTATTTGTTTGCCGTAAGCAGATAGGAGGCAGGGAAAGTTTACTGGAAGTATTTTCTCAACATCTCGGCGTTCCATGGCTTTTTTAATCTTGTGCCGTCCAGCCGTTCTAGGATGTACACTCCGGGCTTCACTACTTTTACCACCTTGTAGGGCCCTTCCCATTTGGCGCCCAGGGAGCCTTCCTCTGGCTTTCGAGTATTTAAGGTGACTTTTCTTAGCACCAGATCGCTCGGGATGAAGGTGCGTGTCCGAATCCTTTTATTGTAGAAACGGGCCATCCTTTTGCTGGTAGATTGCTGTTTTTATGGCCGATCTCTCTCTCTTCTCTTCTATCAGGTCGAGGTGGTTTCTGATAAGTCCTTCATTCTGTTTACTCTCGTAGTGCTGAACCATGTGGGAGGTCACCCCGATCTCTGCCGGGATGACAGCTTCACATCCGTATGCTAAGGAGAACGGGGTTTCTCCCGTGGAATCCTTATAGGTTGTCCGGTGTACCCATAATACTTCTGGTAATTCCTCGACCCATAGGTGTAGGCACTTCATTTTTACACATAAGTCCCTATGATGAGTCTCATTTTGGAGACACTACCTTTTAAGTCACGGAGGTCACGGGAAACGGACATCGGAAGTGGAAATTCAGAATAAACAAGGTTCACTGTTTTCGTTAGTGCTGCGTTCGTGTTTACGTTCGAACGTCAAATGGATTGCGGGCGTTCGTGCCACGTTCGAGGAAGCGTTCGAACGGTGTCGGTAATTCTGGTTTTGCTGCTAGCCTCACATCCAGCCCAATTAGCCCCCCAAAGCCCATAAAACACATCCCAATTTAAATAATAAATATTAATTAAAACATTAACTAAATAAGATAATAATTAAATTAATTAAATAATTAAATAAAACATATACCAAACATAAAATAAACAATTACCAACTTAAACTAAAATCATGCCTAAATTAAACAAATCACATACTAAATCAAAAATATAATCATACCAAGTTAAAATCAATCAACCAATTAAAGCCAATCATATATTTGACTTCCTAATCTAATAAGATAATTACCAATCTAAAATATTGCATTCCTAAACCAAACCAAATCAAATCCCTCTTTAATTAGCCAAATCCCTTTCCTTGTCAAGCCCAACCCTTTGCCTATAAAAAGAACCATTCACCAACCTTCTCAACCATAGTCCCTAGTCCCTAGTCCCTAGCTAATTCACACAAAAACACACAGAAAAATTACAGGAAGAACACACCCAAAAAGAGTAAGCAAAAGATAAAGAGGAGACGGCAGCGAAACCACAAGGAAACAGTAGCAAAACGGACTCAAAACAGTAAGACAACGAACGAGAACAGTGAACCAGTGAACCGGGAGAGTTGCGGAGCATCCACCCTTCCGACGATCGTGTACCGTACATCCGAGAGGTGATTTAAAAGGTTAGACCTGAGGGTACCTTTTCATTAGTTTATATTCATTTTTTTATTATTATTAAATTCTATTCGCATGAGAGTCGTTTATGGATGCATGTTGTGGCTTGAATGAAATGGAAGAGTGTCGTCTCTTGTGGTATATAGGATGGAAACCCAGACGTAAATTCCGTAGCCGAATCCGAATGGACGGTAGTGCGGTCTGTACTTGGGATACAACTCCACGTACCACTTGAGTAAACGGCACATTCTCTTGTTTTGTGTTGCTTTTATTTATTTATTTTTCGTCACTTAAATTCTGCATGTTGCTTATTTATGCATGACTCAATCGAGTGCATGGGCTTAGTAAGTGGAATGAAAGATCCCCTATGGGGAGGGGTTAAAGCCCTTTACCACGATGCTTTGCCGCGCCGGTTGATGTGTGTTCGGTTGGATGCAAGACACGTTCAATCGGACATACTTAGAATAATATTATTGTCTTTATGTTTGTATGCATGATGTGATGTGACGCGCATGGGCTTAGTATGTTGGTCTAAAGGTCCTCTCTTTGAGAGATCAAGAGCCCCAAAAGGCCACCTTTACGGCAGTACTTCGCCGCGCCCCTTTATTTTGTTGTTTATGTATTGCGTCCCATTTCATGCATCAGGTCTGTTCCCGTTCGAACGCGTTACGAACGCAACTCGAACGCGCATGCATTTTTGCCTTATCATGCATCAGGTCTCATTTCCGTTCGAACGCGTTCACGAACGCCATACGAACATGAGCATTCTGTTTCATTTCCGTTCGAACGCGTTATCAAACGCCATACGAACGCGAGCATTCTGTTTCATTTCCGTTCGAACGCGTTAACGAACGCTACTCGAACGTGAGCATTCTGTTTCATTTCCGTTCGAACGCGTTTACGAACGCTACACGAACGTGAACACACTGAACTGAGTCTGTCTTATCATATTCATGCATAATTGCATCTTGGTTGATCTTTCTTGTGTTATATAGCCAACCGTATTATTTGTATCCCTGCATTTATCCATTCTATGTGTTCTCGGGATTGTATTCAAGCATGATTAGGCTGTTAGCATGTTATTTGGTTAATAGGTTCATGAGATAGTACTCAAGCATGATTAAGTTGTTCTTAATTTTCCATATTATAGGATTGAAATATGTTCATGAGATTGACATGTGATATTGCATGTTGTGATGAACTTGTTGATACATGCATATGAATCTAGAAGCATGATATTTTTGGAAGTAAATGTTATTTATGCCTGGTTAAATTATTACATAAATCCTTTCATTACAAGTGACATAAGTAAGGGACCATTCCGAACCCAACGGTTTGAGGTCTTCCCTTGCGAGGGGTGAGTGCGGCCTTAAATCTTTGTCCCGGTTCACACCGGGTGGCGACTCCATGTTATTTCGTACTTCCCAACTAGTGCCGCGAGCCTAGGAACGGCGTCGCCCAGGTCCTGTTGTCTACAATAGGCCTTTGCTGGATCCAAGCCGAGCTTTCAGGTTAGCCTTGATGGTTTTGTTTGTCGCTTCGACTTGTCCGTTTGATTTGGGGTGGGCTGGCGTGGCGAACCTTAGGGCAATTTGGAGGTCTTCGCAGAGTTTTCTGAAACCTTTGCTGTCAAACTGCTTTCCGTTGTCAGTGATGATGGCTCGGGGAATCCCGAATCGGCAGACGATATTTTTCCTCAGGAATTCAGTGGCTTTTTTCTCTGTTATGTTGGATAATGGCTCTGCCTCCACCCATTTGGTGAAATAGTCTATGGCCACGATGGCGTATTTTACCTGCCCTTTCCCTCGTGGCATTGGCCCAATGATGTCTAGTCCCTACTAGGCGAACGGTCAGGGACTGAGCAGTGTAGTTAACTATTCGGCTGGTTGGTGGTGGAGATTTGCGTTTTTCTGACATCCTTCGCACTTTCGGGCTACTTCTATGCCGTCCTGGTGCATGGTCGGCCAATAGAAGCCTTGTCTCAGGGCTTTGAAAGTAATTGAGCGACCTCCGGCGTGGCTCCCGCAGATGCCCGTATGTATCTCCATGAGCACATAATTTGCCTCTTCTTCTGCCAGACATCTCATGAGGGGGACTGAGTAACCTCTTCGGTAAAGTACCCCGTTGATTAGGGAAAATCTGGTGCTTTTGTATTTTAACTTCCTGGCCTCCGTTTTATCTCCTGGTGTTTCTCCTGTTTCTAGATATTCTCTGATGGGTTGCATCCATGATGCTTTGCTTTCTTTATCTAAAACCTCCACTTTAGATTCCCCCACGCTCTTTTCCCGGATGTAAATCAAAGGGATTATTCTGGGGTGTTCGGCTTTTGTTGAAGAGGCGAGCCGTGCCAGTGTGTCTGCCTCACAATTGTCTTCTCGGGAGATTTGTTCGAAGCGTACATCCCTCATCTTCCCTGTTAACTTTCGTACTTCGGTCAGATAGGCCATCATGCTAGGCTCTTTCGCTTGAAATGCTCCCTTTAGTTGCTGAATGGCTAACTGTGAGTCACTCCTTACTACCACATTTTGGATCCCCATTACCGTGCATAGTCTCAGACCGCCCAGTATTGCTTCATATTCTGCTTCATTGTTGGTTGCTATGAAAGTGAATTTCAGGGCGAGTAGGATTTCTTCTCCTTTGTTGCTTTTTAGGATGATTCATGCGCCATTGCCTTGTGTGCTGGTCGAACCATCTACAGACATTTCCCATTTGTCCTCTCGATGGCCAGGGTCTGGGGGTCGGTATATTCGGCGACAAAATCCGCCAAGGCTTGTCCCTTCACTGCTGCTCTCGGAGGTAGGTGATGTCGTGTTCACTTAGCTCTACCGACTACTTTACTAGTTCTGCCGGAAACTTCCGGCCGCTGCAGAATTTGTTTTAGGGGGTGATCGGTGTATACCTTGATAGGATGGGCCTGGAAGTAAGGCCGCAATTTCCGAGCTGCCGTAATTAATGAAAGGGCGACCAGTTCGTGTACCGGATATCGGGTTTCAGCGTCTAGGAGGGCTTTGCTGATATAGTATACAGGTTTCTGGATCTTGTCGGTCTCTTGTATTAGTACTGAACTTACTGCTCGGTCCGAAACAGCCAGGTATATGTATAATGTTTCTCCCGGGAGCGGTTTTGCCAGGAGATGGGGCTGCACCAGATGCTGCTTTAACTGCTGGAAGGCTTCTTCGCACTCTGATGTCCAGTCGATATCCTTTTTTGCTTTTTGGATCACTTTGAAGAAATGGTGGCATTTGTCAGTTGCTCGTGATATGAACCGATTGAGCGCAGCCACTCTACCAGTCAGACTTTGTACTTCTTTCACTGTCTTGGGAGACTTTAGGGCCAGTATTGCCTGGATCTTTTGTGGGTTTGCTTCGATACCTCGGGCACTTACCATGTAGCCTAAAAATTTTCCTGAGGCTACCCCGAAGGTACATTTTTCTGGATTGAGTTTCAGGTTGTGTCTTTTTAAAAGCTCGAATGTCCTTTTTAGGTCGTCCATGTGGTTGCTTGGTTCTTTCGACATTGTTATCATGTCATCGACATAAACTAGCATGGTAATGCCGATGAGCGGTTTGAAAACCTTGTTTACCAACCTTTGAAAGGTTGCTCCAGCGTTTTTTGTCCGAATGGCATTACTTTATAGCAGTAAAGTCCCTGATCTGTGATGAAAGTTGTCTTCTCTTCGTCTGCAGGGCACATTTTGACCTGGTTGTATCCGGAGAAAGCATCCATGAAGCTTAGTAATCCTTGACAGGATGTGGTGTCTACTAGCTGGTCTATGTTCGGCAAAGGAAAGCTGTCCTTTGGGCACGTCTTGTTTAGGTCGGTGAAATAGACACACATTCGCCACTTGCCATTGTTTTTTCTGACCAACACTACGTTTGATACCCAATCCGGGTACCTTGCCTCCCTGATGAGACCTGCCTTTAGTAACTTCTCGACCTCGGCCGCTATTGTTTTACTCCTTTCTTGATTGAAGTTCATTCTCTTTTGCCTGACCGGCTTGCGAGATGGATCTACTGCTAGGCGGTGATTGATGAATCTTGGATCGATCCCAGGCATGTCATTGTATCCCCAGGCAAAGACGTCCGGGTATCCTTTCAGGCATTCTAGCAGATTTTGTCGTAGAGATTTGCTCAGGCCTCCCCCTATCTTTATACCTTTTCCTGGCCCGTAAAGTTCTATTTCTTCTGTCTCCTCGGCTGCAGCGAGTCGGGCATTTTTGTTTGGCCGGGGCCCAGGGCTTCTGTTTTCTTCTTCTTCACCCAGGCTTCTTTGTCTCGTTTCGGGTATCTTCTTTGATGCAGAGAGTCTATCGTGAGAGAGTTGCGAAGCAGCTGCGAGCTATTTTCTGGCTTCCGCATACGATTCTGATCCCCTCCCGGGTGGGGAATTTCAGTTTTAGGTGGCAGCAGGACATCGCGGCCTTTGTTTTCATCATGAAAGGTCGCCCGATGATGGCTTGGTAACTGCTCATGCAGTTTACTATAGTGAAGTCTGTCATGATTGTCCGGGTCCGGGGAATATGTCCCGACAGTCATTGCCAACTGTATCCTTCCTAGTGGGATGACGGCTAATCCTCCGAAACCGTATAGGGGAGTGCTATCGTTGGTCAGGGTTGCATATTCCTCCCCTAGGTCGTCCAGTGCTTCTTTGGAAATTATGTCAACTGCGCTTCCGGGGTCTACTAGGATTCTGTCTACCTCCGACCCGTTGATTATTGCCTTGATTATCAACGCATCGTCATGAGGGAAACTTACTCCTCGGGTATCCTCATCAGTAAACATTATCGGCACTGACCGGTTTCCCTGGAGTTCTGTTACCTGCTTTGTTTCTAAGACGTCTGGTCCTCAAGTTCTGCTGTAATCTTTCCTTGACCGGTTAGAGTTTCCGGCTAGTGTTCTTCCTCCTGCGATGATATTTATTTGGCGGCTACGTGCTCTTTGTCTGGCCGTCATAATTTCGTGATCAATGTACTTGTTTAGGTATCCGTTTCGCGCCAGGTCTTCCATCTGTTCCCGCAAATCTTTACATCCGTCAGTTGCATGTCCTCTGGAGTTGTGATGTATGCAGTAAGCCTTTTGGTTCCTCTTGTCCAGGGGAAATCTTCTTTGGTCGGGTTCTACCAAGAGGCATTTCCCCTGAATTTCCATGACAATCTGTCTCAGTGGTTTCTTTAGGGGGATGTATGCATTTTCCTCGACCACACGATTTACTTGGGTCGGCGGCCTTCTCTCTTGGTTGTCTCGGTGCAGTGGCTTGAACTCCTTGTGTTTTAAGGGCGGCCTTCTGGATTCTCTTTCTACGCGGCGGGGGGCGCCCTCTTTCGTGGTTCTTTCTCTGATGGTGTTCCCTCTTCGGGATATTTTCTCCTCCGTTTTCTACAGAACGAACTTCCGGGCTACTTCCAGGGCGGTTGCGTAGTCCGGGGTGTCTTGGATCCTTAGGTGGGTCCATAGCCTTCCGACTTTCAAGGCTCCCTTTAAGCTTTACAGGGCCTCGGGAGACTCGTACCCTCCGACTTCGAGTACCATATTGTGGTATCTTTCAATAAATATTTTCAATGGTTCATCGTCTCCTTGTTTCATAAGCCTTAGTTCTCCAATCGTTTTCCTGGGGGCACAAGCCCCTTTGAAGTGCCGTATGAATGACTTTCTGAGTTGAGTGAAGCTGTTGATGCTTCTTGGGGCTAGGCTTCTATACCATAGGATGGCCGGTCCGGCCAGGGTTAAGGGGAACACTTTGCAAATGGCGTCCCCTGTTACCCCTTGTACCTCCATTAGTAGGACGAAACCTTCAACGTGGGTTTTGGGATCGGTATGGCCTTTGTATGGCGCCATGGTTGGCATGCTGAATCTTTTTGGAATTTTTCCGACCTTATTTCTTCTGTGAGGGGGGACTCATCTCTACCGTCCCGGGCGTCTCCTATGTCTGTGTTGGGGAATACTCCCCATTTGGCTAGTTCCTCCCGCAGCCAAGATTTCATGTTGCTGTCCTTTGGTTCCATGCCGCCTCTTGTGACTTCCTTTTTTCTGTTGTCTTGGGCGTGGTGCTTCTCAGGTCCGGTATCTTCCCGTGCTCTTTCGTTACATTCTTTCCCTTTTTTCTTGGCATCGTGAGGGCTATTATAGGAGAAGTTTGGTGACGATTTGTCATCTTCTTCCTCCCACATGTCTTCAGTTTGGGAGTCTTCCTGAACCACTACAGATTTTACCCTGTAGGGGCCCCTTCCCCGGGGTCTGTCGTCTTCACTTGTATCAACAATTCTTTTGCCATCTGCTATTTCGTTCCTTCGTCGGCTAGTCCCGGCCTCGTCGTGTGCTCCCTCTATCTTTTCCAACCGGTCTACTATGGTTTTTAGCAAGGTTTGATTTTCTTTCCTTTCTTTCCTTAGGTTCTCCTCGATCTTCTCCATCCAATCTGTGGCTGAGTTTCCTGATGATTGGTGGTTTCCGCCTTCCGTCATTGTCTTACTACACGAGTTGCTTTTTGTTCGATTCCCCACAGACGGCGCCAACTGTTGACGGCAGATTTTGGTCTCAGGGTAATATGGGAATATCACTCCCGAGGAAATCCTCCTTCAATAGTGAATTTGTTTGGTTATGGGGGACCAAAGGCAAACTTAGCAAAAAACAGATAAACGCACCAATCAACAAGGAGATTTAACGTGGTTCGGTGGATTTGGATCCGACCTACGTCCACGGACACAAACAGGATGATACTTTTATTACTAAAACACTCTTTTCGAGTCTCTTTTTGTTTTCTACAAGTCAGAGCTTGAAAATTCAGATCCCTAATTTTTTGATACCCCTTTACACATGCTCTGCCCTCCTATTTATAATAGTACAGAAATAGACTCCTATTTGCATAAGAAATCCTAGTTGAATTTAGTCTTCTCCTCTTGTAAGGATTTCTAACCCAACGTTGCTTTCACTTTTCTTATTCCTTCTTGGATTCTGACTTCATTTCCTCGTGAGAGTAGGATAATTTGTTTATCTTATCTGCAAGAATAGGGTGTCGTCATCTTGAGTATATCTCGCCTGTCTGGTCGGTCTTCATGAGGTCGGTCATGATAGTCTTTTATGCTGAGAATGCTTCTGCCGACTTGATAGTGCCTGGTTTATCTGGAAAAGTGGTCGGTCACCTATCACCAAGTGCTCGGTTTCTCACTGTTTGGCTCTTTAGTGGTCGGGTCGGCATTAGTGATGTTGACCGAGAAGTGAATTACCTTTCTCACCCCTGTCGTGCTGCTTGAATAACGTAGTGCCTAGAAAACACCATCAACATTATCAAAATTATGTTCAACATTTAGACATTTGACTATTCTAATTAACACAATTCATACCTTAGGTCATTTGGGGGATATAATATAGGCAAAAGGATTGAATTATACAAGAAATTATCTACGAATAGATTTTTTTCTTTCATGCCATTACGAGATTTATTGATACAAGACACGAAGCGCAAAATAATGAAAGATCGGTGTCTAATTCATATGAAATATTTTGGACAAAACGGCTCATCATTTAGATAAAAAGCCTAGCCGGTTTGCCAAACTGGTTGCGTGTTAAATATGTAAACTTGTTTCAAAGTTAAGCAAATCATTTTTATAAATCGGCAGACTGTTTTATCAAAACATCTAGTCGTTTTGTGTAAAATCGTTTAGCTTAAAAGGGAATACCGTTTACAGGATTAGGTTGAAACCGGCTAGTCGTTTTAACACATATATATTTTTTTAAATTATAAAGCAAATTGATTTTGATCCTAGGGTTTTTCAAAATTGGTAGGAATAATATTTGACATTAAAATATCAATATTTTTCTCAGCCTTGATTTATTATAGAAGGCTTGGGAGCAATTAGGACAACCTTAACACTATATAATTATATGTCAAATGTTGTATTTTTCACTCATCCAATACCTATGATTTTCTTCCAAATTCTCTCTAGTTCTTACTTTAATTAAGAGCTCTAAGGTTCCCTACTTATTTATGAGAGATCTAGATTCTAGGGTTTTATTTCCATACTTGTGTATTAGAAAAAAAAATCAAGAAAACTAAATCTCTATGATTATTACCTTTGGACTAGCATCCATCAAGGTAATAGTATTACACAAAGTATATTCAATACTTGTGTGGATCACCATTAGAGTGCATACATACGGATGCCTCTTGAAGATTAAAATTGAAGATCTTTGGAGTTCTTTGTATAGAGAAATCAAATTTCCACAATTTTATTTGGTGGTTAAATACATAAGGTATAACTAGTTTCCTAGCTTTTATTTATTTATTTTGTGTTCTATTTAATTATCATATATGTTGGGATATATGTCCTAGCGCTTCATGTAATGTAAACGTAATTGTTTATTATGAAATAAAAGATGCATTATCCTTTTTATCAAAATGTTTGATTTAAATCGCATATTGAAAATTATCTTGTTTACCCTTAATTACTAATGTGCCTTCAGACTTAGTGTATGAGTGTCATACACAAGAGGATTTAAGTTTGAAGTTAATAATCTAAAATAATCTATAGAGAGCAAACAAAACAAATACTTTATTTATGGTTTATCTATAATTACGGTCCATTCTATAATTGTATGGCGACCTTGATCCGGGATCGTCCATGTGGTGTTATGAGAATGTAGGCACCTTGTATGATGTGATCATATAGGACTGGACCCAGATAGAAATGAGTTTCTTATAGTATCCGTTAAATAAAGAAATTATTTTAATCTACTAGATGGTCATATATGGATTGATCTAAATCCTGAGTGTACTATGAACTTTTGCATGACAGGTTATGTCCTTTGATTTACAAAGGTGAGGTTGGTGTTGCGGTCCCGGCCAATATCTACGTACTTTGGGGACATGGTTTGGTGTGTAGCTGGGAACGTTTTACATAGACATAAAGTTCACTCATTCTTTGAGAAGTAGATGAGTATCTTCCTTAAGAATTGATTCGGTACTTGAACGATTAGAGCGCTCAAGTCTTTCTATTGCGAATAGAAATATTAATATTCATAATAATTAAGAACAAATTGGTCATTAAATAATCAACAGTACTCAAGGTTAAAAATAATTAGATAGGTATAACAGACATTATGACCCTGCTCTAATTATGAGATACTCGTGAATGGCCAATCCGTATGTAATGAATATATCGATGGACACCGACATAGTTCGGCTTATATTTTCCTTCTACGCCAACGAGAGTTCAACTTCGAGTTTTTAGTGGAATAACCTGAAGTTAATAATTTGGAATATTTAATTAAAGAGTTTAATTAATATTCTGAGATTATTGGAACTCGGAACTTTAGGTCCATTTGGCCCACTTGCTAGATCGATATACTGTAGCAAATTAAATATAATTGGATAGTCTAACATAAATATATTTATATATTATTAATGTGATTAATAATATACTTTGTCACAAATGAAAACTATATTAAATAAATTTAATATAATATTTTCAAGAACTTATGATTATGAGATAATCAATAATTTATAATTATGAGATAATTATATCATCATAAGGGTAATGTTATTTGCATTATCAAATGATATAACGACATCAATGTATTATTACGAAGATTAATGACCTTAGATAATATTATCATGTAATCTTACGTTTATGTGATCGTGTTCGATATTTCATTCTACTAATGAAAACATTTATTGTTTGTGTCATTATGATATGAGATTCATCATCCATTCTATTAACATCATATGTCAATCTAGGCGACGCATATATTATAACATTATTGATCAAGTGATATATTACTGCCATGTATAATAATAACATTTTACCAAGAACTTAATTTGAAACATATATAAATATTGTTGACTCTCTTATTATTTTAGCAGAAATAACTCAAAGCCAAACACAACCTTACACTACTTTCAAATCTATTTCAAAGCAACTGATCAGCTAACACAATATCCCACCATTAATCTGATCATCAGTTGATCACCACAACCAGTTAGTGCTGATAAATGGTCTCTTTGCTTTCTTTGATGGAGGATTCATGGCATGGAGTGGGGAAGGAGCAGGAGCTTCTGCAGATTGAGCCTGCACAGTTATGACTAGCTTTTGGCCAAGATCACAGTGCTTGCCTACGCCACAAATGTACCATTTTCTTCCTGATGTTGCCAAAACAATTGTATCATTTCCAGTGCTTAAAGCCTCTGTTAATGGCGGCTTTGCACAGCTTTGGAAGCTGGTTCCGTTCACTTTGAACACATTGTGAGCTCCCACAGGATACTGGAAAACTGCATTGTAATTGTACAAATATCAGTAGGTTTCTTTTTAATATAAAAATAAGAGTTCTGGATTCGAACCGGGCCTACTCACATAAGTGGGGGAGGTAATTTACTAATTGGGTTAATATTAGGCTAAATTATTGAAAAAAATTTGTACGAATATTAATCGGACTTCATATTCATATTAACAATAAGGGAAAATGATTTTTACATCCCAAAATTTCATATTAAGAACAAACACATCTCTTAATTTAGAAAATACACATATGCACCCTCAAATTTTTATAAAATGGTATATAAACCCCCAAAGTTTCATAAAAAAACAGATACAATCCCAAAATTTAGCAAAAATTATATTTTTAAAATTGAGAGAATTAGTCGAAAACTTTAAATATTTTTAATTTGACAACATAATTTATATTACTAGCTTTTTTAGCTATTAAATAAAGTTTTAGGGTATATCTGTCTTTTTTAAGAAACTTTTGGGATATATGTCTTTTTACTGAATTTTGAGGTGCATGTCTATTTTCAAAAACAAAAAGATGCATTTGTCCATTTTATAAAATTTTGGAGATGTATATATATTTTTCTCTAACAACAAATGAAGATTTTGGAAACACTTTTTTTTTAAAATCGTTGGAAACCCCATCGTCAAATCATCATTTCCGAGTTTAAGCAAAATATGTAAAATCTTCGTCGCTCTTACAAGAAATATACTAACCTAAATATTATACCATGAATCCTACACTACTAAATCACGTCCCATACGGAAAGATTTTGGAAACACACTCATGCTACTTCAGTCATATTCCATTGCTGGTGCCCACACATTTTGAAATGCCAATTTGAGTTAGTCCCTAATAAATAGCTATATTCTTCTTGTTCAAATGGATATTTTAGAATGTGAGGAGTTCTAATTCTATTCTCATAGGAGAATCGAGTTAGCTTTACTCTTGCCGTGGAAGTAAAATGTGTGGATTTTTACATTATTGTATTAATCAAATTCGTATTTTTATAAAATGTGAATTTCTAATACCTAAATTTTTTCAATAATTTGAATCTAACTACTAGATATATAATACTCTTGCAAACTTAAAACTGAACTTGGGAAATCTGGCTTGAAACTTAAGAAATTAAAATGTAACAAATATCACAAAGGATGAATAAATTTACCAAGTTTATCTCCAACATGAAAGACCTTGCCGTTAGCCCAAGCTTGATAATTAAACCCTACCGTCCATCCCAAGTCATCACCAACTTTGAACTCCTTAGCAGAAGTAGTGCTCATCGGCACAAATGTGGCAATGGCCAAAAGAAAAATAAATAGACGACTTGAAGTCATCACAAACAGTGTCGCTAACTATAATTTGATCTCTAAATAATTTAGAACGATATATTTGGTAGCCCTCTGATTTGTAATTTCCAGGGCTTGATGAATATTAATTCATGGCTACCGAAGTTCATTTATAGTGTTTAGGGTGGCACAAAGTTTTTTTAGTTAAAGTTTGTTTAATTTTTTAGAACCGGCCGGCGGCCGAGGACGCACAAAGTTTGTTTAATTAAAGTTTTTTTTTTTAATTTTTTTAGAACCGGCCGGCGGCCGAGGACGGCACGGCCGTACAAGGAAAATATATGGGACTCTTATGGATGAGTTTGCTAGATAATAATTTTGGGGATGATTTTTTTAGCATAACTTTATCTCTAACGTAATTTATAGTCAATTGGAATTTGGATCACAATTCAAAAATGAAATAATAAAATAATCGACAATATATATGTGTGTTGCATGTATTAGCCCTGATGGCAATCGACAAATATAATTTAATTAGTAAAATCTTTTGCGTTAAATAACACACACAATTTTATTATTTTAATAAATATATATATGTGTGTGAGAGAGAAATCGGGACTTCATCCCGATCCCGATCCGGTCCCATTATATTTTTTCGGGATAAAAAATCATCATGATCTCATCCCGCATCCTGTTACATCTTGTAATATCTGATTAAATTTCGTCTCATCCCATTAAATCTCGTCTCATTTCGTTACTTGAATTTTCAGGTGACTCATTCATAAAAGCTTTTCAGATTCGTGACCTTAGTAAAACATTCTGCGACTAGCAAATAAATATATATTTGGTGTTGGATCTAATCAAGATGGAACACAATTTTTTTTTTTAACAAATTCAAGAACCCGACCCGTGATATCAAATCGGATCGTCACGTCACTTTGGCTCAATTTTTGAACACTCCCTTGGTTACCTTGTGTTGATGTGGTATTTGAATATTTCAAAGTAGCATCATCTCCAAATGCAACAACCCATAACCTCAGGGTTTGAATCTATGAATTAAGTTTTGATAGGCAAAATTAATGCACAAACCAGTAAAAGGCATTATAATTCCATTGATTTCCAGAAACTGAGATACACGAAGCAATCCGCGGAATTTTAAAAACAGAAAGTACAAGCAAAGAAATAAAGAAAAACCAATCGCTCATAAGTGCATTATATCATGCCTACTGAAAATTTTCATCACGACCCACAGTTATTCGGATAGTAATAAGACAGGAATTTTCTTTCTGTTGTTTGGAGTAAAAAAAAACAGTAATTAGGAAAGTATCCCTTTGATCTCTGGAACCACTTACTTGGCACTGGCGAGCTGGGTGCGGAGGAGCTTGGCAGCGGCAACCATGTTTGAGAGGGCGGGCTTCACCTCGGTATACTTGCGAGTCTTGAGACCACAGTCTGGGTTAACCCACAAAATGTTAGTTTCGAGCACAGCAAGCATCTTATTGATTCTGTCAGCAATCTCTTCGGTTGATGGTATTCTTGGAGAGTGGATGTCGTAGACACCAGGGCCAATTCCAGCACCATACTTGACTCCCTCACGGAAGACTGACAGGAGCTTCTCATCAGAACGGGAGTTCTCAATGGTGATCACGTCAGCGTCCATGTTGATAATGGAGTGAATGATGTCGTTGAAGTTTGAGTAGCACATGTGGGTGTGGATCTGTCAATTAATGAAAGATAAAGAGATCAGATACAGGCTAAATTAGAGAGATGAAATGGAGATTAAAAGGTAACTAACCTGGGTAGTGTCCTGGACCCCACAGTTGGTGATCCTGAAGGAGTGGACGGCCCAGTCCAAGTAGAAAGCATGCTCGGACTTCCTAAGAGGCAATCCTTCTCTCAAGGCAGCCTCATCAATTTGGATAACAGTAATGCCTGCCTTCTCAAGATCCTCGACTTCATCCTTGATGGCCAAAGCAATCTGGTAGCAGGTTTCATGTCTGAAAAAAATTGGCAGTGATGTAAGTTAAACACTGATTCCATTTCAAAAAGGTTTACTAATAATCGTCAACAGTTTTCATTTCATATACCTGGGCTGGTCATTTCGGACAAAGGACCAGTTGAGAATGGTGACAGGGCCAGTAAGCATTCCCTTCATTGGGCGAGCAGTCATGCTCTGAGCCAGGGAGGACCAGAACACGGTCATGGCCTTAGGGCGGCTCACATCACCGTAGATAATTGGTGGCTTCACGCAGCGAGATCCATAAGATTGTACCCATCCATTGGCAGTGAAGGCGAAACCTGATAATTGCTCTCCAAAGTACTCAACCATATCATTTCTCTACAAAAATAAATGTCAAAATTCAATATGAGATACAGCATACTTCATATGCAAGTACAAATGCAGAAACAAAATGTATAAAATTTCATGTATTTCAAAACCAGGAGAGATTGCTTTTCTTCCATTGGGCATAGCGAAACTCACCTCAGGCTCTCCGTGAACAAGGACATCAATATCAAGCTCTTCTTGGAGTTTGACGACCTTGTTGATTTCCTCCTTGATGGCACTAACATATTCCTCCTCAGAAATCCTAAAAAGGACAAATAGTCAGGGAATAATTCATACAGTTGTCAAAATAATTCACTTATAGCATAGAATGAAGAAAATCCTCAGGTTGACTTGACTCACTTCTTAGCCTTGTACTCACGGCGGACTTTCCTAAGTTCTATGGTTTGTGGGAAGGACCCAATGGTGGTGGTTGGGAGGATTGGAAGGTTAAGCTTCTTCTGTTGAGCATCCAATCTAGCACTAACATTAGTGGCACGTCTGTGGTCTGAACCCTTCAAAGCAGCAGCCTGATAAACAAAGAAGAGGAACCACTGTTAGTGAAAAAGGAAATTTATATGGGGCAGCCACTTCATCAGAATAAAAAAAGATTCAATCATGCCACTTACAGCCTTTTGAACTGCCTCATTGGTCACTCTTGGTGAGGATTTTCTTGAAGCTTGAGCTGCAGCATTGGCAGAGAAGAATGCCTGGAAACAAAGCGAAAAAGAGTGACAACGTTAATCTCGTTCAACATCAAATCACTTTAAAGAGAAGTTACAAAAGTAATTAATGGGCTGATTGCAAAAGTCCCCAAACTTGAAACAAATACCAAATGCCCAAGTTGTGTTATGACCTTCAATTTAGAAAATCTAATCGGCCAACATTTAAACAAATAATTCCCCTGCTAAATTTGCATTTTAAACTAACATTTTTTAGTGCCAATGACTGCAACTTCAAGCCAAAAATTGAAGCTCAGATAATTCAATTTTACGACAAACTTAAGTTCTTTATAGCCTAACATTTTCCGACTCTTGTCAGTCAAAGCATTAGTTTCTTTCATTTCATCAGTAGCTAACACTTTATAAGAAAAGATACCTCATCCTTTTGGCCAGCCAAAGCCTTGGCCAATGCATTCACTTCAACAACTTTCTGGGCAGCAAATGCAAGCCATGACTTGATTTCATCATCCAGTTTAGTCTCATTAACAAGATCAACAGCGGTATGGAGAAGTGAGCAGGAGGTGGAGACCACAAGCTTGTCTGCACAGAAAAATAATAAATTATATGGATATTCACATAATAAAATAAGAATATATTTATCATATAAGAAAACGGAAGCAAAGGATGTATACCTTTGCCAACAACACCCTCAAGCTTCTGCAGAACACTAAGAGAAGCAGCAAGATCATTGGCCCAAATGTTCCTTCCATCAACGACTCCAGCAAAGAGATACTTGCCAGCAGGGAACCCACTCTTGATCAAGTCAAGAGTCTTGGTTCCACGAACCAAATCGAATCCATAAGCGGTGACACCCTTCAAAGAAGTGAGGGTCTTGAATGCCTCAGCTGGAACATCAGCAAAGTAGGTCTCAACAAGAACATTCAAGCCAGAAAGAGTTGACTCTAGGTCAGCATAAGCCTCAGTGAATGCATTCAATTTGTGAGAGTCCAGATCCAGAACAAGCAATGGCTCGTCAAACTGAATCCATGAAGCACCAGCAGCCTTAAGCTCAGAAACAACTTCCCTGCAGAAGTTTTTATAGGTACCACACAAATTAGAGATGCCAAACAAATTAATATGTAATCATACAATTATATAGCGCATACGCATTTAAAAATCTGTAAATAAGTGACAATTTCTTACTTGTAGATTGGAAGAATTTTGGGAAGAAGGGAGAGAAGAGAAAAGCTCTTCTCAACACCCTTGGCAGGCTTAGACAACAACAAGTATGACACAGGGCCAACAAGCACTGGAACAGTTTCAACTCCAAGCTGCATCAATAGACGAGAAATAATGATATTATCATCTCAGTATCTCACAAGCTTGAACAGATAGATAGAAATTTACAAGCAAGTCATTAGTTTAAAATATATCCGAAAAAATTCCTACGAAAAATCTTCAGGGTCCACAATGTGTCAAATATACCCTTAAGTGATCTATCTTGAGAGTTGAGATTATTTAATGCTTTTCTTATAGATCAAATAAATCAAACAACGTATAAACACATTTCATGAGCCAAATCTAAGTTAACGGTTCTACAAAACAAATAAAAGTCTATGAGTTTCAAGAATATATCATAAAATCCATTACATTCTAATAACATTTCTAAAATTAAACCAGTAGAATAATTTCTGTACAAACTCTATAGCAATTCATAAATCATTTCCAATTTCAATCCAAACAAACACATGACAATACAATTCAAAATTTTGATATCTAACAAAATAAATTCGTAAAATTTAAACAGAACAACAATGAACACTCACAGCCTTAGCCTCCTTGTACTCGGTCACAGCCTTGTGAGAAGCATAGCTAAACTTAACATCAGGTCCCAACTCAGGCACAATGTAATGGCTGCATCAACACAAATCAAAACACATCAGTTACTTAAAAATAACTCCAATGCCACTCAAACTACTAATCACACACATTGAAGTAAGTTCAGTCACTTACTAGTTGGTGTCAAACCACTTGGTCATTTCCATGGCGGGAACAGAGGCATTCCCTCTGGCCATGGAAAAGTAAACATCGAAACCAATCTCACCGCCGTTCCAGCTGTACCTCGGCGGCACGGCGCCGAGCATTGCGGTGGTGTCGAGCACTTGGTCGTAGTAGGCGAAAGTGTTGCTGGGGATGTGCTTGATCCCAGCCTCCGACATCTGTCTCCAGATGGACGACCGGAGATCGGCGGCCACCTGTTGCAAATCGTCGGCGCTGCTCTTTCCATCCCAGAAGGATTCCAACGCAAACTTGAGCTCCCTCTTGGGTCCCATGCGTGGGTAACCAACAACGTGTGATGCCATTTTTCTGTAATCACATCAACAAGGAAAGCAATATCAGTCACTTTCATTAAAAAAAAAAAAAAAAAAATTAACCTTGAAGGATCCAAAAACGGATCTAATAAATGAAGTTAATAAAGTTGAGTCAATTGCTTTTTTTAACAAATTTTAAATATACATACAAAACGACCTGAAACAAACTGATGGTGTTTCAGTAATCACAACGAATTTTCCGTCATTTTCATTTAACACAAAATCAATAGTTCTATGTTAGATTCGGAAAACGAAGGATCCAAAGACAGATTTGAAAAATGAAAAATCTGAAAACGGATTTGAAAAATGAAAAATCTGAAAACAGATTCAAAACCAGCCAATTGAAGTTTGAAAAAAAAAATTGTATTGAGTTCAAATTGTAACAGATCTGATGAATTCGAGTTCAGATCTGGTAAAATCACGGCAGCCAAACACTAGATCTGGCTCTAAAAGTAACTCGTAAGTCCATTACAGTTGTCAGAAACTCAAATCAAGTTCAAGTTCAAGTTCAAGATTGAGTTTAATTATAATTATTTAAATTAGAATTTTTTTTTTTTAACAAAATCATTTGTTTTATTAGATTTAAAAGTTCGGAGACCAAAAATCAAGCGTAGGTAAGTATTAACGATCAACTCATTAACGGCGTGAAAAAAATGAACGGAGGAGCCGTACCGGACGGAGAAAGAAACGGAGGAAAATTGAGAGAAGTGAGTGCAGTAGAGAGAGAAGAGAGAGCGGCGCGAGTTTGTAGGAGGGATCTGTCGGTAATTTATAGCCAAAAAATTAAACCTCATTTGGTGACTTTGTAGATCTGAGATTTTTTTCAATTATTTTTTTATTTTTTTATTTGTTTGTGATTTTCAGTGCTGTAGGTAGTGCATATGGAGCGTAAGCGCGATTATCTGACTTGGCGCGTGATTTGGAGGTAGGTTAGATGTTTGTGGGCCCCCCGTCGCGGGGTAAAAAGTAGAAACAAGTTAACGTGCCAGATCACCATATTTTATTTTATTTTAATATAATTGTATCTTTTTTATTGTGTTTTTATCATTCATTTGTCTTTATTTTTTTCTCCATATCAATCCTCAATTGTAGATCTGGTCACGGTTCCTGTTCGAAATCGAACTGAAACCGAATCGGACGATTTCAATTTCTTTCGATTTTGATTCGGAAATCGGAACCGGTTTCGTACAGTTCAGTTAGGGTTTACATCCTAGCCGAACAGTTCGGTTCCAACCGTAACCAGACGGTTCCACTAATAAATTTTAAATAATTTTAAGTTTTTATTTTAAATTTTTTATTTAATTTAATAAAATTCAAATAAATAATTTTTTTTAATGTAATCTAAATTCATAATTTTATATAAATTTTTAATCTCATTTTTATTTTTTTAAAGCATTATTCAAATTAAAAAAAAAACTGCAGGGAATCGGAATCGTCCGGTTCAGAACCGAATCGGACCGGTGGCCAGGTCTATTCAATTATTGCACTAGGCTCTTGGCCCAGCGGTGGGTTTGTGCTCTCCCGATAGCACAGGTTCGGTTATTTATATCTATAGGTGGAAGAGTATAAATTCGACTCTCTACATTGACGGTGAGTCAAAAATCTACTAATATTTGAAGTAGAGTTTCTCTTCATATATATGGGAGTAGAGTTTCTCTCTATATTTGAGTGAGATTAGATATTTCATCTTTAGTAAATGTAGAATTATGTGTATATTATAAATGTTTGTATTCAGTATTCTAATATATTTCAGATGGTATATCTATAGATTTGTATCGTAATAAAAAAAAAATCCTCAATTATTGCTCAAAATAAATTCAGAAACGAAGTTGTGTTATGTTATTTGTGTTATTCATAAGAATATTTGATGGCCAAACTAAATCACTAGCACAATTAGTATCGAAGTTTAAACTTGACAATTAAATTTTTTTAAAGTGACCTAAATATAAATATAATATATCTAGGTCGTTAATTGCACCTGATTAATCAAATGATCGGCCTAATAAATATGATTGTTCAACTCATATATAAACACTTTCTTATAATTACATCTACACGTTAGTCCATTTGATATGATTACTGGACCCAAATATAAATATTTTTCTATAATTACACCTATTTATTTTGGGATAACCGTAATTATTTGCATTGATTTCTACCTTATCTTCTAGTAACTTTTCAATTATAAATATACTTATGAATTGCAACTTTGTAAAAAAAAATACATAAAAATAATTAAATAAACGAAAAAAGTAGGTGGCCAAAGTTGGTGAATTGTCGTTGGCCCACGATATTTCACTATTTTTGATAAAATTCATATTATCCTCGTCAAATATTTATTAATATTTTTAGGATTTGATCGGTGATCTAAAAAATTTAATGAGTCATTGATTTGACCGAATAATATCATAAATAATTTTAATTAATTAAAAAAAGTTATTAAATTTTAATTTTTGATTTAAACAAATTTTAGAAACCGATCCGGTCCGATTCATCAAATTTAACTAATTTTTTAAAGATTCAATTTTTAAAACTTAAAAGAATTGGACTCATTATCCCGTTTCCGATTCGAACGATTGATCCTTCCGATCCGATTTTCAAAACATAAATATGGACACGATGATGATGGCTTCAAGTAATTATTTATTATATGACAGGGGAGATGCATGAAGATTATGGCTGCAAGGTTGCAGATTTTGACCGATAATAAAAATGATTGTGACAACATGTCCGCCGATAAGAATTAATAATGGAAAATTAAAATTTATTACTAAATATATTTATGTTATTATTTAGTTTCTATGATATAATACTATTTATTTATTTATTTTTACAATCCAATTGTCTTTTTGAAATACTTCTTGTTATGTTTTTTTTTTTTTGGTCAAAAGAATCCATCTAGCTAAAATTATAACATGGTCTACCATGTGTTACGTTACTTTATCATTAAATGCTATATTTTTAATATATTAAAAAACTATACTTTATTTCTTAAAAATGGTATATACACCCAAAATAAATAGTCAATCACAATATTATAAAAAATAATATATAAAAACACATGTTAAAATAAAAAATTCTTGATAAATAAATATGTTGATGGTGTTTTCCGGGCACTATGTCATTTAAGCAGCACGACAGGGGTAAAAGGGTAATTCCCTTATTGGTCAGGATCATTAATACCGACCCGACCACATGAGTCAGGGGCCGAGCACTTAAGATCGTTAACCCGACCACTTAAAGATTGGATGACCGGGCAATTATCAGGTCGACAGCAGCACTCTCAGTACAAAAAACTATTGTGACCGACCTCATGAAGACCGACCATATAGCGAGGCGTGCTCCAGAAGATAACACCCTATCATTGTGGATAAGATGACAAGTTATCCTATTTTCATGAGGAAAACTGGTGAGTTAATATCCTAATAGGATAAATGAAGTAAATGTAGTTTTGATTAGGAATCCTTATGGGAAAAGGGAACAGTTTTGACTAGGAATCCTTATGGGAAATGAAATTGTTTCAACTAGGAAATTCTTGTACAAATAGGAATATGATTTCTACACTATTATAAATAGGAGGGTAGAGCATAGGTAAAAGGGGAACAAGTGGAGAGGTTAAAAAGTTGAGATCAGAATCATCAAGCTCTGACTTGTAAACACAAAAAAGATCTGAGAAGCGTATTTCAGTAATAAAAGTATCATCTTGTTTGTGCCCGTGGACGTAGGTCGGATCCAAATCCACCGAACCACGTTAAATCTCTTTGTCGATTGGTGCATTTATCTGTCTTTTGCTAAGTTAGCCTTTGGTCCCCCATAACCAAACAAATTCACTATTGAGGGAGGATTTCCTCGGGAGTGATATTCCAATATTACCCTGAGACCAAAATCAGCCGTCAACAGTTGGCGCCGTCTGTGGGGAATCGAACAAAAAGCAACTCGCGTAGTGAGACGATGACGGAAGGCGGAAACCACCAATCATCAGGGAGCTCGGCTGCAGATTGGATGGAGAAAATGGAGGAAAATATGAGGAAAGATAGGGAGGAAAATCAAATCCTTCTGAAATCCATGATGAACAAACTGAAGAGAATGGAGGAAACGAACAACGAAAGACCCGAAGTCGGAACCAGTCGAAGAAGATGTGAAAAAGCAGATGGAAAAATGGTCGCCGATGTGAGTGATGACGATGAACCGATGAGGAAGGGTCCCTACGGGATGAGGTCCGTAGTGGTAGAAAAAGATTTACAAACGGAGGATACGTGGGAAGAAGAAGAGGGGAGACAATCACCATATTCTTCCTATGATAGCCCCCGCGACACCAGAAGGGGAAATATGAAGCATAGTGAAACTGGACGGGAAGTCTCAGGTCATAAGGAACGCCACACCCGTGGTGACAGACGCGAAGGAGGCCGCGGGAGGCAGCATAGTGACACAGATGGCAGTATAAAGTCTTGGTTAAAAAAAGAAATGGCCAAGTGGGGAGTAAACCCCAAAACTGATACATCAGATGCTCGGGATGACGAGATTGAATCTCCCTTCACAGAAGAAACAAGGTCGGCAAAATTCCCAAAAAGATTCAGCATGCCGACCGTGACACCATACAAAGGCCATACCGATCCCAAAACCCACATTGAAGGTTTCGTCCTACTAATGGAGGTGCAAGGGGTAACAGGGGACGCCATCTGCAAAGTGTTCCCCCTAACTCTGCCGGACCGGCCATTCTATGGTATAGAAGCCTAGCCCCAAGGAGCATCAGCAACTTCGCACAACTGAGGAAGTCATTCATACGACACTTCAAAGGGGCATGCGTCCCAAAGAAAATGGTGGGAGAATTGAGACTGATGAAGCAGGGGGATGATGAGCCCCTGAGGAATTTTATTGAAAGGTACCACAATTTGGTGCTCGAGGTCGGAGCGTACGAGTCATCGGAAGCGCTAGAAAGTCTCAAGGGAGGTCTAAAGGTCGGGAAGTTGTGGACTCACCTGAGGATTCAAGACATATCGGATTATGCCACTGCCCTGGAGTTGGCCAGGAAGTTTATCTTAATAGAGGAGGAGAAAAAGATTGTCCGGGGAGTAGACACCCGAAAGGCTAAGATACTCAGGTCAGACAATCAGTGGGATTCGATCAGAAATTTGAGGAGATCGGTCCCGGAGCAGAAGAAACTCAGACCGACACCTCCGAGTAGTAATGTTCAAGAGATGAAGTCACCTGTCCAAGTCAACCGTGTCGCGGGATGGACAATATACACCCCCCTGAACAAACCTATGACCCAGATAGTTCGGGAAATCCAGGACAAATGTCTGTTGGCCGAGCCTAATTTGAGAAGGTTCCCGATTGAAGAGGGAAATAGTAGGGCTTACTGTATCTACCATAACGTAAGGGGACATGCCACGAATGGGTGCAGAGACCTGCGGGAGCAGGTGGAAGACTTGGTGAAAGAAGGCTATCTCAGTGAGTACATAGACCATTCTGTTTTTGAGGTCGACCAAAGTTGATAGCGGAAGTCATCCGGTCGGATGCATGGAATGCTGAGATGCAGAGAGGATGTATTAAGAAGAGTCTTACTTGTAGTGACCTTTGTAGAGTTGCAAGAAAGACAACGGATCCCAAAAATGTGAGTAAGACCTCTTCTGTCTTAGGCTGACATTTATTTATGCTTGTTTGTTGTGGTCCACACAATAGTTTTGATATTTATTTTACGGCTCGGGTCTGCTCTTGTACCGCCGAGTTCGTTTTGTTGATATATGTTTTACGGCTCGGGTCTGCTCTTGTACCGCCGAGACCGATGTTTTCTTTCCGGCTCGGGTCTGCTCTTGTACCGCCGAGACCGATGTTTTCTTTCCGGCTCGGGTCTGCTCTTGTACCGTCGAGACCGATGTCTCTTTCTGGCTCGGGTCTGCTCTTGTACCGCCGAGATCGATGTTTCTTCCGGGCTCGGGTCTGCTCTTGTACCGCCGAGACCAATTTATTTCCGGCTCGGGTCTGCTCTTGTACCGCCGAGATCGATGTTTCTTCCTGGCTCGGGTCTGCTCTTGTACCGCCGAGACCAATGTTTATTTCCGGCTCGGGTCTGCTCTTGTACCGCCGAGATCGATGTTTCTTCTTGGCTCGGGTCTGCTCTTGTACCGCCGAGGCCGATGTTTATTCGGCTCGGGGCTGGATTTTGTTCCGCTGTGGCCGCTTGGTTATTCGGCTCGGGGCTGGATTTCGTTCCGCCGAGGCCACTTGTTTATTCGGCTCGGGGCTGGATTTCGTTCCGCCGAGGCCACTTGTTTATTCGGCTCGGGGCTGGATTTCGTTCCGCCGAGGCCACTTGTATTCGGCTCGGGGCTGGATTTCGTTCCGCCGAGACCGCTTGGTTAATCGGCTCGGATCTGGATTTTATTCCATCGAGGCCTTATGGTTTATTCAGCTCGGGGTCGGGTTACGTCCCACCGAGTCGGCTTCTTTGGACTGGGGATGTAATATTCCCCCAGAGCCAAGTCTTTCTTTCAGCTCGGGGTCGGGTTACGTCCCACCGAGTCGGCTTCTTTGGACTGGGGATGTAACATTCCCCCAGAGCCAAGTCTTTCTTCAGCTCGAGGTCGGGATACGTCCCACCGAGAGACTTATCATCGGCATGGGATCGGAGCATCTCCCCCATGGTCGGCCCTCTATTGGTCTGGGGAGGAGACATTCCCCCAGAGCCAAATGCTCTTCTCAGCTCGGGGTCGGGTTACGTCCCACCGAGTCGATCGTCATCAGCATAAGGGCAAAATATTTTCTCCACGGGAAGATATCGGGATCCTCGTTGACTGAGCACATGAAGGTGGCAGGAATGACCAGATTTGCAGCCAATGCGTTTTTCTCTGTGATTTCTGGAGCGACCACCAGCAAGGCGATCAACACACCATCTTTTTATAGTTCCCGGCACCAACTTGTATACTCGTTGGAACCGAGAACTATGGGACAAATGTTGATGGTGTTTTACGGGCACTATGTCATTTAAGCAGCACGACAGGGGTAAAAGGGTAATTCCCTTATTGGTCAGGATCATTAATACCGACCCGACCACATGAGTCAGGGGCCGAGCACTTAAGATCGTTAACCCGACCACTTAAAGATTGGATGACCGGGCAATTATCAGGTCGACAGCAGCACTCTCAGTACAAAAAACTATTGTGACCGACCTCATGAAGACCGACCATATAGCGAGGCGTGCTCCAGAAGATAACACCCTATCATTGTGGATAAGATGACAAGTTATCCTATTTTCATGAGGAAAACTGGTGAGTTAATATCCTAATAGGATAAATGAAGTAAATGTAGTTTTGATTAGGAATCCTTATGGGAAAAGGGAACAGTTTTGACTATGAATCCTTATGGGAAATGAAATTGTTTCAACTAGGAAATTCTTGTACAAATAGGAATATGATTTCTACACTATTATAAATAGGAGGGTAGAGCATAGGTAAAAGGGGAACAAGTGGAGAGGTTAAAAAGTTGAGATCAGAATCATCAAGCTCTGACTTGTAAACACAAAAAAGATCTGAGAAGTGTATTTCAGTAATAAAAGTATCATCCTGTTTGTGCCCGTGGACGTAGGTCGGATCCAAATCCACCGAACCACGTTAAATCTCTTTGTCGATTGGTGCATTTATCTGTCTTTTGCTAAGTTTGCCTTTGGTCCCCCATAACCAAACAAATTCACTATTGAGGGAGGATTTCCTCGGGAGTGATATTCCAATATTACCCTGAGACCAAAATCAGCCGTCAACAAAATATATTGATGTATTTTCGATATAGCAAATAAAATAAAACTTGTCACACTTGATGAATAATTTTAGACAATTAAGATTTAACCTATTGTGTACAATTATCCTGATAATTTGGGGCTTTAGTTGATTTTTTGAATTACATATATTAATATTTAGATATTTTAGGGAAATTATCTATGCACCATCTCATGTTTGGGGAGAGTACATGTAGCCACCACAGATTCTGATAATAGCACTGCATCACCTCTGATTTGTATTTCGTATCAATGAGCCACTTTTTGTTAACGATATTAAGTAAATGATGATGTCAATAGTATTTTTATCAAATCATTATATTATAGTGGCTCATTGATATAAAATCGAAAAATTGGGAGGTGTAATGACATTGCAATAATTCATATTATTATATATAATACATTCATATTATTATTACATTGAAAACGCACAAAAACTTAGTATCTCAAACCTCTCATTTTTATGGTAGCGTGAGGGCGGTTGTGGTGGTATTATTTCTGATGGCTGTGCGTGGCGGGGCTGTTACTAGTGGAGTGAGAGAACTGCGACTGATGTGTGTGTGGTGGGGATCCAGGCATGCTTCCGTGTGAAAATTAATTAATAATATTTCCTTATTGTCAGCAATTTCACTTATTATTTTATTATAGAAGCTAAAATCTTCGGTGAAGATTTTTTTCCGGAGAATTTATGTTTTATGATTTCACTGCCTTATTAATACTAAATCATATTGCATATATTTTTTGACATTGTGGAAGAGCCGTTCGATTATTGAGGATTGTTATTTTTATTTTATTTTGTTATTACAAGCAATAACCTTGTCATGCATAGCCATCAGAAATAACACCACCATAATGGTCCTCAGGCTACCATAAAAAAATGAGAGATTTGAAATGTTAAATTTTACGAGTTTTCAATTTAATAATAATAATATATAATTATATGAATTATATATTAAATTGAAAAAATTTTATTTTTATTTTTTAATTTTTTTTGGATATTATATTTGCGTCACAAAAGAATTATGATAATGTCACTATACCTCATAATTTTTCGATTTTGTATCAAAGAACCACTACAACTAATAAAATTATCTTCTAACGTCATCATTGACTTAACACTGTTAATGGAAAAGTGGCTTATTAATATAAGATATAAAATATAAAATAGGGTGGTGTAGTCATTGTAGTGTCAATGTCATAAATCGGTGGTGGCTACATATACTTTCTCCAAATCTGAGATGGTTCGGAAATAATATTCCGATATTTTATTATAATAATTAATACAACTCAAATGTATTATAAATTTTAGGGGTATATATATATATCCTTGATTAAACTCTAATGGTACATAAAGTCTTTCAAAATTAACTATTTGTCATTAACTATTTATACTTTATAAAAATTCCAAAACATTTTTAAGAGGTATAATTAAATGTGTGATCGGTGGAATATAAAAATTTTGTGCTGTGGAGAGTGGCACGCACGATCGGTGGTACTATTGTCGTTACACGACCCATGAGGTCGCACCATCACCACGCGCTCACCAAAATTCAAATCCACGCGCCTATTTTAAACGTGTCGAGAGATAAATTGAATAGACAGAGTCGCACGGTACGGTACAGTGGACAACCGTATGCCACGTTTACCATACGTAATAAGTTGGATTTTCAGGAAAAAGTTTTGGTCGGGAAAAAAAATTGTATCTAATAATACGTTTACGTACTTGAATCGAAAATGGAACGAAATGAGATTAAATCAGAATGGTAAATTAAAATAATAATAAATTATTTATTTAGTCGTAAAAATCATATTCAGAATCAAATAGTTTTTTTATTAATGTGTTTATTTTTTATAATAATTAGAATGACTTGTTAATAATTTATAAAAATATATTTAGTTTAATTAATTATTGATTTATAAAAATTCACTTAGTTAATATTAGGCAAAAATGCAAAACTGACCCTCTAATTTTTCACGTTTTTTTCATTTCAATTCTCTAACTTTCAGTTTTGTCAATTCAGTCCTCTAACTTTCAATTTTTGTCATTTTAGTCCTCCGTTACAAATCTGTTACTGCTGCCAAAACGACGCCGTTTAACGGATGACTGAATTGACAAAAATTGAAAGTTAGAGGACTGAATTGACCAAACTGAAAGTTAGTCTGAATTGACAAAACTGAAAGTTAGATGACTGAAATGAAAAAACGTGAAAGTTAAATGGTCAGTTTTGCGTTTTTGCCTAATTTAATTTAGGCCATATTAAATTAGTTTTATTTTTCTTATTTTTTTAAATAGTAAAAGAAAAAGGACATAGGCTACAACTGTTAAGAAAATTAATAAATATAATTTTAATGATAACAAGAAAAATATTATATTCCAACAATTACATTTCAAAATGTAA
This sequence comes from Zanthoxylum bungeanum, assembly GCA_019454045.1. Taxonomy (NCBI): domain Eukaryota; kingdom Viridiplantae; phylum Streptophyta; class Magnoliopsida; order Sapindales; family Rutaceae; genus Zanthoxylum; species Zanthoxylum bungeanum. The sequence continues at coordinate 288,344 of SKCR01031994.1, forward strand.
TTTTAGAGATTACATTTCAAATATAAGTGATGTATTTTTTAATTTTTAATATTTGATTTGACAATGTAATTTATAAATATAATTTTGACAATGTAATTATAAATATAATTTTAATGTAATTGAACAGTTACTAAATTAATAGTAATCTCTAAATATTATATTACTACTACTAATAATATAAATTGAAAACAGATTCCAACAATTTAGACAAGTAATTAGTGAGCTAAGTAACAACTCATTCATTTTTTTTTTATATTTTAAAAATTCGTTTTCATTCAAGAAATAATGATCTGACGAAGGTCGATCATGGACAAGCATTATCTTCAATAAATCTGTGAGGCATTAGAGATTACTGTTCAATTACATTAAAATTACATTTATTAATTTTCTTAACAGTTGTAGCCTATTTTTTTTTCTTTTACTATTTAAAAAAAAAAACTAATTTAATATGACCTAAATTAAACTAGGCAAAAATACAAAACTAGCCCTCCAATTTTCACGTTTTTTTTTATTTCAATCCTCTAACTTTCAGTTTTGTCAATTCAATCATCTAACTTTCAATTTTTGTCAATTCAGTCATCCATTAAACGGCGTCGTTTTGGCAGCAGTAACGGATTTGTAACGGAGGACTGAATTGACAAAAATAGAAAGTTAAATGACTGGATTGACAAAACTGAAAGTTAAAGAACTGAAATGAAAAAACGTGAAAGTTAGAGGGTCAGTTTTGCATTTTTGCCTTAATATTATATGTTAATTTATTAATTTATTAATAATTATATATATATATATTCTTTATTATTAGTTTATTTAAATTTTTAATTACATATGATTAATTATTAATTATTAAAATAGTTAGTATTAATTCTAATTAGTAATTATTTATTATTTTAATTATAATTAATAATTATTTATATATTAATTACATATTATTTATTTATTAAATTGTACTTATAATAATTTTGTGATTTCCGTCAAGATTTGGGAATGAGAATCTCATTTTCATGGGAGGTGATGTGAATAAAATTCTCATTCTTTAAGTGAGCGAGACCCACATATAGTCATTCACATTCTCATTTTAATTTTTAATAAGTAATCATTTTTTTCGTTATCATTCAACAATCCATCAATACTACTTTTATTAATTGGTAATCAGAATGAGTTGGAATCGGAATGAATTAGAATCAGATTAAGTTAGAATCAAAATAATGGATTGGAATCATAATAAGTTGTTTACTTGAATTGCGGGAATCTGAATCAGAATCAACAATATTCTCATTGATGTGTTTACTTTGTCTCGTAATCGGAATGAATTGTTAAAAAATTATAAAATTACACTTAACTAAAATTATGTATTTTTCATTAATAAAATAAATAATTAGATAGATATGCTAATTTATAATAATATAGTGCATATGATTTTTATCATAATCCACTATTTTTTTATGAATAAATTATTTTTATTATTTTTTATAATTTAATGAAGGATAACTAATTGTTGATCATGTTTTAACCCTCAATATTCAAAGAACCCAACAAAATGATATATGTAATACAAAGTAAAATTTGTTACAAAAATATCGTTGAAGTAATATTATTAATATAACTTGAGAGTTGATCCAAAATGCTTATAATTAATCCTAAAATTTAAAATTTAAAATCCACACATAATATATAATAAAATAAGTCAATGTGAGTTCATAATCATAAAATCCACATAATCTTAAAAGTTCACGTAACATGAATTCATAAATCAACCTACTATAAATATAAATGCAAATTGAAAATCAAAACATAGAGCAACACAAATTCAAAGTTCGAACATCATAACTCATATATAACTATATCCTACGACGAAGCATTTGAATGACATACCCCTTTTTGAGTTGATCATGTATGGTAAAGAAAACGCGTAGCAAATCATGTTTCATAACCAACATACTAGTTTCGTCATATATCAAATCCTCATATAAGCCATCAAATTTCATCATTTCTTCATATAATTTAGCTTGTAATACATCATTATCAGCAATAGAAAACACATTAATCGGACCATCTAGTTTAGGTACCATCGCTGCAACTGACTCAACCGTTGACCCAATAATTGAGCACATATGATCATAATTTGTGTCTCATCATTTCTTCATACAATTATCTTGTAAATCAGCTACATCATTATCAGCCGTAGAAAGTATATTAATCAAACTATCTATCTTAGCTTAGGTACCATCGCTACAACCGACTTAGCCATTGACCCAATAATTGAGCATATATGATCATAATTTTTGTCTTTGGTTTTTCTTTTTTGGGTCTTATTTGTTGAACCACCTAAAGCACTATCAAATTGATGCCGATGTGCATCTAATCGTGGAGTATATGACATACTATCAACAAAATTTTCCATAAAATGCTTATTAATCGAGTCACTGCTTAAATCCATATTAATATTGTCATCTTGTCGTACCTCCTCTTCATCATCATCTACATTGCCAAGATTAGCTCTAGTGGCTTGATCACGATCATAAATCTCACCAAAAGTATGATAATGAGGAAATTATTTATCAAATAAACCAACCACATCTTTTCTTTTACGTTGTCAATAACAAAAATGAGTTATTATTACCTTTAAATACTCATGAAAATATTTACTAACTATTCTTCTAAATCTTTTAAAATTAAAACTAACCACCCAATTCTTAAAATGATGTGGTAGGACATACAAAAACATTACAAGCATCTCCTATGGAGTTAAATTTCCAGTGCCAACTAAACCACATTTCTCACAAAAAAAAAGCTTAAATAATTTTTTAAATGTTCGTCTATCCATTCTTATTTTTGACAAATATTTCACATCACTTTCATAAACCAACCATATAAATAGCTCAATTGTTGATAAACTCTTACGATTGACTTTTGATTCTCTAATCTCCTTGTGTAAGTTAAGCAAAGATGGGAATACATAGCAACACACACAACCATAATCATTTGCAAATTGCAACATCAAAAAAAGGAATTTGAAAATTTTTAAAAGGGTAAATATGTCACATTTTAGGAGTGAGATTGTCATTCCAAGGGGACATGCGGGAATCACAATCTCATTCCACAATCCAATTTTTCACGAGGTCTATTTTTTTATTCTCATTCCCCGTTCATTTTAAGCAAGTAAATACAATATTCATTCTCATTATCCATTCAAATTCCATAATCTAATAAGTAAACACACCATCAGTAAACACGCCATAATAATAATAGAAATTTCGATTGTAATTCGAGAAAATTTTTCATTCCAATTAAAAAAATTAATAGAGATTCAAGATAATTTAATATTTGGATTTGACATGATGTTCCAATTATCCTAACTACTTTTATGTAACATTGATAATAATAACAAGAACCTATCAAAAAATAGATATGCATAAGTCAATTTCCCTTGTTGGAAAAAAAATTATTTAATTTATATATTAATAATAACTAACTAATTTTGAATGTGAAGCAACACTACATGAATTATTAGAATTTACTAGAATATTTGAAACATTTAAAATAAAATATGAAGAAATACAGATTATGACATATAAATGCAACATATTGAATTATATTGTATTGTATTAAAACGTTTTATTTTTCAAATGAAAAAATCATGTTTATAATGTTAAATATAAAATATGAAGAAATACAAATTATGACGTATATAATAATGTCTTAAATATTTGCATAAGAGTTATAATCCTCTGCACACCAACTTTGAAAATGATGGTGATTTTTTATTTGAATTAGATAGAATGGAGTGCATAATAATTTATAATCAATATAAAAACAAAATGATTATTACTTTTTTTTTTAATTAAAAAAAAATATGGCACTATCATGTACATTACAATTATGTGGGTAAGTCCAAATCAAACATCTACTATTAACGTTAATTCAAAATTTTATAAGAAAATATATTTGGGAGATTTAAACCCTTAATCTTAAAGATAAGATGAGAATTTATCCCCGACTCAACTTATGAGTTATAAGTTGTAGCCCGTGATTGCTATGTTATACTTGATAAAAAAAATGATAAAATCTCTTGCGATGTTATAAAGATTTAGATATCGTTTAGTAGAGAATATTGATTGATAGTAAAAGATAGTTTATAAATATTACAGTGAAAATATAAACTAGTTTATAAACTCACTAAATTCTACGTTAAACGATCCGACTCACTTATCATTATGTTAGGCCACTTAAAAATTTACAAATTCAACTATATCAATAGAATTGGTGTGTCAATGAAGACTAAAAATCAAGTTGGTGGGTGTAGGTTTTGGGGAAAAAAAACCTAAAAAAATAAACTACCAACCCCAACATTTTTTTTTTAGGCAGAATAATTTTTGCTTAAGTTACTTGAATAGCCAATAAAAAAAATATGGCACTATCATGTACATTACAAATATGTGGGTAAGTCCAACTCAAACATCTACTATTAATGTAAAATCAAAATTTTATAAGAAAATATATTTGGGAGATTTAAACCCTTAATCTTAAGGATAAGATAATAATTTGTCCTTGACTCAACCTATGAGTTATAAGTTATAGCCTGTGAGTGTTATGTTATAATTGATAAAAAAAATGATAAAATTTATTGTGATGTTATAAAGATTTAAGTATAGTTTGATAGATAATATTAATTGACAGTATAAGTTAGTTTATAAGCTCGTCAAATTCTAAATTAAACGATATATTATTATTTAAACTGACTCACAAAGAGTGGGAAGAGAATTTCATTATCATTATGTTAGAATTGGTGTGTCAATGAAGACTAAAAACCAAGTTGGTGGTGTAGGTTTTGGGCAAAAAAATAAAAAATAAAAAAATAAAAAAATATACTACCAACCCCTTCTTTTAGGTAGAAGAATTTTGGCTTAAGTTACTTGAATAGCCAATAAGAATGCTTTTCACCAACCACTAATAATTTTATTTTCAATTGATTGTCACACTTTGCTACTCCCTCTTGTTAAATGAAGACTTTGCATATAAATTAATCTTTTTTAAACAATAAAATTCTTAATCATTAGTTGACTAACCAACCAAAAATTTAATTTTTATTGACTATATATATACACACAAATCTAAATTGACTAGCCAACCAAAAATTTAAATGGGCTTGAGCCTTGTTTTATTTCAAAATCATCATTCTTTTTTGGGCTCAACTTTCAATAATCTAACAATTGTACAAGAGATTTGCTTATAAATTCTCTTATAACATAAATTTAGTAAAATATTGCAACAATTGTAAACTCATGTGAGGTAAGATTTTTCTGCTTGAATTTTTAGATACATGATTATGAGAATAATTTTAATTATAGTTTATTTCTTCATTTTTAAGAATTTTATTTTTGTATGATTCAATCCTTTCTTTATTAAAAATTAAATAAAAATCGTCTATGCTGTAAAGACAGTCCTATAAAATTTTATATTTATTTTCATAAACAGGTTATGTTTTAAGAGATCTAATCCATTTATAAAAATGAATGTGGGAGTTTCAAAGTACAATTTTCTAAAATAATTATGAACTTTTTTAAATGAGCTAAAAAATTATTTTTAAAATTATATTAAAATGTACTGATATTGTATCAGAATTTTCTTTTAAATTGTATTTGATTCTATTAATATTACAATCAAAAATCTATTCGATATAATAGTGTAGTTTATAATTTAAGTTTCTAAAGACTTATATCTACTATGAAAGAAAATCAATTTATAGAATGCACATAGAGAATTTAAACTTTTGATATTAAAAACTTTTAGGGTCCATCTCTCTAACAATTTACAATTAGTAGTTTGAAGGGGAAAATAAGTTATATTATTACTTGTATTTTCATTTTTTCTTGTTAATTTCGGTTAAAATTTAGGGTTTGCTTTCAATTTTTGTGGTTCATTCAAAGGTATGAGAAAATTGGGCCCAAGGCGACCCAATTGGCTCTTTTGTGATTTTGTTTGGGCCACTAAAATTTGAAAAACTCGATATTTTTTTTTTATTTCAGTTCAGACTTTAAAAAAAATTGAAAAAATAGTAATAAAGAGTATCAATTTAAATTTTAAAAAATATTGAAAACATTAATAAATAATTTAGACATGAGTTTTTTCAAATATGACCTATTTACCGCCTATTTTTATTCTCTCTATCAGATTTTTTTTGCAAAAGAAAAGTTCTATTTAACCGCTTGAATAGAACTTTTCTAAAATCTCTTGATTTCCTCTATTTTGTATAATTTCTATTTTTTTTTTCAAACTCAGAGCTTTTAACGAAAAAAATATTTAATTATTTAGTTGTGAATATGAAATTTTTTATTAAAAATTATAAAATTACTTTTACAGGTAAGTTTTCTAAAATTATTTTAGGTAATAAATGAAATAATTTTGTGAAATAAAATAAAGATATGATATACAATTTCATTTTTTTACAAAAAAATTATAATATTTACTATCAAAAGCTTAAAATTTAGAATTTTATTAGTAGAGGTAAAATAAATTTTTTAATCTCAAAAAACTATATTCAAAATGTAATCAAACAATATCAAAAATTTTAAAAAGAGATTTAGAGATTAAAAAAACACTTTTTACTAATAGAAAAATTATACTAAACATAAACTTAATATAAGATATCTCGAGTTCGACCCACTAAAATGGATAAGGATTGAATTGCTATAAGACATTAATACATTTCACCATTCACAATTAGGCATGGCAAGTAGACCCAGACCCAGATCCAGACCCGGACCCGGACCCAGACCCGGATGCCCGGGGTCCGGTTAGACCCGGATCCGCAAAAAAATTTGCAGATTCGAGTCTTTAATATGAAGACTCGCATTTAACCGGGTCCGGATGTGGGTCCGGGTGGTTCCGTACCCGGGTACCCGGGACCCGGTTAAATAAAAAACAAAAAATAATAATTTAAAGTCAAAATTAATCAAAATTTTGAAGTTCAAACTTAAGTATTTTAATGAGTTTTGTAATTCTAATTCATATTTATCACATTTCTAATATGTATTCAAACTTGTTGTGATATTATTAATACATAGTATTGAATAGTGGAGCTTAAAAAAAAACAAAAAAACAAAACAATGGAGGGGTTGCGAACCCGGATGCGTTTTTCCGGATTCACATCCAGCCCCGGGTTGCCTGAAGAACGTGCAGATCCGAATGTACAGACCCGAATCTGGATCCGAATTTTACCATCCCTATACACAATCCCCTGTAACACATCTATCCACAAAGACATGTATATCATTTTGATCTTTAGCATAAATGACAACTTGTTTGTATATTTTATACATTCAAAATTACAAAATGAACACGTGTTAATGATCTACAACTTCTTTTTTATTTTTAAAAAAATTCTACCCAAAACCACCCGATCCAAATTTAAGCGGAACATATAAATCTTAGACTGTCCCAAATTATTACAAGAAATGCACCTCAAATCTAAGACTTAAACAATCAAATCCTAGACCTTATACCACCAAACCGAACCCCAATACAACGTCTTCCTCTTCATCAATGTTCCTCGACTCTCATCCAAAATAATAATAATAATAATAATAATAATAATAATAATCAAATTTTTGTTTTAAAAATTCAAGAATGAAGATCATATGATCATTTAAAGAACTGCCAGAGGCTGAGATCTATCAAAGCTCCCATTCATAACTCTCGGCCTTGGTGGCTTCTTCTTCTTCTTCTTCTCCATTAATCCTTTACTCTCCATTGTTTGATCTCTTTTCCCAAATCGAATTGAAACTGGACTCACATTCATCTGTTGAATCCCATCTTTTGTTGCACCAACATGTACAAGAATCCTTGAAATCCCTGCATAATGCAAAGACTCAGAAACCTGTAATGGTGTCAGATTCTTGCTTGTTCTTGCCTCAACATCAGCTCCCCTTTTCACTAGCAACTCAGTCACATCCACGTGCCCGGATTCCACTGCACAATGCAAAGCTGAGTATCCATCTCCATCCTTGGCATCAACATCAATCCCTTTATCAATCAGCATCCTCACAACATCAATCTTCCCCTTAAACGAGGCTCTATGCAGAGCAGTCCATCCATTCTGGTCTCTCCCATTGATCGCGGCGCCTGTTTCAATCAACCTCTGCACAGTCCTCGTCTCCCCTTTCCTTGCAGCAACACAGAGACTGTCACCAAGCTTCAATGAGTCAAAGAGACGGGAGTGGCCATACTCAGCAGCAACATCATAAGCAGTCTTGCCACTCTTGTTTCTAATATTTCTATTACCACCGCCCTTTTGTAGCAACAGCATAACCATTTGATCATCTCCATTGCTCGCTGCAATATGCAGCGGCGTGTCACCATCTCTAGTGTTGCGTATATCAGGACTTGCCCCGTTTGCTAGCAGAAGCCTCACGCAATCTCTCCTTCTATCTTCAACCGCGAGATGAAGAGCTGTGATGCCATCTTTGGTTAAGGCGTTAACATTAGATCCTTTTGATAACAGAAGCTTTAGTACATCCAAATGGCCGCCTCCTGAGGCCAAGTGTATAGGCCCCCGAGTTGATGTTTCAGATCTTTCAGTTATGGCTTTTCTTGCTAGTAAAAGCTCAACAATAAGTGCTTCCCCTGAAGCAGCCGCGGCTTCTAGTGGAGTGCTACAGCCGCAGCGGCCCTGAGACTCAAGATCCGGATGAAACTCTAACAAAAGTTGAACAATATCTGGCCTGCTTTGAGCTATAGCAATATGAAGCAGCGTTTGTCCTTGTTCATCAACAGAATCAGCAGGGTTCCAATCCGGGTCACTCCGTTCAAGAACTTCTCTAATCTCATCCATGGCTCCATCCTTTACAAGCTGGACCAGAACAAGGGAACCAACGAACATGATCTTGATTCCACTATCAATAAACACTTGCTTCTTCCTGGTAGTGAACCAGTCACCAGGAACAGAATCCAGGGTCGATGCAGCATCTTTAATGGCTGCCCCTGGAACAACAACGCTGTGCAAGAGGAATGAATCATCACATTGAGGGAAAGAATCCGGAAGGATTGATCCTGGAGGAAGATGATACACGATCTCTAGTGTTAGCGTCGCGAGTGGTGATATGATTCCTGAGTGTGGCTTCACTGTATATCGAGTCTTGTTCGTCGCCTGAATCCTGAAAGCAACAGGCATCGTGTACATAACATTGCGGAGAGTCAGCTCCCCGGAACATTTCTGCCCTGGTTCAATCCTGACGGCAACAACATTCGAAGGCTCCAAGCTTATGAGCCTGTCCATTAATTTTACTCTCGATTTTCACCAAGCCCCTGATCTGATTCCTGGATTAATTTTTCCGGTGGGTTTTTGGTGGCAAGGAGAAGGAAGGGATTATTAGAAAGTGAAGAAGCTGAAAGCGTTGGTGTATTTTAAGAGAGGGGAAATGAGGCCGGCTCTAATGGGAAAGTGCCAAGTGGCGGTGTTAAAAACAATGATGATTTATTCTGTGTGAATGAGGAGAAAATCTACGGTGATGTCATGTCATCTGTGTAATAATTCAATGATCCATTGTCACGCGGGTTAAAATATTAAAAAATAACTAAAAAAAATGAATATTAAATCATATATGTCGTTTACTAATTTATTGATAATACCACGTCATCCATATCTCCGTTACATCGAAGAATTACTCGTGTATAAGACTTGTAAGACAGAGTTGTGCCAGTTGGGAAAGTTAAAAAAAATCCTGAAGCTGTCCGCAAAGTCACTTTCAGGATTCTATTATTATATTATTCAAAACAAAAGCCATTTTTGTTGGTTTTTTTTTTTTTTTTTAACAACTAAGAGTGAATCATCAGACAAAATTGTAAAGAATATGTTGCTAAATATATTATATAATATTGAAATTGAAACAATGATTACAAGGGGAAAATGGCTTCCTGTAGCTTTATGTAAGTGCTTTTTTGGGATTATTAATTAAGTAAAAATAATGTCACTTTTGTGATGTGGGGAAAGAAGCTGAAATGGTAAAATCATTTACTTGGCCATTGGGGTTTTGTTTATTGATTCTGATGGTGCAATCTGTTGTTTCTTTTTTTTTTTAAATCGTTGGAAATTTTATTGTCAAACCACCATTTTCGGTAATAAACGAAGCTGGTAAAACTTATGATTGTCTCAAGCCCTTATAAAAAATACATTATCTGGATTAAAACCCAAAACTTCAATATGAGATCCGAATCATACACTACTGGTCTATTTTGCTTTTAATAAAGTTGTGAAAAAAAGATTAAAATTCAATTAAAATCCTCCTTTTTTTTGTTTAATTGGAGGCGAGTGCCACACAAGCTACAACATAAATTATCCTTGATTTATAAAAAAAAGTTAATTTTCGATTAATAAATATTAACGTACCATATCATTATGCATAAAAAGGAACCAATCGATTAACCTTTCGTTTTTACAACAAGGATCAAACCAATTGAACAAATATAATTTGTTCTCTCCTATTTTTTTAATATATATTTCTTTATTAATATCATGCTTCTCATTTAAAAATAATAATAATAAAAAAAAAAGAAAATTATGGCAAGACAGACAAGGGACAGCAAATCTTTTTCTATTTTGTAAAATCATGATGACCACAAATGTGTGGTTTTTGGGGCAAAAATATCAAGTCAATGTATTTAGCATTTGTCTATTGAAACCCAAATCAATATAAAAAAAATGCACATGAAATTTTATATCAAGTACTCTTATGGGTGTACTTTCCATGAACCAAAACAAATGAAAGGAATTTATGTCTAGAGTTGATGGTTATGTTAGAAATTAACAAATGAAATTTGATTATGCAAAATGCTAAAACAAACACACACATACTCTTTACTTGGTCATAAAAATTAAAAATAAAGATTAAGTTGCTTTCTAAATGATTCATTTATTGTTTTCAATTAGATAGTGGTAGAAGATTAATTTATATTCTTGATTTTCCTTCAATTAAATCGATCCGGATTTGGCGCTGGGTTGATATGGATTCGATGTTGAGATGAGTTTTTTTTTTAATTATAAATATTGATTGATAATTATTAAATAATAATTTAAATATAACTGAATTTTAATTGTGTATTGTTATTAAAATACGTTTAATAAAAGAATATGAAAAATTCAGTACATATCAATTCAACATTGGATCCAATTTTAATTAAAATTCACCATTGTGTTGAATTTTCTGATTTTTCTGATGGCTTGTTCTTTTCTTATTTCTTTGACTCTGATTTATAATGAGAAGCTACCAAATTTGCCCATTAATATTACTATTAGAGTCCATGAAATCTTAAAAATAATTATAATAGTTGTGGTTATAGAGTTTTAGAGTTTTTTTTATGCTCGGTTAATAACAATAAAGACAAAAAGAGGAATTGCATAATGAAATGTGAGAGATAATTTATGAATGAATATTTTTGTGTAATGTGTAACTCTTTTTTTTTTTTTTTTTTTTTTTAAACAGGAAAATATCATTAAAAACCAACTAAATTACAGATGATGGGGATTGGAGGATCGTCCCTCCAGAAATTAAAAGCAATTTTGGCCAACGTATGAGCTTGCACATTGCACTCTCTAGGCTTAAACTAGATTTGAAAGCCATTAGTATTTTTAATAGCCTCTTGAATCTTTTGAATTATCCAATAGATCTCTTTTGAAGTCTTAATATTCCCCTTAATGAGCTCCACCATATTTTTAGCATCTAATTCAATAATGATAGGCGATAAATCAGCTTGCTTGGTGTCATGGGCCAACTTTTTCTTTAACGGAAAAAAAAGGGCACGTGCGACACTTACCAAGGGACACGTCCCGTGTAAGTCAGTCTATCTCCAGTCTCTACACCCAAATTCTCATTTTTGGGAAGTTTCAGACCCTTAATAATATAATAAGATATGGAAGCTCGCAAGCTATCTCGAAGCATACACATGCCGGCTCGTACTACACCGGGACCTGGCACTCAAATAGCACAACTAGATATAAAAATATGACATTTTCCAACCAACACAATCTCGACAATACACCATTGTCCACACATTGTCTAAGGGCGAGAAGGTTCACGGTTAAAGTCTCAAGACCACCGAAGCCTCCTTGGCCACCCTAAGGTTCACCTAGGCTCCCCCCCTCTAAAGAGGTTTTAGAGACATTGCACATGTTTCACCAGTATACACACCTGGTGCTTGAGTTGTCACACCCCCCCTCTAAAATCTATATTAAGAGGAATTTCCGAGAACTCTTTCAGCGATTCAATAAGCCATAATATAAGTTTGGGTTAAAATCTCGTCCTTAAACGAGCTCGTCTTGATGGTTTTCCACAACAACCCCATTGTTGTGGTAAACTGCACGGTAAGGCCCAAAAGTGGGCACACTGCCAAAATCTCCCGGTAAATCTCAAAATCTAACTCTGGGACTGAAATTTCCCTAGTACAAGTGACCATAAGATTCACTTATGAACTTGTTCCAACTCGATCCGGCTCCCCGACACGTTAGCTCCTTCACAATGCCCCAAACTAGGCTAACGTCTAACTACAAGCTTGTATATCTCTAATTCTCCCGACAAACTTCCAAACGAGACCTCACGGGTAAAATCTCCCCAGTACATAGGCCCATGAGAGATACTTAGGACCTAGAGTGAGCTCAATCCGGCACTCTGAAACATAAGGTCCTTCACAATACACCAAAACTACGTTAGCGCCTAGCGTCAAACTAGCGTATCTCTAAATCTCTCTATAACTTCAGAACGGGACCTCACGGGCGAAATATCTCCAATACATATGCCCATGAGAGTTACTTAGGACTTGGAGGTAGCTCAATCCGGTATTCCGGAACATAAGCTCATTCACAACTCCACAATACTACGCTAGCGGCTAGCGACAAGCGAGCATGTTTCTAATTCTCCAGGCAAACTTCCGAATAAGGCTTCACATATGAAATCTCTCAAGTACAAGGTCCCATGAGAGATATATTTGACCATGAATGAGCTTGATACGGTGTCCCGAAATATTAGCTCATTTATAATGTGACTGAACATCCTAGCCTTAAGCTAAGACCGTGACATCCTCACCCACTTCATCGATCGGTGTCCTCGATGATGACGTAAATTGAGGGTTGTTTAAACTGTATTTGATCATGAATCTCTTTCGATTCTTTATAAACAAGGCACACAGCGAAGACATTGCAATAACATTTGTAACAACGAATGAAATTACATGTCCACGTTAGTAACATTATGCAAATTTATAATGAATTGGGCACACAATATCTAAACACAACAACATCATATACACTCCCGTATATAAGTCTTTGTTTTCGATATAATGGCTCAACTCTATCACTAGACACAAGCTCCCGCACATGGTTGGATTACCAACCCAACACACTGCTCATACAGCTTCTAGGAATCCCCATCATTACATGTGGAACAACTCCACACACGTGATTGTGTATTATTTTTCGTGTCCAGTCTCAGTCACAACTCCATACAAACTCACATGCAGAGTGTTTCTGATTTCGATCACTACTTTATACACGTTCTTGTGCACGGGTTTTCATTTTCGACTCATCAACTTCTTACAAAAATGCACCATACACGTGTACGTGAATGAGTTTTGATAAAAACAAAGGGGTTTTGTTTGTTTTGATTATGAATAGATCGATTATTCTCTTCACCTTGGCCCTCGCCTACCTGTTCTTCAAGGTGCTCGGCGCAGCACACTGGGTCTCTCGAAGACGAACACACACACGATCAATAATTAGCCTATGATGGAGCTAATTTCTCATTAATCCCCTTTGGGACACACGTAGTTGCTCTCATATCACTAGCAACTATCTCATTCTCACACTCAACTCTGGGTCACTTGCTTTGTCATGAGCTTCTCAATTGTGTCGATACTCAACTGTCGCAGATTGAATTATTTCCATATCGTATTATAGCTCATTCCCACGAACACTCTTGGTCATCTCGCCTCATTATAATCCCCGGGTGCTTCCCACCCCACTCTGGCACTCTTGCCAATTCTACGATGACTCTCAAGGTCGTTTCATAAAACTTTCTCCGATATTAGATCACTTCCTCGATGTAATCGTCATTCTTAAACTCACTTCAAGACCAAAGTCACTCATTTGGCCCATTACCAGTGCAACTAGTACACACTCTCTCATTTCGACTACTCGTAGTCGCATTATGCCACAAGCATTCTCCAAAACGTACGCATCTCGACTCTTCCGAGACCACACTCACATCACTGGCAAGGCACTCTGCCTTTACATGCACTTTACATCGCTGAAAATATTTCGACCTCTGTCTTCCACGTGATCGTTACATAACTAACACGATAGTTATCATATTCCATAAGGGTCTTTGGGGATACCTGACTCATTTCAGGTTCGTTCCCCCACTTTTACTTTGGCCTATCTCAAGCCATTATACTTCTGTTGGCATTCTCACTTTAGGGAGTCCACACAACTCGTTACTCATATCCTTAAGTTGATGGCCTTCCTACTCACGGGAATCCAAACAACTCATTGCTCGTAGCCTTAAGCTAATGGCATTCCCGCTCATTGGAATCCAATCAACTCATTACTCGTAGCCTTACAAAGGCTTTATTTCTCAAAACTACTCAACCTACTCGCATGAAATATTTGGTCCTCACCCAGTTTCAATCATTGCTTCACATGAGAGGGCTCACTCATCTCGACTCTCTATCACGTTCTGGCATCCAACTGCCATGGGAAAATAGTTTCACGCCCCTTTGAACCTCACACAGCTTCAATCAACCCCACATCGGGTTCTCATGAACACATATCATAATGCCAATATAACATCGACACCCTCGTGATGTTTCTCGTATATCCCAAATTTCTTTCACACTTTCATGATGTATAAACCACTTGCTTGTCTCTCGTAGATAAGTTTCACATCCATTTCGGGTCTCTCCCGAATATTTTGGCTACATCCGAGCCAACCTCATGTGAAACTAGCACTTCTCATGTGCTCTCATATTGTCTCACATCAATCCATCTCAATTAGGGATTTACACTTCCCTGCGTGTACCGTCGGACACACTCACGGCTTCCTCTCGAGCCGTTTCTCTATCGAGGCTTCACACTAGCCTTACAATGTCCACATCATCTCAATAACATCTACTCACATCGGTAGACATTCCACGTGTTAGTCTCTAAGACATGCCACAAGATCCTAAACATGATTCTATGTGTGAAATATCCAATAAAAGTGGCGAAATCACTTATATTGATTTGGAGAAAAATTAGAAATTTTCCTTTGGATGAAGCTCCAAGCTTGTTGTTTGAGTTGTTTGTACCTTGGGTGAGTTTCACTATCACCTCAAATGACTCCTCTAAGTGCTAGCTTGGTGAAAATTTTGAAGCAAAAATTCACTTCCATGGAGAGCAAGGTTCGGCCAAGAGGAAGAAGAAAGAGAGAGTGTAAGTTGTGTTTCCAAAAGTGGTAGTTGTGTGTGTTAAATGGATCCAATTAATAAAGCCACCCACTTCCATCAATTTAAGACTTTTGATGTAAGTCATGTGTTCAAATTCAAAATTTGTGTTGGCTTCCTCAACACACAACTAGACTTGGGCCCGGGTTCGTTTAATTATGATTAAATGAATTTGAAGTTGCTATATAATTAAATCCAATTTTAATTAAATAATTATGCCTCGCAAAATTATTATGATAGTCGCTTTCGAATTAATTCTAAATTAATTCGTTCGCTCGAATTAAAATCCAATTTTAATTTTGTATTGAAATCCGATTTCAATTAATATATCCGATATATTATTTTAGGCCCAAATAAATAAATTAAATTAAAAAAATCTAATTTAAATATTAAATTTATTTTATCGATTAATTCTAAATTAATCGCGTTCTCTCTTTTATACGAATTTAATCCTAGATCAATTATTGCCGTAATTAATCTCAGATTAATTTTCTCTCTCATAATTAATCCAGATTAATTATATATAAGTCAAATGTCATTGGTGAATCTTTGGGAATCGACCTAAGAGATTCATGGATATGTTGGCAGTAAATACAGTTATCAGACTATCCAAACACGTGCGTACCTCGTACCACGTTCTCACCGATTTACAAGACATTATTGGCTTCTAGCAAAACACCGTGCCTACCCAATTCTCCAGAAATATTCGCCGAGGAATATCATCTGTATCAAGCGTAAATAAAATACAAGAAAACTTAAATAAATATACAAGATACTTTCATTTAGGTTTTCATGGAGAAATTCCTCTAAAGAAAGCATGAAAAAATTACAAAATTTAGCTTGATATTTATAGGAAAATCTAAAGGCTTCCACCAATTTCTCCACTAATTGCTCCACCAAACGTGGCACCAAACATGGCATCAAACATGTCACGAAATCCTCATTGGTGGAAGTTTGACAATTTTTACTTTTTTATTTTATTAATTTTATTTTATATTTTGAAAATGACTATAGTAATTATACAAAATACACTTGATTATTCATCAATTTTGGCCCTCCAAACTTTAGAATTAAAAAATATTTAAATCTGCAAAGTTGTATATCTTTGTGTCTTCTTTAATCTGGAACCTGAATCAGCTCAATTGGATATCGGATGAAAAAGTTATGGCCAAAATACCAAACTTACACAAAATTGGAATTTATGACTGCACTTCGTGACGCGATAGTAAATTTCCGTTTTCGCCTTTTTTTTGCTATGGATTTCATCGTTTTACCCCCGAGTTAATTCCATTAAGTCTCAATACTTTATTTATCTACAAAATACATCAAAACACATCAAAATGTTCATCAAACCCGAGAAACTAAACAAAATATTAGGTAAAAGGGGCTGTAAATATTGATATATTTTCCGCTCATCAACGCACTTAGAACTTGCTCAATCGAGTAATCTGCCAAGTGCTTGACAGTTCTAACAGTCCCTTTAAGATCAAAATTTTCCAACAGTTCCAAGAGAAATGGCATGGGCCTATGTTTCCCCGTCCTTATGAGATCTTGGACAAGCATCAGATGATACAATTCTCTTTGAATAAATATTATCAACCATATGGAGTAGACCCAAAATGCGTCTCTATGTAAAAATATTAATCTTAGAAGGAAAATCCATGCTCCAAACTTGTTGCTAGAATTTGAAGAAGCTGAAGATGTAGATGCTTCATTACGCTTATTACTCTGAAAATCTAAATGATAAACACTACTGTTGTTGTGATTCTTTTATCACTATAGAGTATTTTTGAGGAAAAACAAATCTATTACTACAAGAATAGATACTTTACAAGTATTACAACTCTTTACAAAAACTTTACTTTTACACTCCTAAAGCTTTCTCTCTTGAAGCTTTATAAATTTGGGATGTCCAGAGCTTACAATCAAGCTCTGTATTTATAGCCAATGTTTGGCTCAAATTTTCAACACATCTACAGTGAAGCACCTAAAGTTGGATTATTTGTTTCCTCTAAAATCAACTCCACCGAAAGTTGATAATCCTCACATGCATGACAATTTCTCTTCATGCATGGAAACTGGATCATCTGGAAAGAAGCTTCCCCATGTAGCATGTAGCTAGAACTCACAATTCTCCCCCTCCAGCTGCATTCGAAAAACAATCGTCATCTGACAGCTATCCCGACCATGTCTCTGCACATCTCTAGCTTGCCCAAAGTAACCACTTTCGTTAATATGTCGGCTGGATTCTCATCTGTATGGATTTTCACTAGTCTCACCAGTTGTTGATCCATCACCTCTCTTATCCAATGATAGAAAATATCAATATGCTTCGTCCGAGAATGATACATTGAGTTTTTGTTCAAGTCCAGAGCACTCTGATTGTCACAATATATCTTGTATTCTGTCTGTTTGATCCATAATTCTTGGAGAAAATGCTTTAATCATAACATTTCCTTCATGCCTCGGCTATATCAATATACTCAGCATCTGTTGTGGATAATGCAATACACATGTGATATCTTGACTGTCATGACACAGCTCCCCCAGCAAACGTATAGATGAAACCTGATGTAGATTCCTACCATTAAGATCTCCTACCATATATGAATATGTATAGTCTTCCCAGATTGGATCAGCTCCCCCATAGCACAAACAAAACTTTGATGTACCCTTGAGGTACATGAGAATCCATTTGACTGCCTCCCAGTGTTGCTTTCTAGGGTTAGAGAGAAAACAACTCACTACACCCACTGCGTGTGCAATATCTGACCTAGTATATACCATTGCATACATTAAGCTTCCAACAGCTGAAGAATATGATGACAATGACATCTACTCTATCTTTTTCTTGGATGAGGGGCACAAACTCTTGCTCAGTTTGAAATGGTGCGCTAGCAGAACGCTGACTGGTTTGACTTTATGTATATGAAACCTCTTGATTATCCGTTCAATATAACTCTTCTGTGAATGCCACAACTTCTTGTTCTGTCTGTTACAAACAATCTCCATTCCCAAAATCTATTGAGCTGGTTCTAAGTCTTTCATGTCAAAAGACTTGGAGAGTTCATTCTTCAGCTGGTTGATCTTCGCTGCTTCTTATCCAACAATCAACATGTCATCCACATATAGTAGAAGAGCAACAAAATTTCCATCTAGAAACCTCTGGATGTATACACACTGATCTGCTGCAGTTCTTTTGTAGCCTTGACCCACCATGAATGAGTCAAACTTCTTATACCACTGTCTCTGTGCTTACTTGAGCCTGTACAAGCTCTTTTTCAGCTTGCAAACAAGGTTTTCTTTTCCTGAAACCTTGAATCCTTCTGGCTGCTCCATGTAGATTTCTTCATTCAGATCACCGTGAAGAAATGTTGTTTTGACATCCATCTGTTCAAGCTCCAAGTTCAAACTGGCTACCAATCCTAGGATAACTCAGATTGAAGCTATTTTTACCACTGGTGAAAAGATGTCATCAAATTCAATTCTCTTTTTCTGTAGGAATCCTTTGACTACTAGCCGATCTTTGTGTTACACCACATTTCCGCCGCCATCTTTCTTGAGCTTGAACACTCATTTGTTCTTCAGTGTCTTCATTCCATGTGGGAGCTTGACTATCTCATAAGTGTAATTTTTCTGTAGAGATTCCATTTCATCATGCATTGCGTGCAAACATTTTTATTTATCTTTATGAAATACAGCTTCATTGGAAGTTTCTGGCTCCCCATCGTTAGTAAGTATTATGTATTCAGATCCTGAATATTTGGTTGATGGAATCCGACCTCGTTCAGATCTTCGTACTGGAGGTTTATTGATTTTTGGCTGTCTATTATCATCTAGATATGAGGACGATCTTGTAGCCTCTGATGGAGCAGGCTGCAGCTCCCCCTGCTCAACACCGTCTTCCTCATTCGGTTCTGCTTTCGGTATGTCTTGCACCCCATCATAATCTGTGGACACTCGTGTTGGTGCTGGGGTTGTGTCTGGATTTGCATCGATTTTGTTGGCACTGAAATTAGAAGACATCTTGGCCTTTTCAATGTCTTCTATTGTTTGGTCTTCAAGAAACACTACATCCTTGCTTCTGATGACCTTCCTTTTCTTCGGGTCCCATAGCTTGTATCCAAATTCCTAATCTCCATAGCCTATAAAGATGCATGGAGTAGTCCGTGCATCGAGCTTCTGCTTGAGCTCCTTGGATATGTGTGCAAAGTCTAAACAACTGAATGTTCTGAGGTGAGAATATAAGTGATTATTACCAAACCACAATTTCTCTGGAATTTCAAAGTTCAACAGAATTGATGGTGATTAGTTGATCAGATAGCAAGCGGCATGAACAGTTTCTTCCCAGAATGGATTTGGCAGCTTAGCCATGCTGATCATGCTTCTGACTTTCTCCATAATGGTGCGGTTGATGAGTGATATTTATATCACTATTTCCCACTCATTTAACCTAATATTTTGTATAGTTTCTCGAGTTTTATGAACGTTTTTATGTGTTTTTATTTATTTTGCAGATAAAAATAATATTGAGACTTAATGGAATCAACTCGGGGCTAAAACGATGAAATCCGGAGGAAAAAAATGTCAAAAACGAAATTTTACTATACGCGTCACGAGGTGCAGTCCTAAATTCCAATTTTACGCATGTTTTGTATTTTGGCCATAAATTTTTCATGCAATATCCGATTGAGCTGATTCAAGTTGAAGATTAAAGAAGACTTGAATATCTACAACTTTGAAAGTCAAAATAATTTCTAATTCGGAAGTCTCCATGGCCGAAATTGATGAACAATCATGTGTATTTTGTGTAACTACTATAGTCATTTTCAAAATATAAAATAAAATTAATAAAATAAAAAATAAAAATTTTCAAACTTCCACAAAAAATGCTTGCATGTTTGGTGCCATGTTTGATGCCATGTTTTGTGCCATGTTTGATGCCATGTTTGGTGTCATGTTTTGTGGAGCAATCAGTGGAGCAATCGGTGGAGAAATTGGTGGAAGCCTTTAGATTTTCCTATAAATACCAAACCATTTCATTTGTAATTCTCATGCTTTCCTTGGGTTTTTGTAAGGAATTTAAGGATTGCATCTTGTGTGTTTATTTTTCGTAATTTAATTTATGCATTTTTATTTTCAGTAATAATAGTAGTTCTTCTTCTTCTTCTCTTTTCTTTTATGTTTAGTAGTTAGATTTCCGTTGGGGGAAGGGTGAAGCTTTTATTATTTTAATTTAGATTAATCTCACTTAATTATAATATAGAAATTATATTTCAAATTAAAAGGATTACCACCATAATGACTGGTTTTATTTATTTGACATAAAGTAACACCGCCTATATAGCCGGTCTTTAGGTGACAGATAATTACCGCCTATATGGCTGGTTTATGGACAAATAATGTTACCGCATTTATGGCTGGTTGGACTTAATTAAAATCTGACTTAATGAGGATACCACCTATATGGAATATTATTGGGAGATTGAGAGATCACGGGCTTTACTAGAAGAAGATACACCCCAAATCTAGGAGCAACGGTCTGATTTTCTGAGGCCTGTTGTTCAGCCCAACAATTATCATTGGATGCCAGAACCAAACAATACTATATATGCTCAACAGAACGAAATGAGGAGATGTGTGATATGTGATGGTAACCACCCGAGCGATCAATGTATATACCTTTCAGAGTGGCAGAATTTGGAATCATTCAAGGTATGAAGAATTGTCATACTTTCCATCTTATCCACCATACACCTGTGATCTTCATCAAGAACCAGAACCATCCGAAAAAGATCAGATACTGCACATGCTCAAAGATTGGTTCGAAGAACGAGAAGCTCAAATTGATGCACAATTTCAGAGTCAAGCAGAATCCATTCAGAGAATGACTGAGCAGATCAGACAATTAACAGAAAACCAGAGCTACATACCTCAAGTATCATTTTCAGCTGATACTGATGAAGCCTTCGAGTACCAAACATATCACGATGACACTTTAGATGAAGATGAGGTTGAGCAGTATCAGGAACCAGAGGTATCAGTTCAGGAGCCCAAACCAGCAAGGTCTCTATTTGATTTTTATTATTCAGATTCTGACTCTGACAAAGAAGCTGAGCTGTTAGTACCAACTGCACCAACAAATGAGGATGGAATTATGTATCCTCAAAATGAAGATCTTGGAGATTGCTTTGCACTGATGTTTGAAGAAGATCTACCTGAGCCAATCATTTCACTCAGATCAGAGGATGAAGACCTAAAATCTGACATATCTTTACATCCTCAGGTTGACAATTTTGAAGCATGCATTTCACAGATGACAGATAAAGAGCTGAATGCGGAAATTTTAAAATATATCTGTGAAGAAAATGTGGAGCAAGAAACAGAGCAAATGGAAGAGGAAATGTCAGACCTTATTGAAGATCCAATGCATTCAGGCGAAACGTCACTGTTTTGAGGAGTACAAATCAAAGATATCGCCCAGATGATTGACAGAATGGAACTTCCATTCAAAGTCAAGCATCATACGAGACCTCCTCATTTTCTTTCTTTCTTTTCAGGAACCACTGGAGTGACAAAGATTAAAAAGGTGGCACGAGCACAAACTCTGACAAAATTCTTTTTGCCACTTTATCGTTGGAAGAGACATTTCAAAAGCAACGCTCACGGGATTGTCTTTAATCGGACGTCCAAAATGACACTAAAACCTCCTTGACAAATGGATTTCAGTCACGTCTGGCTGAAGACGATAAATTTAGCGCTGGCAGGGAGGCAACTCATGCAATTTGTTGTAATTTGTTTTCATATTTTGTGTGAACTTTTTAATTTTGTGTGTTATTTTTGTAGGGAAAGGCATAAACGAAGCATTTAAGACAGAATGAATGGTGTTTGGCAATCACAAAGATGAGATTTAAGTCATTAGTGATGGCTGAGTAAGAAATGGATTCTTGAGATGCATCCTAATAGATTTATATACCAAACGAGTGGCGTATTGCGTACACAATTCCCTTGCCTTAATTATTGCTTTGATTTACTTTTCTTTTGTAATACCAGACTTTTTGACCTTTCACGATTTCTTTTGTTTTTTAGCTAACAAACATCCTTTGGAAGATACTAGTGCTATTATTACTCACCATTTTTCAGATACTATAAATTCAGCCCGTCATTGCACTTTTGAAGGCATCCAGATTTGAGAAAGAAATACATAAAAAATGGAAGCTACTTCAAGAAGACGAGTTGAAAACATTTGTGTGTTTTACGGTACTAGTGTTGGTACTAAACCACAATACATAGAGGCATCACAAGAATTGGGTCGAGTCATGGCCGAAAAGAATATGCACTTGGTATATGGCGGAGGAAATCTTGGACTTATGGGGATCATTTCAAAAGCCGTACAGGATGGAGGCAGTCAAGTTTTGGGAATCATCCCAAAACCTTTGGCAGAGGCGAATCTGATAGGACCATCAAACAGAGAGGACTTATTGTGCCAGGTATGTCCGAGCGACTAGTAGAAATGATTAACTATGTTGATGCTTTTATTGCTTTGCCAGGAGGCTTGGGCACATTGGAGGAGATTTTTATAGTGCTATCGTGGGCGAACTTGAACATTGTTGTGATATTTTTATATCGTACCGCAAGTGTACGGTGTCAAGTTTTAGTATAAATGAGTTAAGAGTGTCGAATCCACAGGGATTGCGTTAACTCGCACTAAGTACTACAATTGATAATCCTAACTTTATTTAGAAAATAAATAATAAAGATTTTAATAATTAAATAAAATATACAAATATTTAGATAGGAGGAACTAATACTATAGAGATTATGGATCCTGATTTCACCTAGCTATCACCTATGTATTTGTCATGCCAATTAATCATTGTTCAGTTATATTGTTTATAAGTCAAGACTCCTAAAATATTCACTCCCTCTCTCGAGTGCCGAGTGAAAATATCATTAACTACAGACTTCGATATCTCTATAAAAATCCAATAGTTAACAACTCATTACGATTTGTGATTCTATGTTAACGACTTCAAAGGACTACAGATTCTCTCGAACTCTATAAAATCCTAGGCTATATTCTCTAGATCTATTCAAAATCTCCTCTCTCGAGTGATAGATTCTAAACATTCATCATCTTCAATTGTGGCCAGCAATCAAGAAGCATTAAACTCAAAAGAATATAAATAAATTAATAAAACTTCATAACAAAATTGATAAATAAAATACAAGGTTTGAACATAGATTACAATCGTTCTCCAAAATTAAGGA
Source organism: Zanthoxylum bungeanum (assembly GCA_019454045.1). Taxonomy (NCBI): domain Eukaryota; kingdom Viridiplantae; phylum Streptophyta; class Magnoliopsida; order Sapindales; family Rutaceae; genus Zanthoxylum; species Zanthoxylum bungeanum. Next base: position 312,080 of record SKCR01031994.1, read on the forward strand.
GTGAATTCATGGCAAAAGATAAAACAATAAATAATCAAGCCACGAATCTAATGGAAATCATTAGAGTTCTAAGAAAGAAATAAGAAGATAAAACCCGAATTGAATCTCTTCCTCTCCGGATATTAAAGCCTTTGTCTCCTCTTGTTGCTCTTCAATCCTCTCATTGGATCTCTAAAAATATGTGTTTCTGTGTTTTGTGCTCTATATTAGCCTCCTCTTGAGTGTTGGATGCAATGTTATATTTATAGTTGAGGCTGAGAGTCTTTGGGTGTCATTAGGATTATTGAAAACCCTAAGAATTTAATCCTGGAGCGTGTCACCCGCAGCGCCGCGGCCCTGGTTGAGTGGCGCCACGGCGCCAAAGTCTCGGGAAATTTGTATGGATGCGTGCAACTTGGGGAGGCGCCATGGCGCCTGCTTTTCTTCATTTAAATGGTGCCATGGCGCCATTAGTATTTCTTTCAATTTAACCTTGGCGCCATGGCGCCAATGCTTATGCATGTAAGTGGCGCCATGGCGCCTTAGTAACTTCAATGGCGCCTTGGCGCCATTGTGTCTGGAATATGTGTGAGCGATGGGCGCCAAGGCGCCTTTTGATTCGTCAATGTTCCTATGCTCGTCTCGTGTTCCCGAAACTTCCCAAAACGCGTGCAATTATTCCCCGATCCATATATTAATGCTCCTACAAATAAAACATAAAATAAATTATAAATGATATTAAATATCTCGAATTATAACAAAATAATAAGCTAAAGATATTGGAATAAGTGGGTATAAACCACACTTATCAAACATACACCAGAAACCGATTGAGCTATTTAACGTTGATGGATTTTATGATTTTCTTTGTGTGTTTCTTGATGATGTCCGGAGAAATGGGTTCGTGAAAAAACCTATGAAAGAACTCATCTTCACTGCCAGAACTGCCCGAGATTTACTCGACCAAATCTTGGCCTTTGAACCACAAGTTGACCCTGTCCTTTCCAAGATAAAATGGTCCGAAGACGATCGTGGTAAGAGGCGTCGGATAAATCTGGATCTTAACATTTAATTTTCATGTAGAATTTCAGCTAACCGGGGGGGTACTATCTTATAAACTCTTCTTCTTTTGTTTAAGACATTGGGGACAATGTCTCATTTAGGTTTGGGGGAGTGAATTAGTTGATTAGTATCTTATTTTTAGTTTGTGTGTTGTTTTTAGTCTAAAATTTTTCGAAAAATACAAAAAAATTGTAAAATTTTACAAAAATCAATTTTTTTTTTTTTTTTTTTTAATTTGATTAGTCGGGTGAAATTGGTAAGAGATAGTTGTGTAAGGAGTTTCCACTCATGAGACGTATCTTAAACCTATTTCGGAACAAGTTAATTTTTATTTATTTCTTTTTGAATTATTTAATTTGAAAATTCTCCATAAAACTGACTAAAACGGATCTTCATATGTTTAGTTGGTAGATATTATCAACATGCATAGTAACATACGGACATGAGTTGTATTTGAAAATTTTGTAATATTCAGTGCTCTAGTTTTATTGGAGGAAGCATCTATAAATGGCAATTGAGTAAAAAAAAAATAAAAAAAATAAAAAAATAGGTGTGCAAAAAAAAAAAAAACGTCTGAGATCCGAGTTATTAAGTCCGTAGGGGTGTTTTAACACCTAGTGCCCTAAAACCAACTGGTTTGGGAGTCACTGGCCTAAAGCTCGCTACATGGATCGAAGATGTTGCAAAATATATTTATATCTGAAGTCTGAGTAATTAAGTCTGTAGGGGTGTCTTAACACCTAGTGCCCTAAAGCCAACTGGTATGAGAGCCACTGGCCCAAATCTCTCTACATAGACGGAAGATATTGTATATAAATAAAAAAAATAATCAAAAATCAAAAGGAAAAAAAATCAGAAAAATCAGAAAAAATTCAATTGCTACAAAAAAGTGTGAATTCTGATAAAACTTTAGGACAAAAATATTACTCTCTTTTCAACTACACTTGTGACTATTGTGGGCAAAATGAATTGATTAATATTTTGTTGGCTGTGTATATGGAGAATGGTAAAAATAATCGGAGAATTTACTTATTCAGTAATTTAGAAAGAAACAAAACAACTAGTAACTTGGAGTAGAAGTTTCACCTGATTAGTCATTAACTTCTTTGTTCTCTTTTCTCTTATCTTTTTTGCTTTTGTGTGCATTAGTTTTACTACATTTTTACTTTTGTAAAATGTTTGTGGGTATCATTGCTGTAAACCCTCACGAGACTACAACTCGTCCACTAGGGACACCTAGGGGTTTAAAGGCTTAATGCATACACTAAATGCAAACGTGATCCCTACGAAAGTGGCTTAGCGTAATTTATTTTTATGTTATTTTATTTTATTTTTTGCTCGAGGACTAGCAGCGGTTCATTCTTTCAGCGACACCATTATGTTGTAGGGTGCGTGGAATCCTTTCATGTCGAATATCGTGACTCCCGCAATAGACATCGAACTCCCTGGAAGTGTACTCACCTCCATTGTCTATGCGAAGACACTTCAACTTCTTCCATGTTTCATGCTCGACCATGGCATGAAACATTTTGAAGTAGTCCAGGACCTGATCCTTTATTTTTAGAAAATACACCCATACATTTCGAGAAGCATCATCAATGAAAGTCAGAAAATATTTATTATCGCCTAGTGAATTCACTTCCAATGGACCACAAACATCATAGTACACCAGACTGAGTAACTCTGATTTTCTTGCAGAAGAAAAATTGAAAGAGACTCTATGTTGTTTACCGAATAGAAAATAGTTACAAAGATCTAGTGCAGCATTTTTGGAGACAGTGATTAGATTCTTCTTGGTCAAGGTAGACAACACTCTTTCACTCATATGACTGAGTCTCTGGTGCCAAAGATTATGAGAAGCCTTCAGTTCAACTACTTTGAGGCTTTTTGCATAAATCTTCACATGAGTCTTGTATAGAGTTCCGCAAATATGTTCTCGGGTGATGACAATGGCACATTTTGTCATTCTCCAAGTTCCTTTACTGAAGTGGCTAGCATAACCCTGTTTATCAAGGGCTACCCTCGAGAGTAAATTGAGCCAAAGTTATGGAACATGTCTTACCTCATTCAGGGTTATTATATACCATGTATTTGTCCGCAACTGTATTTCACCAATTCTCACTATCTGAGAATAACTGGTATTCCACATCTTCACTGCTCTAAAGTCTCCTGCTTTGTATATTGTGAAGAAATTTCTATGATGAACGACGTGGTAGGATCCTGCAGTATCTATCACCCACTCGACATCCTGAGTTGCTGTGTGAAGGCATGATTCTTCCTGGCCGGAGTATATAGCTACATCTCATGTGGTAACTATTAGTGTCTCTGTATCATTTTTCTTCGGCTGGTTATTACCTTGTCAATGCTCTCGTTGCAATTTCCGGTAATTATTTTTAGTGGCCTTCTATACCACAGTGGAAGCACTTGTATGTGGGCTTTCTCATGTCCGTTGATTTACTTCTACTTTTGCTTCTGCCTTTCTCTCTCCTTTGATTTTTCTCCCGTCGTCTTCCTCGATGCTTCGAGACAAGAGCTTCTGTTTGATCTGAGCTCACGTATTTTCTTATGGCTTCTTCATTAGACAAGGCGTCTTTTACCATAGGCATGGTATGTTTGCCTCTTTGAGCTGAGTTATTGAGAGTAGCCACCAATGTATCCCAACTGTCAGAAAGAGAACTGAGTAGTAAGAGGGCTTGAACTTCATCTGCCAGTTGCATGTCTACTGCAGACAACTGGTTCACCAGGTTCTGGAACTCATTGGTGTATTCTGCAACGGAAGTTTCACTCTGTAGCTTTAGGTTCACCAAACGCCTCATTATTAAGGTTTTATTCCGAGCTATCTTGGCCTGAAACATGTCTTCCAACTTTATCTATATTTCCTAAGCATTTGTATCATGTGCTACGTGGTGGAAGACACTGTAACCGATCCACTGTCTAATCTGACCCAAAGTTCTTTTATTGAGTTTATTAAATTCATACTCTTTAACAGATTTTGGTCTCACTCCATTCACCTTGATAACATCAATAAATATTTACAGTGTAAATAATCTATCATCTGAGGTCTCCAGATGGAGTAATTAGTTGTCGTCAGCTTGATCATTGCACTAGAAGAGGAATCTTCCATTCCTTTTTAAGTTTTAAAGTTTAAAATGAAAATATGTTAAAATTGGGGTTTAATTTCACAAATCGGAGGTTACCGTTGAGTCCGAAATGGTCGAAAATGGTCGATTAGACAATTCGTTAGTTTAAATCCGACTCAGAGACTGATTTGTAAATTTCTAAAACGTTATGAGGCTAAAATATAAATTTCAAAGACTTCAGGGGGTTCAGTGAAATTTATCAGGCTTGCTGACATTACAAAAAAATGTGTGGGACCTTCTTGCTGGCATGGCTGACACGTGGCGTTGACGTTCGCTGATGTGGCTGATGATGTGGCTGCTGATTGTGTGATGACGTGGGCTGAATGTGCACTGACTGTGCAATAATGTGGTTGCTGACGTGGTCTCTTCAACATCTGGATGCGCGTATGGTGGCGTGCGTGCTACTGGTCTTCACTCGCCGGCACGTTTAGGCTCGTGCGGCGTCGTTGAGCCTCCGTTCGATCGTCGGAAATATCACCATGTTCGTATCTGTGAACTAGCTGATGATATGCTCAAAATTATTTTTTGACAACTTTCCCGAAACCCAGATTTTCCGAATCAAGTTCCGTTCTTTGGTTTTACGACCCCAAAGTATAACCAAAGCTACCGATATCACTTGTTGTGATTCTCTGATCACTATAGAGTATTTTGAGGAAAAACGGAATCTATTACTACAAGAATAGATAGTTTACTAGTATTACAACTCTTTACAAAACCTCACTTCTACACTCTTAAAGCTTTCTCTCTTGAAGCTTTACAAATTTGGGATGTCCTGAGCTTACAATCAAGCTCTGTATTTATAGCCAATGTTTGGCTCAAATTTTCAACACATCTACAATGAAGCACCTAAAGTTGGCTTTTTTGTTTCCTCCAAAATCAACTCCACCGAAAGTTGATAATCCTCATATGCATGGCAGCTTCTCTTCATGCATGGCAACTGGATTATTTGGAAAGAAGCTTCCCCATGCAGCATGCAGCTGGAACTCACATGTTTGTAAAGAATCTTCTCATATCAAAAAGCCAGTACAAGTAGTCTTCCTTGGGCTGCCTAGGCAAAAGGATCCTTAAAATCACATTTACATCATCCTCTATAAACAAGTCACGCAACCGCCCTTCATTCCATCTTTGGAATTCATGATTCAACACGACAACCTTTTTAATTCCGGACAGAGAGGAAGCTAAAATGGATTTGAAGGATAAAGTTCTTGGAATCCATTAACTATTATGCATTACATTTTATCGTTACCTAATATCCATATAGATCCTTTTTGTAACAAATCCCCATCATATATAATACTTTTCCACACAAAGAAATGATTGTACCCTAATTTAGCTTCAAAGAAATGGCTATTCTTAAAATACCTTGCATTCAGGACCCTTGCCATATTAATGAATTTGGGTATTGAACGATACGCCCCACCCTTGCTTCGCCAACATTGCTTGATTGAAACACTTTAAGTTTTTAAACCTCATTCCACCCATATTTTAGGTTTGTAAAGCTTGTCCTAACAAGACTAATGGATCTTCTTATTTGTGTCACTCGAACCCCATCAATACCCGTTAAGTTTCCTTTTAATCTCCACGCAAAGACTCCAAGGAATTCTAAATGACCTCATAGTGTAAGTGGGAATAGCCTGCACTATGGCTTTGATTAACACCTCCTCCCTCGTGGGATTTAAACTTAAACTTGTTCTGCTAACTCTTAAGCTTTCTCAAATACTCATTTTTAGATTATCAAAAACCCATCTCTTGCTTCTGCCTACTATAGATGGAAGGTTCTCTAGTGTTCAGATTAAATATACCATTGATTGAGTCACATATGTTGCTCTCCGTGTTGGGGCTAAACATGACATAAGATTTATTGAAGTTGAAAACCAAGCCAGACACATTTGCATACTCATCAAAAAACAGATTCAGAGCCTTATACTTTTAAACCGTGGCTTGCGCAAAGCAATAGAAATCCATGCTGGAGGATCTATTTCGACGGAGACGTAAATAGCAAAGGTGCAGAGATTGTGATTGTTCTGGTAACCACAGAAGGAGAAACTTTGCATATGGCCAAAAGGTTAACTTTCTCGATCACAAACAACAGAGTCGAATATGAAGCCTGTATTTTTGGAGTAGAATCACTGATAGCCCTGACGGTGAGGGACGCTGAGGTCTACATCGACTCGATGTTGGTAATCTAGTAGATATTGAGAGTTGAAAGTGTTTGGGTTTTGGGCGATGGGTGCAGCGAAAGCGTGGTTCAGGCGAAATCGTAATTTTAAAACTTTTAAAATTACCGAATAAATTATTCAATATCTAATATGAATAATTTATTCATATTTCATCTAAACCTATTTATTTGATATCAAATGAAGACATAAATATATAGGAAACATCGTGAACTTTTACGAAAAACGTTTTTCCGCAAAATGACGCCAAACATTTTTTACCGAATTGACCTCCCAACACTTATGGGGACTGCCCAGGTCAGCCCCAATAGTGTTAGGGCAGTTCATGGGCTGACTGAACAGTGACGAACTCACTGTTTGGACAGCCGTCACCCGGTAACGCCATTTTTCACCGTTTTCGCTTATTTCAACTCCGAAACACTTTCTGGAAATTGTTCCAACTCCCAAAACACATCCAATACATTCATATGACATCAAATTCATCACAAAATTTCCAGTTTTTCCAGAACTGATCCAGAAACCGAAATTACCAATTTTCAAGCTTTAAATCCAATTAATCACACCACCAATCAAAGTCACCACACATGAACCACCCAAGAATAATTCTAGGTATTACAAGAGTGGTTATAACACTCTAGAATGACAACATGTCATCAAATGAACAAATTGGATCAATATTACCATAATATCATCCAAATCTACTTCACACATCACACAAACTTCCAATTTATCCACCACAACCAAAAGCCCCAATTTTTCAGAATTAAAGGAACCTTAGAACTTTTCTAGATCATCAAGAAATAAGAAACTAAATTTCCAAGCTTAGGTTTTGAAGAATTACCTTAAATCTCCTAAATCCTTAGCATTTTTTCTTGATTTTCCTTCATTTCTTCATGGTTTATTCAAACCAAGATTGAGAGCTTTTCTTATGGTGTTTGGTCAGCCATGGGTGGATAAAAATGAAGAAGAAAAATAATTTTCCTTTTAAAATTGCATTGCCATCATTTAGGGGTATTATGGTCATTTTCTTACATTTAATCTAATTAAATTATATTAAGCTTTTTGGTGGCCAATCAAATTCACACACATTTAGCTTAATAAACATGGCCATGTGTTCAAATAATAATTAAACATATTTTCATACAATTATGAAAAAGTTTATCAATAAATTATTCAAATATTTAACAATTAAATATCTAAATAATTATTAATATAATTATTATTATATATGTATTTTATTTACATTAATAACAAATACATATATTAATGTCATGTGTCAAAATCTCATTTGACAAATAATTAATATGTATCAAATCAATTTTGTATCAATACAAATACATATTAATTATTATTGACCAAAATGCCCTCATGCATGTGTTACCGTTTAACCGATTAAACGATTCGAATTGACTTATTTAATCCAATGATGTTTTATGAATAATCTGTATTATTCATAACGCGTTGCCCAAGTGCTTAACGAGCACACTTCATACTGTGGACTCTCTAAGTTTAGGTTTATCCATCATGAAATCCAATTTCGTGTCCATAATTCACCCACTCATGAATTATGACAACCACGGATAATCTCGCTAACTATGCAAGCCGAGGTCATTACATACGTATAATCCCTCCATCATAGGCTATCCATATTATACTTGGGATATAGATGAGAATGTCAAATCCGTTCAGTATAATATAGTCGACTTTCAATTTATGATCTCTAAATAACACTCGGAACTGATTTCTGAAGTTATACCACGACCATGGATTTACTAGATCGTAAACACGTGAGGATGCCTATGCCTTGTACACATGACTGACAGATCCTATCTTGATACGCACTGGATATCATAAACATCAGTCCACACCCAACGAACAAGTGGAGGTTTGATCTAAATAGATTGGTGACGTGACTGCCATAAAATGTGGAGAATAACTCATGTATCCCACTATGGTATCTCAAGTCAAAGACCATTATGCTCGCTCAACTCGAGAAGATTCCTATTGATGTTGGTGTACCATATATTAGGAAATCTTCAGCAAGTCATTCAGTGTCTTATAAAATAAACACCTACATGTCTATACGAGTCTCCCGAGACTCATGGTTCATTGAGATAAACATCAGACCAAGTCACGATATACGACATGTACTAGTCTCAGTGGATTTTACTAACCGACTCGTGTTAGTAAATCTTGACAAGAAACTTTATTTAAGGATATACATCTAATAGTGTGCTTCCTAATGTCAATTACAAACTACGATGTAACTGCACACTATATTGTAAATCCTAGGGTCTTTGTCTAATATACACGTATCACTAAATCAGATTTAATTTCGATCTAATCATAATCAGATATTTAATCGTAATTAGATCGAATAAATGTATAAAAGATAAGGGTGCTACCATTAAATTAGTAATATTATGGAAAATAGAATTGCTCGTATTTATGATCAGACATAAATACGATCCGGATTGACACTCCGAACACCAACCCTAACAAAAAGAATATAGGTTGGAGCCATATTTGTTTTATCTCAGAGCATTGATGCAAAAAATCCCGAATTGTACGTTCCGACTCCTACTTATGAAGAAAACGGCAGATGCACTAGCTAATTGGCTTCAACTTGGGAGAGCCCGAAAAGCTAACCATGAAACCCATGATGTTGACTACAATCAATAAGCCTAGCTTTGAAGTAGGGAGGATTATGGACGTTGAGGTTAATGACGGGAGACCTTGGTACCATGACATCCATAATTTCTTGGATCATAGAGAATTTCCTGAGGGAGCTTGTAAAAAAATAGAGTGGTGATCCGGAAGTTGGCCTCTCAGTTTATAAGTCTGATAGGGGATTTGTATAAGCGACAGCCTAATGGAATACAGTTGAAGTGCTTAAATGACGAAGAAGCTAAGAAGGTGATGGAGGAAGTCCAAGCGAGAGTATGTGGGCCACACATGAGCGTGCTCAATATGTCAAGAAAAATTGTGAGGCAGTGGTTTTATTGGTTAACTATGGAGGCAGACTACACAAAATTGGTAAATGTTGTCATAATGGTCAGACCCACGAAACTTGAACCACTTACCAATATGGAGTTACACGGACTATCAAAGCCCTGGCCGTTCTCGGTATGAGGTATTGACATGATTGGTAAAATCAAGCCACAGCTTCTATTGGGGCATAAATTCATAATAGTGGCAGTAAACTACTTCTCTAAATGCGTTGAAGCCGAATCCTTTTACAATGTCTAAAAATTGAAATATACTCAAAATTAATATCATTTCTAGCAAATGAACTTCAAAATTAATTAATCTACCTGAAAATAGTTGGCCTCTAGTTAAAAAAATATTGGAGGCTATTGAATTTTATGGGTCTCTAGACCTTCATAGCCTAACTTTTAATACTCATTTACCACAATATTATGAATACCTTTGCAACACTATATGCATTTTAAATTTTTTGTAAAGTTGGACATTAATTAATTATTTTGTAGGTTTTTTTGGGTTTTAAAATTCTTAAAAGTATTTGTTTTTCTTTTGTTTTTAAAAGTTTTTTTTTTTCAAAGATAATGTATATTGTACTTATGTCTGAACAACATTATTTGGGGAAAAAAAATGTTAGAGTATCATTTTATTTTCTATAAAATCCAATTAATTCAAAATCATAATTAATGATAAAGGAAAACTTATCCTCCTTTTATATAATTTTATAATATTAAAGGTTTAAGGTCCATAGTTTTCTTAAGGTTTAATAAATGATTAGAATACAAAACAATACTCTCTGCATGTTAACGTCTTTGGGAAGTTGGACTTTAATTAATTATTTTGTAAGTTTTTGTGGACTTTTGACACACTCACAAAGTGGTTCTTTTACTATCAAGTATAAGAGTGTCGAAGTAAAAAATAACCCGCCACGGGGAATATATTTAATATGATAAAATAATAATTTGAGTGAAAAGAAAAAGATTGAATTGTTTGAGTGATTGAAAATTTTAAATTAAACTATTATAATAAAATAAAATGATGGGACTATGGGATCCACTTTTAATATTTCAGATTTAGAAATCTTACTTTTTATAATATATAAATTGTTATTATTACCCAATTAATTTATTTCAGGAATTAATTATGTCAAAATAAATAAAATCAGCCATAAAGACGGTGATAGTTTTTTGTCTATAATAAATCCAGTTAGGTAATTAATTATGCCAAATAAATAAAACTAGCCATATAGAAAGTAACAATGTTTGTCAATAATTAATTCAAATTTAAATTAAATATGATCATTAGATTACAATTTATATATTATAATATAACTTCACCCTTTTACCCCAGTAATATAAAATTAGCTAGTCATAATTTAAATAAAAACACTATTAAATGAAATGCCTAATCATATTAAAATTGCTTGTAATTTTCAACTTATGGGGATCACATCCATGTGAAATGCCTAATCAAAGTTGACATTATTAATTGTTTGTTGCATTTGAATGTCATTTCCAGTCAATAATTTGTTCTCAGGCCATAAATTACATACAATACAAGATGACAAATGTTGAGATGTCCCTCCCGCTTTGACATATTTGTATTCAAAGTTTCATATTCATATCCATCCAAAGCAGTATTTTTCCTACATAATAATTAAAAATCATAATAAAACATAAATATAATTATTATTTTACAAATATACTAAATTAAAGGATTGATGAAACTACAAGTGTAAAGTAATTAATTTTTCTTTTATAAATATGCATTTTTTAGTATTCATCACACCCCAACCAGCTTATTACTAATCTCTAATTTTTTAAACGAAAAATTTTAAAAAGACAAATTATTATCCAAATTAATAATTATTTTCTTTCTTTCTAAATGATCAAATAAGTATATTCTCCTGTACTATTTACCCTTCTTCCATACACATATAAAACAAGATATTAATCAATTCATCGTGTCCACAATATTCACAGATCTTGTTGAAAAAAGAGTAATATTTTTGTCCTAAAATTATATTAGAGTTCACATCTTTTGGCAATGAGAGTTTATTTATAAATACATTTTTTAATTAATAATACATCTTCAATCATGTAACGAGCTTTGGGTCAATGACTCTCAAATCAGTTAGTTTTATGGCACTTGGTGTTAAGACACCCCTACAAACTTATTGCTCGGATCTCAGATGTTAAGAAGAAGTGTCTGATTTCCTTTTTTTGAGATAGGGTATATAATTTGTTCTTTTTTTTTTTTAATCTTTATTTCTTAATTAATATCATGCTTCTCATTTAAAAATATAATAGTATAGAAAATTATTGCAGGGCGGACAACAAATCATTTTCTATTTTGTAAAATTATAATGGTCACAACTGGTGGGTTATTAGGGCAATAAAATGAAGTCAATTTAGTAGCATTTGTCTATTTAAACCCATTAAATATTAAAAATGCACATAAATTTTTAATATCAAGTACTCTATGTGTGAACTTTCCATAAACCAAAACAAAAGAAAGGAATTTATGTCTGGAGTTGATGGTTGTGTTAATAATTAACAATGAAAAAATGAGTATACAAAATGCTAAAACACACTTTACTTGGTCATAAATTTTTACGATGTTTTCTTTCTAAATTATTTTTTATGGTTTATCTTTAAATTCACCATTGTGTTAAATTTTTTGAATTTTAGTTTGCAATAGAGAGCATTATCTGGGGGTCCCAAGATTGTTATCGGTGAAAATTCTCGGATACTTAAGTTATAGAGGTTTATTATTTTTTATTTTTTACTTATTATTTTTTTATGAACGGAAAAAAGAAATTGCATAATTAAATGTGAGAGACCATTTTATGAATGAATATTTTAAAAAAACAAATGAATATTTATTGTGTAATGTGTAACTTAAAAAGCATAGCATAATTTTCAGATTGTCTAATTTCTCCTACTAAACAGATCGAACTTGTGAAAAATATTTAAAGACAAGTTCGATCTATTTAGTTGTGGGGGTAAAATGTAACCTAACAAGAAATAGAGACGTAAGTGATAAATATACAAAATTTTATATATCCAATGTCATTTTCCCAAAATTATTTATTTTATTTTAAATTGCCGAATATAGAAATTTATATTTTTGAGGGGAAGAATTCTAATCCCAATTTTAATTCCAGATTAGTTCTTCTCACTCGAGATTTTAAACAACTAATCTAGCTGATACCTACTTTTTTAAAGGGATAAGTAAGATCATATATATTTTTAACTTTTTACCTTCACAAGGCTCAGATTCTGGTAATAAGTTTTATTATAATACTTTAAAGCAACTCGATTATGCCATTGAGTGCTATCTGATCATTAGAAATTCCCAAAAAAAAAAAAAACAACATGTGTAATTTAGTAAATTTGTTGACAAAATATAAAGTTATGCCTATATTTATAATGATGATAATAACAAATTTACTACATTGAACTCAATTCACTAATTGTAATAGCAAATTCATTACCTGAAAATGATAAATACCATACATATTATCACATTTATTCACCTCCTAGACATTCATTAGATCAAATTTATTAATTTAGAAATAGCAAATATATTTATTAAATCAGGTTCATTCACCCCCTATAAATAACAAATGTATTTATTAGATCAAGTTTATTTACCTAGAAATGAAAAACACATTCATATTTGATGTAATTAATAAGTTAATGAATTAATCTAATGATTATATTTTCCACTTTTTAGATAAATGAACTTGATCTAATGAATATATTTGTTATTTCTAAGAGCTGAATATATCACAAAATATAGAGATAGTATGAAAAGAGACTTAGTTGTAACCTACTATTTTATTCATCAGCAAACAACCTTTATATAGGCAATACATAAGAAAAGTTAGGCATAAAAACAACAACCAAAAATAAATTAACTAATTCCTAAAGACTAGATCTACACAACAGTAACATAGATCTGAAATAACAAACTAACAGTTTTAATTTCCTAATAATCCCTCCCATAAATGAAAGTTTTCAAACTATCAGTTTAATTATTCAATGTACAAACTCCAAGGAACTCCCTTAGCTTTTGAAATGCTAACAACTTCAAAGGTTTTGTAAGAATGTCAACAACTTGATCTTTACTACTCCCATGAAGAACCAGATTCTTAGAGAACTTAATTGCTAAACTATTATCACAATAAATATAAGTATGCCCTTGTTGCTTAAACCGAAGTTCTTCAAGAATTTTTCGCAACCAGATTGCTTGACAAGCATATCATGCTACTGCTACAAACTCGGTTTCAATTGTTGATAGGGTTACAATTGGTTGCTTCTTGGAAGACCACGAAATTATTGTTGCTCCCATCATGAATACATAACCATGTATAATTTTTCTATCATCTAGATCTCTAGCATAATCTGAATCTGAATTCAAAGAGACTTGAATTTTCACCCCTTTTGTAAAGCAACCCGTATTTGGTAATACCTTGCAAGTACTTGAAAATTCTTTTAGCAGCAAGAAGATTTTCTCCTTAAGCTTATCCATGTATCTACTGATTATGCTCACAACATACATTATATATGGATCGTTGTGGTTAAATACATTAGGCTTCTCACAATTTTCTTGTAAATATGTTGTCAACCTTCTTGCCTTCAAGATTTTTGACAAGTTTCAGGCCTGCATCTATATGAGTATTTACAGAGTTACAATTGTTTATCTGAAAGCTGTCTAACACTCCATTCACATTATTTTCTTGAAAAATGAAAATACCATCAGTAGATTGAGTCACTTCTAATCCAAGACAAGTAATGCATTAACCCAAGATCACTCATATCGAATTCGATCATCATAGACTTCTTAAATTTAAGAAATATGGTCATATCATTTCTAGTGTAAACCAAATCATCTACATAGAGACAGACTGTGAGCACCCTCATATCATCTTCTAATTTAATGAAGAAAACATGTTCATAAGGACATTTATTAAAACATTCCTTCTAGAAATAAGCTTTAATTCACCCATACCATGTCTTTTGGGCTTGTTTTAAACCATACCATGTCTTTGGAGCTTGTTTTAAACCATACAATGACTTTTTTAACTTATATATTTTATGTTCATTGACAACATTGACATAATCAGGAGGTTGATCAATAAATATATGCTCTTGTAATTCTCCATGTAGAAAGGCTGATTTGAAATCTATTTGGAAAATAGGCCATGAGTTTTATGCTGCCTGTTAGATAATGAAAAAAAGTCTTGAATTCACTCTATATGAATTTACAACGGTAAAGTCCTTTATATAGGCTACATAGAAAACCAAAATAGAAAAGAATCCTATAGTTATGAAGAATAATAATGAATATAGAAATTTGCATCTAATAGGGAAATATAAAATCATGAATCCTAATGGTACTAGGAATTCTATTTTACATATTGATTTCATATTCCTTAACATTCCTTAACACCCCCATCAAACTCAAGCTGGTGACGAAGGAACAAACTTGAGGTTGGATCTTGAAATCGGAGAGCGGAGTTCTGAAACTGAAAATCTTGAAACTTAGAGGCTGGAACCTTGAGATAATGGATGAGCTTTAACCTACGAAGCCCGAAGGGGGAGCCGAAGCCTAAGAGGATGTCGAAGCCTGAGAGCTTTAACCTACGAAGCCCGAAGGGGGAGCCGAAGCCCAAGAGGATGCCGAACCCGAAAATGGAGCGAAATCCCAAAAAAAAGCTGAAGCCCGAGAGTGCCGAAGTCAGAGAGGGAGCGAAATCCCGAAAGAGAGCTGAAGCCCGAGAGTGCCAAGAGCCGAAGCCCGAGAGTGCCGAAGCCAGAGAGGGAGTGAAATCCCGAAAGAGAGCCGAAGCCCGAAAGTGCCGAAGCCAGAGAGGGAGCGAAATCCCTAAAGTGTGCCGATGCCGGAGATGGAGCGAAATCCCAAAAGAGAATGGAAGCAAAATCTTAAAGAGAGTCGAAACCTGAAAGGAGTCGGCCAGAACACACTTGTGAAGGGGTGGTGCGAAGGGGTAGAGCGAAAGGGTGGCGCGTGAGGTTCACGTACCGATGGTGACCGCGATCCCCACGCGCCGATGAAATCAGAGAGAGTGAAACTAGAAAAAGGAGAACCTGGTGTCTGATACCATGTTAGATAATGAAAAAAAGTCTTGAATTCACTCTATATGAATTTACAATGGTAAAGACCTTTATATAGGCTACATAGAAAACCAAAATAAAAAAGGAATCATATAGTTATGAAGAATAATAATGAATATAGGAAATCTGCATCTAATAGGGAAATATAAAATCATGAATCCTAATGGTACTAGAAATTATATTTTGCATATTGATTCCATATTCCTTAACATTCCTTAACACTGCCAATGTAATCATCATTCTGAATGTATCATGCCCTGCAACTGAAGCAAAGAATTTAGTGTAATTGATCCAAAACTCTTACTTGTACCCTTTGGCAACCAAACGTGCTTTGAATTTGTCAACTTCCTCTCTCTTGTCCAGCTTACTCTTGTAGACCCATTTCATTCTGATAGACTTTTGACCTTTTGGAAGATCAACTAACTCTTATGTATCATTTTTTCAATGGATACTATCTCATCATCCATTGTTTGCATCCATTTGGATTCTTTCACTGCTTCTTCAAAAGATATTGGGTCATAAAATGAAAATTGAGCAAAATGGGTTAGTGGATCCTTCATTTGATCAATCACTGCTACCTCATAATCAACCATCCATGTTAGTCTCTTTCGAGTTCATTGAGGTATAGTATCATCTCTTGCTGGTTGAACCTCGTAAAGTTGCTACTGCAATTGTTGATTTTGAGTAGGCTCAATATGTGTTTGCTGATGTGGCTGTATTTTAGCTTCTTCTTCATCAATACTCACTGGTAGTTGCTGCTGCCCATTACTCTTTTCAACCCAATTCTATAGTTTTTTCTTCATCAAAGATTACATCTCTGCTAATGATAATTTTCTCTATAGTAGAATTGAATAACATATAAGCTTTTGATTGTTCATTCACTCATACAAAGACACATTTTGCACCTTTATCATCCAACTTCTTCTTCATTTTCTCATATGTAATATGTGCATATGCAATGCACCCAAAGATTTGAAGTGTTCAATAGTTGGCTTTTGTCCACTCCAGACTTCTTCTGGTATTATATTTTGAATGACAGATATGGGACACCGATTCAAAAAATGAACACTCTAATTGACTGCTTCTGGCCAAATTCACTTTGGAACTCTCTCATGAGCTACCATACTTCTTATCATATTCAAGATGGTATGATTTTTCCTCTCTGACACACCATTCTATTAAAGTATATAAGCTGCTGTCAATTGCCTCTGAATTCCATACTCATCGCAGAATTCAGAGAAGTCCTAAGACATGTATTCACCACCACGATTAGTATAGAGAATTTTAATGGCCATTCCTGGTTCATTCTCCACATGAGCTTTAAAGCTTTTAAATACCGTTAAGGCCTCATATTTTTCCTGCAATAAATAAACCAATATTTTTTGACAAAATCATTACTAAACGAAATAAAAATATTTCATTTTGAGAATTTTTCATGATGTTGTTTGCCCACAATGCATTCTTTACATATTTTACTGGGCAAAGCAATTTGAGGTAGGCTAGTCACCATGTTCTTTTGAGAAAGAGTTTTCAATCCATTGAAGTTTAGATGGCCATAACGAAAGTGCCATAGCCATGCTGGATCATCCATATTTTTCATAAAATAAGTCTAAAAGCTCTTAATCCCCAGTGGAAATAATCTGTTTGGAGTCATATTCACATGAAAAATTGTTAGACTTCTATTGGGATCATAAATCTCACAAGCATTATCTTTGATTGTAGCCACATAACCTTTCTCATGCAGCTGTCTCATACTCAATAAATTGCTTTTCAGATCATGAATGTAAAAGATAGTTGAAATAGTCACAACACTACCGGTATTAGTCATAATTTTAACATCATTTTTTCCCATGACACCCACTTTAGAATGATCATCAAAACTCACAATATTACGAAAATCTTCATTCAAATGGGAAAAAAATGACTTACTACTGCACATATGATTGCTGCAACCTATGTCAATATACCATGTGTTTGGTTCAATAATATTTTCTTTCACATGGAATGCCATCAAGAGTGTTTCTTGCTCTATTTTCTCTGTAAAATTATCGAGGTTTTGATTGCCACAACCTGTGCTGAAGTCTGAAGATTGATTACCAGTGGTTTTGCCTCCCTATGAGTTTCATCTGCCTTCTTATATGAATCCAACATTTGTGAATGATTAATTTGTTACAACCACCATTAATTCACTTAATATTTTTGGTGTAACCACCCATAACCACTCAATTAGTGGATAATTATGGCAACCACTCCACTAAATTTGTTGAGTTAGAAGGCAAGCCATTGCCTATAAATTGAGCTTCAGTTGAGAGTTCTTACATCCCCAACAAATGTTTAAGCTCCATGTCAAGAGAGCGTAGAGAGTGAAGTGTGAGGTTTCTTGTAACAAAGTTTGTAATCTTTGTAAATTCTATTCAAGTAGTAATAGAAAATAAATTTTCCTCATAAACACTCTTCAGTGATCAGAGAATCACAATAAGTGGTATCAAAACTTTGATTATACATTGGGGATCCTGAGGTGAAGAACGAAACTCGATTTTGTAAAATTCAAATTTCGATAAAGTTCTCAAAAATTAATTTTGAGTATACCATCCGTATTTTTCACATTGAGACGAACACGGTGATATTTTTCAGCGATCAAATGGAGGCCGTAACAGCCCGTACGTGTGCCACGTGCCGGATAGATGCTTCTCATGCGCCGCCACGCGCTGAACGCGCCTGCTATAGGTTAAAGACACGGACGTGTCAAACCCGCTAGCACCACACCAGCTCACAATCATTGTCATGTCATTGAATAGTCAGCACCATGTCAGCGCACAATCATCAGACACGTCAGTAAGGAGTCTGACACATCAGCTGCGACATCATCGACACGTGTATGCCATGTTATCGGCCACATCAGCAAAGCTGGTCCCACTTATGTAATGTCATCAGCCATGTATCTGTCATACCAGCATCCCAGGTGAATTTCATTGAGTCCTAAAGTATTTGAAATTTATAGTTTGTCCATAGAAATTTCAAAAATTTACAAATCAGCCCTGTGTCAGATTTACACCAATGAATAGTCAAATCTGTTGGGGTTTTATGGCGAAAGATCCGGTAACGCGGCGGAAAAGAGGAAAATCAAAATTTTTCGATTTCAAAATTTTTCTTGGATCAGTTAAATAAAATTATTTATTTAATTACCCAATTATCAAATTCTGAAAAATTACACCAGAGTTCAAATTTCTTGGTAATTAACCGAATTACCCCATAACTTTACAAATTAATCATTTTAGTCCTAAAATTGTCAAATATAATTTTGGATGATTCTAATCATTTCTAAAATGATTTCCAACAAGTCCAACTCATCAAAATCAGATTGCAATAAAATCCCCAATTTTAGTCTAATTACCGAGAGCACTCAAATTTTTCGGTTAATTGTAATTTAGTCATTTTTTGTTCAAAACATGTCAAGATCAAATCCAATCAACCCAAAAATTTATATGCATCAAATACACACCATAATACATCACATATATGAAAAGCCCCAAATTTGGAGTGGGTTAAGAACCTTAATTTTACAATTTCATCAATTGACCAATTTAACCAAATCCATTAAATCCATTACTTTAATTCAACCTTTACAACACCAAACAAGTCTCACCATCATGAAACAACCCAAGAACAATTCTAGGTCATCAATGAGTTGTTTAGAAACTCTATAATGACAACATGATTATCAAATAATCAAAAGTAAGCCATTGAAACTATTTCAAGCTTACTTTATAACCATACATGCATACATCTTTCATACAAGTTCATAACCAATTAAAACATAAACTATAAGTAAAGAGACAATATCAAAGAAACACAAGATGAAGCTAAGCATGTTAGAAATATTTTCTATGTTGAAGACTTTAAAGAAAAAATTACAAAAATAAGATTTTTTCAAGCTTTCTTCTTTAGCCTCCAAGCTTTTTTCTCTCAACTCTATTATGTTTATTTGGTAACTTATGAACTCCTTAAACCCTAAAAATGAAACAAAACAATAAATACTCACAAATTTAAGCCTTGGCCGAAATTGGTAAGTAAAATAATATCTAGATATTATTTTTGTTTCATTTAATTTTTTCTTTATCAACTTGCATTTTAAATTATTACACCTTTAATGAATTATTCAACAAGTCAACAAAAGCAACTCAAAAATATAAAAATTATATTCATTTAGGTCATGGCCGAAAATACTAAGAAAAATGAATAAGGATATTTTCAATTTTAACTTATTAAAACAAATATCCAAGTAGTCAAAATCATTTTGACAACCTTTTCCTTTAATGAATAAGTCAACAATATACACTCTAATCATTTCCTATCATTATCATTTGGTAAGATATTTATATTTTAATTACTTTAATCATTTAACAATTAAATAAATAATTAATTAATTAAATACAAATATCTCAAATATATGTATTATATTTACTTTAAATATCTCAAATACATATATTAATGATATATGTCAAATATCATAATTTGATAATTAATTAATGTGTTTTTAATAATATCAAATATTAAACACAAATACACACTAATTAGGAAATGACGGTTCGGCCCCTAATGCATGTATCTTTCGTTTAACCTTTAAACGACTTATAAATAATCAGTATTATTTATAAATATTGCCCTAGTGCTCTACGAGTTTATTTCATTAGTGAGACTCTCAAGATTCAGACATATCTGTCACGAAATGCAATTTCGTGTCCATAATTTACCCACCCGTAAATTATGACGACCACAGATAAACTCATTGAATCATACAGGTCGAGGTCATTACATACGTATAATCCCTCCATCACAGGTATCCAGATTATCTCAGAGATATAGATAAAATGTCAAATCTCTATAGGTATAATCCCGTCGACGTATCTATTAGCAATCTCTAAATAACATTCGAAACTTACTTTCAAAGTATACAATGGCCATAGATTTAACAGATTGCTAATCACATTTGGACTACATATGCTCTGTACACAGAACTGACAGATCTTATCTTGATACACATAGGATATCATGAGGATCGGTCCACACCCAACGAACAGACGGAGGTCTGATCTAAATAGATCGGTGACGACTGCCATCTAAGTGTGGAGGATGTCTCATACATCCACATTCGTATCTCAAGTCGAATGACTACTATGCTACTTAACCCAAGAAGATTCTTATTGACGTTGGTGTAACATCTATTAAGAATCTTCAGTGAGTCTTTCAGTGTTTATCCACTATAAACACATACACGTCTATACGAGTCTCCCAAGACCCATAGTTCATTGGGATAAACCATCAGACCAATTCTTGATATACGACATATACTGGTCTCGACGGATTTAACTAACTGACCCGTGTTAGTAAATCTTGACCAGGAACTTTATTTGATAATATATTTCTAGCAGTGACACTTCCCAATGTCAATTGCAAACTACTTTGTAACTGAGCACTACATTATATATTATCGGGTCTTTGACTAATATATACATATCACTAAATCAGATTTAGTTTCAATCTAATAGTAATTAGATCGAATACGTATATAAAAACAATAGGTGTAACCACTAAAAAATTAATATTATGGAAAAATGGAATTTTTGTATTCATGAATTAGACATAAATACGGTCCAGTATGGCGCTCTGAGCACCAACCCCAACAAAATCCACCATTTTCGACCGTTTCGGACGTAGTAGTAACCTCTAATTTGTGAAAATCATCCCCGATTTTGTATTATTTTTATTTTAAACTTTAAATTTAAAATAAAAATAGAAGATTTCTATTATGTGCGATGATCAAGCTAATAGCAACCAATTACTCCATCTAGAGGTATGGTATGATAGATTATTTGTATTATAAAGATCTATTTGATATGATCAATGAGAAATGAATGAGACTAGATTCTATCAAATATAGTGTCTGGAATAAACTCAACAACATAACTCTCGGTCAGATTAGGCAGTGGTCGGTCGTAACATCTTCCATCACGTAGCACATGATATAGATACTTAGGAAATGTGGATGAAGCTAGAAGGCATCTACTAGGGCAAGACTACTCGGAATAAAGCCCATTTAATGAAGTGTTTGGTGAATTTGAAGATACGAAGTGTAACTTTCGTTGCAGAACACACCAATGAGTTCCAGAGCCTAGTGAATCAGCTGCATGTAGTAGACATACAGCTGGGAGATGAAGTATAAGCCCTCTTACTACTCAGTTTTCTTCCGAATAACTCAGAGACATTGGTGGTTACTCTCAGCAATTCCGCTCCAGGAGGCAACTTACCATGCATATGGTAAAATATGCTCTATCGAATGAAGAGTCTGGGAGAAAAGATGTTGGCTTAGAATAGATGGAAGCCTTCATTACAGAGACTCGAAGAAGACATCGAGGAAGAGAAAGAGGGAGAGGCAGAAGCATAATTAAATGTAGATCCCCAAATGGAATGATGCCTACCTATAGGTGATGTTGTGGTATAGAAGACCACTTAAAGAAAAATTATCGAAAAATAATAAGAGCAGAGCCAAGGTAATTTCCAGCCGAAGAATAACGAAAGAGAGACACTAGTAGTTTTCCAATGAGATGTAGTCATATGCTCCATGCAAGAAGAGACATGCATTCACACCGCAACCCAAAATATTGAGTGGGTGGTAGATACTACAGTATTTTATCTTGTCAATCCTCATTGAGAGTTCTTCAAACATACAAAGCATGAGACTTTGGTTTAGTGAAGATGAGAAATATCAGTTCCTCTGGGATAGTAGAAATTGGTGATATTCAATTACGGATAAATGTCGGGTGTACATTAATCTTGAAGGATGTCATGCATGTTCCATAACTTCTGCTGAATATAATCTCGGGGATAGCCTTTGAAAAATATGGGGTATGTGATGAGTGGTAATTATATCACTATTTCTCACTCATTTAACCTAATATTTTGTATAGTTTCTCGAGTTTTACGAACGTTTTGATGTGTTTTTATTTATTTTACAGCTAAAAATAACATTATGACTTAATGGAATCAACTCGGGGCTAAAACGATGAAATCCGGAGGAAAAAATGTCAAAAATGAAATTTTATTATACACGTCAAGAAGTGCAGTCCTAAATTTCAATTTTGCGCATATTTCGTATTTTGGCCATAACTTTTTCATCCGATATCCGATTAAGCTGATTCAAGTTGTAGATTAAAGAAGACTCGAAGATCTACAACTTTGAAAGTCAAAATAATTTCGAATTCTGAAGTCTCCATGACCGAAATTGATTAACAATACAGTATATTTTGTGTAATTACTATAGTCATTTTCAAAATATAATATAAAATAAATAAAATAAAAATTTTCAAACTTCCACCAAACATGCTTGCATATTTGGTGCATGTTTGGT
Source organism: Zanthoxylum bungeanum (assembly GCA_019454045.1). Taxonomy (NCBI): domain Eukaryota; kingdom Viridiplantae; phylum Streptophyta; class Magnoliopsida; order Sapindales; family Rutaceae; genus Zanthoxylum; species Zanthoxylum bungeanum. The sequence continues at coordinate 334,971 of SKCR01031994.1, forward strand.
GGAGCAATCGGTGGAGAAATTGGTGGAAGCCTTTAGATTTTCCTATAAATACATAGCCATTTCATTTGTAATTCTCATGATTTCCTTAGGTTTTTGTAAGGAATTTAAGGATTTCATCTTGTGTGTTTATTTTTAGTAATTTAATTTATGCATTTTTATTTTCAGTAATAGTAGTAGTTTTTTTTCTCTTCTCTTTTCTTTTATGTTTAGTAGTTAGATTTCCGCTGGGGGAATGGTGAAGCTTTTATTATTTTAATTTAGATTAATCTTCCTTAATTATAATATGTAATTTATAATTTAAATTAAAATGATTACCGCCTTAATGGCTGGTTTTATTTATTTGACATAACGTGACACTACCTATATGGCCGGTCTTTAGGTGACAGATGATTACCGCCTATATGGCTGGTTTATGGACAAATAATGATATCATCTTTATGGCCGGTTTGACTTAATTAAAATCTGACTTAATGAGGTTACCGCTTATATGGTTGGTTGGTAATATCACTGATAAATTACATATTATAATAAGGGAGATTTCTAAATTAGATATAGTAAAGGTGGATCCCCCAACCCCCATCATTTTATTTTTATTATAGGGAAGTGATGAAACACAATATCCACACACTTAATAATTGATTTTCTTTTTATGGGTAATTCTTTAGTTTGTTTATTGAGTCTTAAGTTTAATGCTTCTTATTAACTGGTCATTAATAAGATTGGTTTGGTAAACTTAAAATGAACTAGACATAGGGATTTTAGGTTTCTGCCTTAGATTCAATAGCCCACGATTTTCTTTGAGGATAGATAACCCTTTAATAGATTTCCTTACAGGATAGACATATACCTGTCGGGCGGGGGTAGCCACTATTGGAACTTGAACTTAATGAATCCAAGTAATTTGGTTGACATATACATATGGTTCAATTGGGTTATACTGGGTATTTGCGTCTGACCATCGACAGAGCATTTTGCATATTTTCGTGTTACAGGTTAGCAAACTGATTTATTACACATATGTAAGAGAATCAATTCATCTTTAGAACAATATTGTGTGGAGTCACGACCCTAGATCTTTGACTCTTTTCTTTTATTTTCCTTAGTATTTTCTTTTGAGTCTGTTTTTATTTTAATTAGCAAATCCACATTCAACCAACCAAAAACAATCAATTCCCTTCTCCCTATAATTAGATACCTGTAAATAAATAGTATAAATAATTAATAACAACAGTAGGAATTAAGTCCTCGTGGGATCAATATTTTTATACTACTTGAACGATACGTGCACTTGCGTTATAAGCGTGTGATTACGCCGGTCAAGTTTTTGGCGTCGTTGCCGGTGACTTATTTTTCTTGAGTATTAATTTTGAAGTTATCTAATTTACTTGTAACTAATTTTCTTTATTTTTATCTGTAATTTTTATTTCCTTCTTTATTTTTCAGGTGGTTGACATGGATCTTTATTGGGAGACTGAAAGATCACGAGCTTTACTAGAAGAAGATACACCCCAAATCTAGGAGCAACAGTCCGGTTTTCTGAGGCCTGTTGTCCCCCCAACAACTTTCACTGGATGGCAAAACCAATTAATACTACATTTGCTCAACAGAACGAAATGGGGAGATGTGTAATATGTGATGGTAACCACCCGAGCGATCAATGTATATACCTTTCAGAGTGGCAGAATTATTGGAATCATTCAAGGTACGAAGAACCATCATATTTTCCATCTTATCCACCATCTACCTACGAACTTCATCAAGAACGATATTCACCAGAGGAAAAACATATGATAAGAGAAATGGTGGACATGCTCAAGAAAAGTAATGAAAAATGGGATGCAATGCTTCAGAGTCAAGAGGCAATTATTCAGAGACTGACAGATCAAATGAGATAATTAACTCAAGGAGCATTTTCAGATGAAACTGACGAAGCCTTCGAGTACCAATCATTTCACAATGACACTTCAACAGAGGATGAGGCTAAACAGTATCAACAACCAGAGGTATCAGTTCAGGAGCCCAAACCAGCATAGTCTATGTTTGACTTTTATTATTCGGACTCTGGAGATGATGAAGTTGAGCTGTTCGTACCAATAAAAATTGAGGGTGAAACTTTTCATCCTCAAAATGAGGATCTTGGAGAATGCTTTCCACTAATGTTTGAAGAAACGCTGCTTGAGCCAGTCATGTCAACCACAGAGGATGAAGACCTAAAATCAGATACATCTTTACATCATCAGGTTGATACTTATGGAGCATGCATTTCACAAATGACAGATGAAGAATTGAATGCGGAAATCCTAAAACATATATATGAAGAAAAGGTGGAGCAAGAAGCAGAGCAAATGGAGGAGCAAATGTCTGACTTTATTGAAGATCCAGTGAATTCAGGCGACACATCACTGTTTTGGGGAGTACAGATCAAAGATATCGCCCATAAGCTTGACAGAATGAAACTTCCATTCAAAGTCAAGCACCATACGAGACCTCATGATTTTCTTTCTTTCTTTTCAGGAACTGTTGGAGTGAAAAAATTTAAAAAGACGGCACGAGCACTTAATGAGACAAAATTCCTTTTGCCACATTACAGTTGGAAGAGACCCTTCAAAAGCAACGCTCATGGGATTGTCTTTAATCGGACATCCAAAATCACACTGAAACCTTCTTGATATATGGATTTCAGTCACGTCTGGCTGAAGATGAAAAATTTAGCGTTAGCAGGGAGGCAACCCATACAATTTATTGTAATTTCTATTTTCATATTTTGTGTATACATGTTGTATAGTTTTTAATTTTATGTTATTTTTCAGGGAAAGTCACAAACGGAGCATTTAAGATAGAAGGAATGGTGTTTGACATTTACAAAGATGAGAGCTAATTCATTAGTGATGGCTGAGTAAGGAATGAATTCTTGAGACGCATCCTAATGAATTTATACCAAACGAGTGGCGTATTGCGTATATAATTATGTTGCCTTAATTATTGTTTTGATTTGCTTTTGTTTTGTAATTATCTTGATTTTCGTATAAAGGATCTAGACTTTTTGACCTTTCACGTTATCTTTTATTGTTTAGCTAACAAGCGACATTTGGAAGATACTAGTGTTATTATCACTCACCATTTTTCAGGTACTATAAATTCAGCCCGTCATTGCACTTTTGAAGGCATCCAGATTTAAGAGAAATAAAGTATATAAAAATAATAAATGGAGGCCACTTCAAGAAGACGAGTTGAAAAAATCTGTGTGTTTTGTGGTACTAGTGTTGGTACTAAACCAGTATTCGTAGCAGCATCACAAGAACTGGGTCGAGTCATTGCTGAACGAAATATGCACTTGATTTACGGAGGAGGCAACCTTGGACTAATGAGGATCGTTTCAAAGGCCGTACAGGAAAGAGGCAGTCCAGTATTGGGAATCATTCCAAAACCTTTGGCAGAAGCAAATCTCATTGGACCATCAAACGAAGAGAAATTGATCGTGCAGAGTATGTTCGGGAGATTCGTAGAGATGATTAACAGGGCTGATGCTTTTATTGCTCAGCTAGGAGGCTTGGGCACATTGGATGAAATTTTTACATTACTATCTTGGGCGAACCTGAATATACACCAGAAACCGCTTGGGCTGCTTAACGCTGATGGATTTTATGATTTTCTTTGTGTATATCTTGATGATGCCATGAGAAATGGGTTCGTGTCAAAGCCTGTAAAGGAACTCCTCTTCACTGCCACCGAGGATTTACTTGACCAAATCTTAGCCTTTGAACCACAAGTTGACCCTGTCATTTCCAAGATTAAATGGTCCGAGGATGATCGTGGTAAAAAACGTAAGATAAATATGGATCTGAACCTTTAATTTTTCTCAGCAAATTTCAGCTAACCAGGTACTATTTTCTAAACTCTTCTTCTATTGTTTAAGACTTTGGGGACAATGTCTCATTTAGGTTTGGGGAAGGAAATTAGTTAATTAGTATCTTGTTTCAGTTTGTGTGTTTTTTTATTTTCAATCTAATTTTTTTTTTTGAAAAATACAAAAAAATTGAAAATTTTTCAAAAATTACAAAAATATTTTGCGTTTTTTTTATTTTTTATTTTGACTAAAAATGTGAAATTGGTGAGAGATAGCAGTGTAAGGAGTTCCCACTCCTGATACGTATTTCAACCCATTTTCGGAACAAGTTAATTTTTGTTTTCTTCTTAACACTGACTAAAATGAATCTTCATATGCTCAGTTGGCAGGTATTATCAATATACATAGTAACATACGGACATGAACTGTAATTGAAAAGTCTGTAATATTCAGTGCTCTAGTTTAATTGGAGGAAGCATCTACAAATGGCAATGGAGTAAAAAAAAAAGGAAAAAGTGTGTGAAAAAAAAAAAACATCCCAGATCAGAGTTATTAAGTCTGTAAGGGTGTTTTAACACCTAGTGCCCTAAAGCCAATTGGTTTGGGAGTCACTGGCCCAAAGCTCGCTACATGGATCAAAGATGTTGCCCAAATAAATATATATATATGAAGTCTGAGTAATTAAGTTCGTAGGGGTGTCTTAACACCTAGTGCCCTAAAGCCAACTGGTTTGAGAGTCACTGACCCAAAGCTGCTACATAGACGGAAGATATTGTATATAAATAAAAAATAAAAAATAAAAAATCAAAGAAAAATCAGAAAAATCAGAAAAATTATTCCATTGCTGTAAAAATGTGTGAATTCTGATAAAACTTTAGGACAAAAATATTACTCTATTATCAATTGCACTTATGACTGTTGTGGGCAAAAATGAGTTGTATAATATTCTGTTGATTGTGTATATGGAGAATGGTAAATATAATCGGAGAATTTACTTATTCGGTAATTTAAAAAGAAACAAAACCACTAGTAACTTGGAGTAGAATTTTCACCTGATTAGTCACTAACTTCTTTATTCTATTTTCTATTGTCTTTTTGCTTTTGTGTGCATTAGTTTTTACTATCTTTTTACATTTGTAAAACGTTGTGGGTATCGTTGCTGTAAGCCCTCACGAGACCATAACTCGTCCACTAGGGATACCTAGAGGTTAAAGGCTTATTGCATATGCTAAATGCAACTGTGATCCCTACGAAAGTGGCTTAGTTTAATTTAGTCTCAGTTGTTTATTTTATTTTATTTTGTTGTTTTGCTCGAGGACTAGCAAAATGTTAGGTTTGGGGTGTGATGAGTAGTAATTATATCACTATTTCTCACTCATTTAACCTAATATTTTGTATAGTTTCTCGAGTTTTATGAATGTTTTGGTGTGTTTTTATTTATTTTACAGCTAAAAATAATATTGGGACTTAATGGAATCAACTCGGGGCTAAAACGATGAAATCCGGAGAAAAAAGGTCAAAAACGAAATTTTACTATACGCGTCAAGAAGTACAGTCCTAAATTTGAGTTTTGCGCATGTTTCGTATTTTGGCCATAACATTTTCATCCGATATTCGATTAAGCTAATTCAAGTTTCAGATTAAAGAAGACTCGAAGATCTACAACTTTGAAAGTCGAAATAATTTCTAATTCTGAAGTATCCATGGCCGAAATTGATGAACAATCCAGTATATTTTGTGTAATTACTATAGTCATTTTCAAAATATAATATAAAATAAATAAAATAAAAAAATAAAAATTGTCAAACTTCTACCAAACATGCTTGCATGTTTGGTGCCATATTTGATGTCATGTTTGGTGCCATGTTTGGTGTCATGTTTGATGCCATGTTTGGTGTCATGTTTGGTGGAGCAATCGGTGGAGCAATCGGTGGAGAAATTGGTGGAAGCCTTTAAATTTTCCTATAAATACCAAGCCATTTCATTTGTAATTCTCATGCTTTCCTTAGGTTTTTGTAAGGAATTTAAGGATTTCATCTTGTGTGTTTATTTTTAGTAATTTAATTTATGCATTTTTATTTTCAGTAATAGTAGTAGTTTCTTTCTCTTCTCTTTTCTTTTATGTTTAGTAGTTAGATTTCCGCTGGGGGAAGGGTGAAACTTTTATTATTTTAATTTAGATTAATCTCCCTTAATTATAATATGGAATTTATAATTTAAATTAAAATGATTACCACCTTAATGGCTGGTTTTATTTATTTGACATAATGTGACACTGCCTATATGGCCGGTCTTTAGGTGACAGATGATTACCGCCTATATGGTTGGTTTGTGGACAAATAACGATACCGCCTTTATGGCCGGTTGGACTTAATTAAAATCTGACTTAATGAGGTTACCGCCTATATGGTTGGTTGGTAATATCACTGATAAATTTCATATTATAATAAGAGAGATTTCTAAATTAGATATATTAAAGGTGGATCCTCCAACCCCCATCATTTTATTTTTATTCTAGGGAAATGATGAAACACAATATCCACACACTTAATAATTGATTTTCTTTTTATGGGTAATTCTTTAGTTTGTTTATTGAGTCTTAAGCTTAACGCTTCTTGTTAACTGGCTATTAATAAGATTGATTTGGTAAACTTAAAATGAACTAGACATAGGGATTTTAAGTTTCTGCCTTAGATTCAATAACTTTAGAGTTCATCAATTGAGAGTTCATCTATGTCATTTGACTCTTCAATTGAAAAAACAACATAATCAAAACTTGAAGTCGTTGATAGAATAATCTTCTCAATTATAGAGACATTTGTCATCTTGTCACCATATAACCGTATTTTATTTGCAATTGTCATTATCTTTGAAAAATAATCATTCACTGACTCTCCTTGCTTTATTTGAAGAGTTTCAAGCTCGTTGAAGAGCTTGAAATTGAGAACGATTAACCTTTACTGACCCTTTATATTTTTCTTCATAGAATGCCACATCTTTTTAAAAGTACTTTTGTCAAGAATAGTCTCCAGAATATGACGATCTATGACCTGAAACATATAATTCTTCACCTTCATATTAGTTATCTCTACTCATCAAGTTTATTTTGTTATGCATCTCTGAGTACAGCTCCACATTCGGGTTCTTCAAAGCCACGTTCAACAATACACCAATATTGTTTTGATCTTAGAAATTTTTCCATCAACATGCCCCAATAGTCATAGTGACCATCAAAGCGAGGTATAGCTTGTTGGACAAAGTTATTAGCCACCTTCACAGTCATCATAATACTTTGCTACTACAAATTGAGGTTCTCTTTCACTATCTTTTTCACTCACTTGTGTTTACTCACACTCAGGTATTAATTTCACGCATTCACTCACACTCAGTTATTTCACTCACACTTTCACTCTTGAACCTAGCTTCTGATACCATTGTTATAAAATATAGAGATAGTATGAAAAGTAACTTAGCTAAAATCTATTATTTTATTCATCAGCAAACAACCTTTATATAGGCAATACATCAGAAAAGTTAGGCATAAAAACAACAACAACAACAACAACTAAAAATAAATAAACTAATTCCTAAAGACTATGACTACACAACAATAACATAGATCTGAAATAACAACTAACAGCTTTAATTTCCTAACAGAATGAATTTGATCTATTAATTATTTATAGATCAAATTCATTTATTTAAAGTTTCAAACATTTTTCATTATTTAACCTTTTGCAAACAACCCCTAGTATATAAGGAGGGAATCACTCTTTCATCCTTCATTTTTTAGAGAAGAAAATGTGAGAGAATGGATGAGTTAGAAGATGCATAATTTTTCTTCATCTTGTCCACCAAATTTGGGTTGATTCAAGGGCTCAATCACACATGCAAGCTTAGAAGAAAGAAGTGGAAGCTTTGGGGATTATGCTAGTGAAGAGAGAAATGAATTCAAGGTAAGGAAATGTTTGTTCCAAACTTGAATTGATAATGTTTTGGTGATTTGGTAATTGATGGGTGTTATTGACATGAGGTTGATGAGGTTTAGCTAATTATTGTGTTGGGAAGTTAATAATTTGAGAAACCCCCAAATTAAGAAAACCCTAGACATGGATTACATTGGAATCCATGGAGTTTAATGTTGTAATTTCATGATTTGAGGATTAATGGATTGTGCTTGGGTGATGATAACATGTGTTTTGTTGGAAATTGATTGAGAGTTGAATTTGTTCCTTTTGTTCTAATGTTGAAGTGTTAAAAAATACTTGTGTGAAGGTGGTAAGGTTGGTGTTGATGTTGTTTGTTGATTTGTGAAGTAAGATAAGGGCTGTTTTGGTTGTTTGATGAAGGCTTGATACATGTTGAAATGTATTAGTAGTGCCAAAAAGAAAGGATAAAAAGAGTTTGTATCAAATATAATGTATATCCATAATACACACCTAGTGTTCGATAAAATGACGACCTTAATAAGATTAAGAAATTAAATAATTTTTATGTATGATAATATGTGTTTATTGAGCTGGAAAATCTGGTAATGATGATCAAATTAAATAAAGTTAATAGAGGGATGAAATTGGTATGTTGGGCAGTGATCTTAATGAAGTCACATTCTGGACAGGTTGTGAATATTTACTTATAAGTCAAGTTTGTGATGTCTGGTTGATTAAGCGTAAATTCCTGGGTAAACTAGACACAAAGAGGAGTAACATATCCAAGATTTACAATTTTTAGACTTAAGATGAGACCGGACCGAATTTTTGAATTCGGGAAATCTGCTGCCCCTGTGCCCAGTTTTTCCGGTTGCATAGCCCCTGAACTTCAGTCCATAATTTGAGTTTTTGGTATCAGAATTGAGAACTGTAAAAACCTACATAAACTAGATACATTATGGACCATTCCAGTAAAATTTTAGCTTCAGATTCATCTTCAATTAATCACAGTGAATTTTCAAAGTTAGACATCAAGTAGTGAATTTTCTAAAGATTAGTGAAATATAAATTCCACTACCGTATTTGTACAGCTCCAAATCTAAGCCCGTTAGATTCATAGATACCATGGATGTCTCCAAAACTCCAGTAGATTAAGTATCCATGCATTGCATATTCTTTCATGTGATATGGAAATATTCTGAGTTATAAAGAAAGATAACTAACGTTGTTTTCACTTTAGATCGACGTCAAAACACTCGGAAGTCACCTACATCGCATACCGCATCTGAATTGCCATATCACTGTGAGTGGATATTTTTCTTTTATCTGGGAGTATTTATTTTAGAATTTTAATTATGTTTTCAGATTACAGTTTTGCAAATCTTGTTTTGATGGATTTATACGTGAAATTGTTTATTTCAAGCGAGGTGAAAATTATGATTTGAGTTTGGTTTCAGATTAATATTTTGATGATGAAAATGATTTCAAAGGTATCATTTTATGATTTTGGAGGCATGGGGAAAAACTCACATCAGATCTAACTTGATTCATATATGGAATTGACGGACATGGAATTGATGGGTATCGGTATTGATATCGGATATAGACGTGTGCACATGGGTTACAAGACTAGAGATGACAGATGCCTCCAGATCCTGGGTATTGGGCTAGGGGGACTGTAAGTACAACGCCCCTAGACCCAGATTTCAGAGACAGGTTGGTGGCATTGATAGCACCATTGTTTACTAGTTTAGTGGCTTGGGGGATTGTGCGTACAACGCCTCAAGATCACAGGATTATTGTACATGATGACCGATGATATTCTTACAGATGATTTTACATATGTTTTGTGAATAATTTTTACAAAGGTTTTGAAAAGAAAATCCTGACTTATATCTTATGGATTGAGAGACAGACTTTTGAGACATGATTCTTTAAAAAGATTTATTTATTATTGGAGTTTTCAAGAGAACTCACGATTTAGAGAAATCTCATAAAATATTTGAGAGTAGAAGAGACTATTTCTTGAAATGATTTTGATTTTAGAACCATGGATTTTTATAAAATAATTCAATTTCGTTTTGAACTGTCCACTCACTAGGTCGCTCAAACGACCAAACCCCCCACTCTTAATATTTTTGTTTTGCAGGATCTCCCAGAGAATAAGCTCGAGAGGACAGATACTGTTGGCGGTCACTTAGGTGTTGAGTCCACCAGATTGAGTCCAGAAGTCAGCATAATCAATGTCAAGTAAATGTTGCATGACATACATTGCATAGTTTCAGTCTTTGAGTGTGTCAAACATCATATTTGTAATGAGTATTGTGTTGGACATTGAACCCTATGCATGACTTATGTTGGGATGAGTTTGACAGTATTGAACAGTTAGATAATTTGAGGCTTATGAGAATAGTATGGCCTATTCCCTACCGGTAACATTTTCCGAATTGGGGATACACATTTCTTTATTAAAAAAATGGTGTATTGAAATGGATTTCATTGGGAATCAAATTCAGATCTAATTAGATTATTTAAATAGATTTGAAGATTTTAATATAAGATTCTTAGATCAAGTGAGTACTTTTGTAAAGTGTACTTTGTTAAACTAGAAAGAAAAGAAAACAAGATTAAGAACTTATAATAATAATTTGTCAAGAAAGATGAGGAGCTAAATGGCACTATATCATTTTACTTATTCAAAACTGTAATATTGGTGCCATAAGAAAAGCCCTTTGTTTATTAATCCATTTTATTTGCGAGAAGATGGTGATTATGAAGCAACGAAAAATAAATAGCAAAATTCAATATAGATTTTGCTCTACATTCATGTCTCTGCACAAATATTTTAATATAAAATATAAATTACGATATCAAATTTTTTTAAAGCTACAATTTAAAAAAATAATAATAATTACATATATAAAAAATTAGAATAAAAATAAATTATAAAGGGTGAATTTGAGATATTAAAATTAAATGACCTATTAAAACTTCAGATTTCAAATAAAAGTCAAAAATCACAACATTTACTATTAAGATGAAATGTCTCAAAATAAGTGGTGTTTTTAAATGCAAACAACCCATTAAAAAAAAAAGTCATATTCAAACATAAGATATAAAAATAAATAAGACGCAAATAGTTGTAGTTTTTATTTTTTATTTTACACAGTGTGTGGACAGTGTAGTATTTAAGGGAAAATTGAAATATATGCACTGATTTTATTTTTTATTTTTTCCTTTTATAATATATAGATAATATTTCTTTCTTATTTTCCGATAATAAGAAAGAAACATTACGGTCGAGGTTTCTAAATATATGACTTTTCTCACCATGTTCATATAAGTCACCTGATCCGAGGAGTGAAGATGTTTAGGGCAGCTTGGATAGTTGATTTCTCAATACCAACCCGACCTGATTGTTCGGCGACCCAGTATAGCTGGTTGAGGTGTTGGCTTTTAATCACATGATCATGATCGGGTGGTTGGGATATGGCGTAGGGACTCGCATTCTTTATGGGAGCAGGTGGCTAGTTAATTTTCTGACACTAGATAATGTGTGGTAGTGGTCAAGAATAGCATGATTTAATGAGATATTGGTGTCAGAGGACAGGTGTGTCAGGCCGTAGGGTTACTGTTCGCACAGCAAAGGTGGGGCAGAGAGCCTTGGCGTTGATGGTAGATTCACATGACTGACGTCATTGGAGCAGTGTAATAATGTAATTTGCCATAGTATATAAAGGCTTGTGAGTTCATCGTAAGGGTTAGTAAATTGTACTCAGTCACCTACTTGTAAGAAAAGAGAGCAAAAAGTTTGTAAGACATAACAATGGTAGATCGGTCAAAACCGAGCACTTGTGTAGAGAGGTTGGTCCAACCCGACCAAGTTATAAAAACTTTATTTTCTTTGTGTCTGTAGACGTAGGTTGGATACATTCCACTGAATCATGTTAAATATTTTGTTTTATCCATGTTTTCTCCTCTTTCGCTAAGTTTGTATTTGATCCCTAAACTAAACAAATTTACAATTAAAGGAAAATTATTCTAGAAGTAAATTTATTGATTTCTCCTGAAATGAAAATTAATAGTCAATACATTACTTTAGTTAAAATTGAGACATTGATACAATTTGATCTCGTTTGATTTTCCTCTCAATCAACACCCGTATATGAAAGAAATTTCTTTCAAAATTAATTATTTGTCATCAAAACATTCTGAAAAAATAATAAATAGGTATAAAAAAAATATGGGAAAAACTTATGTAAGCTTGACGTGATGGGTCAGTCCACTTAAATGATAACATGTGGCACATTAATTTTAATCTCTAAATTATTTCCAGCTATTTTTTTCCTTTTTTATTTCCCGATTAATCAAAATCTTCATCTCCCTATTTTCATTGCAAAACTCAGTGACTGCTTTTATTTGACTAGCAAATTCAATCAAATTCTTCAAATGGCTTAAGGTTCTACATTTTGCCTATTTCAATTCTTCAGACGAGGAAAGGCCTTCAAAGATTTAGCATCATTTCATGTAAGATTTATTTTCTTTGAAAAAAAAACTGACTACAAATTTCTATTCACACATCTGGAAAATAAAATGATTAAAAAATGTAGTATAAGATATTTCCCCACTAGCACATGACACTAGGACTTTAATTTGGTAATGAATTGAACATAACTTATAAAGAATAAGAATATAAAATAATTACCGAGTCATTGAAGAAAATTTGACTTGCATTACATTTTAATATTTTTTAATTTATAAAATAATGAAATAATATGAACCCTTTCATGTTTATTGGCAATACCAAAAAAAAAAAAAGAAAAAGAAAAAATCTTAAGAATATTAATGACCCAAACCAGCCCAAACCGTCAACCGAACCCAACAGTTTGCCCATCCAAATTTTAGATTTTGGGTTCAAATTTCACTCTGCTTAACGCCTTGACCCTTAACAAAATTCCAAAATAATAATAATAATAATAAAAAAACCGTCACAATCGATGGCCACCAATCGAACCATTATTCCACATAATCAGGACCGAACCGGAAAATTCCGATTTTCAGGTTCCACACATATAAAATCGAAATCCGGTTCGATTCAGTTCCGGTTTTTTTTTTTAATTTTAATAATAATTTTAAAAAATTAAACAGTTCCATTGTAGAACCATTGGTACGATTCTAACGGTTCCGATTCGAAGGGAACTCTAGCCAAACCAAAATATTATAATTTCGATTCCGAAATCAAAACCAATTAAAACCGGCACTGTCCGGGTTCGTTTCAGTTCCGAACCGGAACCTGACCGAGTCATACCTCGAACAACCCAAATTAAGGCAGACAACACACCTCGTACGTTTGTGCTAGTTGTGTTCTTGCGAGATGCGTGTTTGCTAAGCTAAATTTCATGTGGGGAAACTTTTTTTTTTTTTTTTTTGATTGTTTTTAAGTAGAACGAACCATTAAACAAAACAGAGAAACATATATTTTCTTATCTTCTTATATAATATAAGATCAACAAAAGATCGAATTTTACATTAACCAAAGCAACATCACTAACACTTCATTAATTATAATTTTTTTTTTTTTTTTTTACAGACTCAAATGCAGGACATGACCACAAATAATCTAAGTTATTTGTGATCAAACTACCATACTCATTAGAGAATAATTATTTATAACTGACACAAGACAATACTCAAATCCACAAGTATTAATCAAAAACATACACAACAAAACACTTGAAAAAAAACACCCGCTCACTGTGTGTCAGGTACACCTGCAAAAAAAAAAACAAAAACAAAATATCAACAAACCCTAATTAGCAACCAAAATAAAATACATTTCATTAATGACTAATTGAAAAAAAAAATCGATGATTATATTTATGATGATACCTAAATTAATCGCTGTCGCTGCTGCTGCTGTCACCGCCGTGCTTGTGCTTGTGCTCGTGTCCGTGTTCTTTCTTCTTCTTATCCTTCTTCTTTTTCTTCTCTTCGCCGCCGTGGCCGCCCTCGCCGCCGTGGATCTTGTCCTTGATCTTGTCAACAAATCCCTCCTTGTGTTCGCCGCCGCCGTGATGAGGCTGCGCCGCCTCGCCGTGGTGATGCTCCCCCTTGTGCTTCTCGCCCTCCTCCTTCTTGTGATCTCCTCCTCCCATGTGCAGGGCTTCGCCGATCTTGTGAATCACTCCTGCCATTTTTTGGTTTTGCAGATCTGGTTTTGTGATATTTGTTGTGATTTGGATGGTGGTACTGGTTTCGTATTTATAGGCTTCAATGGATGGGGTATTCGGTCAATTCCACTTAGAAATTTCTGATTTGCAAACATTATCCTCTTTTTTATTTAATTACGTTTATGCCCCTACTACGTGTACGCCGCATATGAGATTTCTGGATATTTTTATTTATATATATAGATATAGATAGAGGTAGTTAAAACTTAAAAGTCAGTTGCCGATCGATGGTGAAATAAATAGTGACTTTTTTTTTTCCCGAAAATGAAATTAATTGGTGTTAGAAATTTTATTCACTAATTCATTTAAAAATTTTAAATATATTACAAATTTTAAAAAACAAAATTATTCACTATTTATATTAATTTTTTATTACGTAAATTTAATATATATTTATAATTTTTAAATGAACTAATGAATAAAATTTGAAAGTTCGTATGTTTTTATAAGGTATCAATCTAGTTATTGTTGTTAAATTAGTGTCATTAAACAGTAATATAAACATGCAAATCAAACAGATCAAACTTCCAAAAGTAGATCTAGATGCAAAACCCTAAAACCAGAAAACTTGAAGACAAAACCTGGAAATTGAGATTACATAAACAATCCAAGTCGAGAAGATCTCTGTCCTTAAGAACTTATTGGCTCCGTCACAGGTGCTTTACGGATTCGCAATTGGCCAATGTCCTCCCAGGATAACTTGGTTCCTTCTTGTCCAAGGAGCACTCATTGACAAGTATACAAACTAGGAAATGGTTGAACTCTCTCAAAACAAAAAAACAAAAATAAATGTCTCTTTCAATATTCGGATTTTCCCCTGTTTTTTGTAATGAGTATAATGCCTCCTTATATAAGACATGTAAGGATGCCAATAGGGCACCCTTTGGGGTGGGGTGCAATCCTCCAAAGGGTTGTACCCCTCACAAGCACCCAATGCCTCAAAAAGGACAATTCTACCCTTAATGAATATTTGGAAGATTTCCAACAATCCCCCACAATTCTTCAAATATTCAAGGAGACACTTGAGAGAGTTACCATGAACTAAAGCTGCATCGAAATAGGTAGCTTTCGCCTTGAACCTTTCCTAGTGAGTGACAATCGGATTTACTTGGCAAACCAGTGACCCATAGTCTTGAACTGTTCTGCCGTTGGTGTAAACCAAAACAATTGCCAACACACAGCTTTAATTCGACCATTTTCCCGTTCTACGGTTGTGTTCATTTTGGCCCTGAACAACGGTCCTGGATTCATCAAGCACTTTAGGGTAACCCGCCTTTAAAGGTTCCCATGGAAGCGGCCTCACTTCTTACTTGAAATAGGTGATCTGCTATGAAGAGGTAATCTGTCTTTACCCCCATTAGGACTCATCTCATAATATAGTGATCATTAAAAGCCTTAGCTTATCCTAACCAATGACAGACAGCACTCAGCGTCATTATCGGAATGGGAAAGAGTACGAAACTCTTCAGTGCTTGTTTTGAATTGCACAAAGTTTCTGTTGTCCCTTTTGAACCTAGATCTTGGGATCTCCAGTCAACTAGGTTGGGTTTCCACAGTGACAATTCTTAGATTATAGGCTTCAAGCCCATTCCCCTCGATGACTTCTCAATTTGCTCTCGAGGTAAACCTTTAGTTAGTGGATCCGCTAGGTTTTCCTTCGACCTGACATAATCGATCGTTATTATGCCACTTGAGAGCAGTTGACGTATGGTATTATGTCTCCGACGTATGTGTCGAGACTTACCATTATACATTGTATTTTGGGCTCTCCCAATAACCGATTGGCTTTCACAATGTATGCTAATCGTTGGCACCGGTTTGGCCCAACTAGGAATATCCTCCAGGAAGTTTCTAAGCCATTATGCTTCTTCCGTTGTTTTGTCTAATGCTATGAACTCAGATTCCATAGTAGACCGGACAACACATGTTTGCCTCGAGGATTTCCATGACACGGCTGCATTACCAAGTGTGAAAACAAATCCAACCGTAGATTTGGAATCCACTGTATCAGATATCCAGTCAGCATCGTTGTTTCCCTCTAGAACAACAGGATATCTCTCGTAATGTAGCCCATATTTTGAAGTTTCTTATACCTCAAAACACTTACTATGACTTTCCAGTGGTTATGTCCTGGATTGCTAGTATATCTGCTAAGCCTATTCACAGCTTGAGCGATATCAGTTCGTGTGCAATTCGTGAGATACATCAGACTTCCGATGATCTTTGAATACTCTAATTGCGATATGCTTAAGCCAATATTCTTTGATAGAGGAAGAGTTAGGTTAGCTACTCCCAAATCTTTCATATCAAATTTGCTGGTTAACACTTTCTTGGTAAACTGAATCAACTCATGATTATTAAATTATCAGCATATCGTCTATATATAGACATACAATGACATATCATTCTAGAGTTGATTTGGTGTATATACACTTATCACACTCATCGGTTTTAAACCCACTTGACAACATCTCTTTGTCAATGTTCTCATGTCATTGTCCAGGTGCTTGTTTTAATCCGTACAAGGATTTTACAAGTTTGCACACCTTCTGTTCTTATCCAGGAACATTAAACCCTTCTGGTTGTTCCATGTAAGTCTCTTCAGCCAATTCACCATTCAAGAATGACGTCTTTACATCCTTTTGATGTATTTCAAGACCAAATATAGCTGCTATAGCTATAAGCATTCTACTGATGTGATACGAATCACTGGTGGATATGTGTCAAAGTAAACAAGGCCTTATTTCTGTCTATAATATTTTATGACAAACCTCGCCTTGTACTTATCTATTGATTCATCCATTTTCATCTTTTCATTTGTAGCCCAGTGGCTTACAACCTGGTAGAAGATCAACCAACTCCCAAGTATGGTTCTATAGGATTGAATCAATCTCACTGTTTATCGCCTCTTTCCAAAGAGGTGCCTCCAGAGAAGACATTGCTTCTTTATAGCTTTGAGGCTCATTTTCTAACAAATATGTCAGAAAATCAGGTCCAAATGACTTAGACGACATCTAGGTCCATTTGCCTCAACATTTCCACGTTGATTTGACTCTTGGTCAACCTGATTACTGTCATTGACAGTATCAACAGATCTTTTGAGAGACTCTCTTCTTTTTCTTTCCTTACAAGGAAATGTCTCTTCAAAATTATTGCATTCCTTGACTCAATCATCACATTTGGATTGATGTCAGGAATCTCATTTTTGTGTGCCAAGAATCGATATGCATTATTGTTGCAGTTTTGGGTCCTATTTCACCTTCTTATGTTTAGGAACCATTACTTTGGCAAGACACTCCCACACTTTGAGGTATTTGTAGGAAGGTACGAAACCTTTCTACAATTCATATGGTGTCTTGTCTAGTCTTCTGTGAGGAAGCTTGTTCAGAACGTAGTTCGCGGAAAGCAAGGCTTCCCCCCACAAGTTCTGGGGCAGACCCGAACTTGTCAACATGGCATTCATCATTTCCTTCAACGTTCGGTTTTTGCGCTCCGCAATTCCGCTCTGTTGAGGAGAATAAGGAGCAGTGGTTTCGTGAATAATTCCGTGCACAGAACAATATTCACCGAATGGTGAAACGTATTCACCACCTCTATCACTCCTGATTCTTTTGATTTTCTTGCCAAGTTGATTTTCAACTTCGCTCTCAGTGTATAAGGCTATCAATAGCTTCAGCTATGCTCCTCAGCAAATACACTTAACTGAATCTTGTGCTTTCATCGATAAAAGTGACAACGTACTTTTTACCGCCTCTTGTTTGCACAAAATTCATGTCACATACGTCAATGTTTACAAGTTCCAAGGGTTCAGAACTTCGTTCTATGATGTTCTATGTATTTTTGCTTCAACACATGCCTCACACTCATGTTGGCTATCAATGCAAATTTAGGTATAAGGTCCATGTTAATTAATGTATCATAATTAACATGTCCTAACCTCTCATGCCATACATTTTGTGACTCAATAATATAAGCAGAAGTTTCAGCTTTATTAATAGCACAATTGACAGTCATTGAAAAGACCCTCAGCGAGGTATCATTTTCCTACATAGACATCATTTATGGTCAATACAATCTTGTCAGAAACAAATACAAACCCGAGACCGAGTTCTTCCGAATATCTGGAACATGCAAACATTATTATATGTAAGCTCCGTTCCAGATATCATTTTCAGAACTACTGTGCCTTGTCCAACCACTCTAGAGGTAGACGAGTTTCCCATTGTCAGATGATCGCCGCCATCGACCTTTCTGATACGAGGAAAACATCTTGCTATCAGCACAGATATGACGAGTAGCCCTAGAGTCTACCCATCATTCTCTCGGATTCCCAACCAAGTTGGCTTCAGTTATCACTGTTGAGAGATTCATTTCTGAAATCTCATCAGTTAACTGCTCATCTTCAGTGACATAGGCCTCATTTATCCTGCCATTGTCCTGAGATATCTTGTTTCTGCAGTCCCTTGTCATATGACCGCTCTTTTCACAGTTGTAGCACTTCCCATTAAACTTCTTGTTTGCTTGAGAAGATTCAGCTTCACTGTTCTTTCTTTTCTTGCTACCCTTTACATCCTCAAAGATGTTGGTCTTAGACTCCATAGTCTTGTAGCTGGCCTTCTCGGACATCATGTTGTCATGTTCGATTCTCAATCGAACTCCAAGGTCTTCAAGGCTCATCTGCTTTTTTCTGTGTTGCAGATAGCTCCTGAAGTTCTTCCATGATGGAGGCAACTTTCCAATTATGGTGGCAACTTGAAACGTCTCACAGAGTTTCATTCCTTCATCCAGTATTTCATGAATGATCTATTGTTGTTCACCCAACTGAGACATCACCGTCCTTGAAACTACCATCTTGTAGTTCAGGAACCTACCCACGACAAATTTCTTTTGTCCGGCATCTTCGGTTTTGTACTTCTTCTCGAGAGATTCCCAGAGAACCTTCGCAGAAGTCATGCCTTGTACACATTGTACATGGTATTGTCAAGACCACCCAAAATGTAGTTCTTGCATAAGAAGTCTCCAGACTACCAAGTCTGTTCTCGCTCTTCCTTGGCAAATTCAGATTCACCCTCCACAGGACCCGAAGGATCTTTGAGGAACTTTGCCAACTGGAGAGTTGTCAGGTAGAACAGCATCTTGCTCTGCCATTGTTTGAAATTTGCCCCACCAAATTTCTCCGGTTTTTCTCCGTGAGAGACCGGTACCGTGATATTTCCGCTAGCCATATGTAACTGGAAAATCAACAGGGTCAATTAGTCTACGAAAGACAAATTGCACAACGATCAACGAATGACCTTGTTCAAAGTGATATACGAAATATCCACTTGTTGTTCTATTGGACAGTAGTACCAATAAACACAAGTCCTTGAATTTCCAACCAAGATTTCTTATGAAAAGTAAATAAGGAATATCCTTTAACTACTTTCTCAATAGAACCTCTTAGCAATTCAAACTCAATATTTCAATTTTCCAATAGAACAATTAATACGATAAGTGTAGATATATAAATGTCAATCAAGATTGGATGGAATTACTTGTGCAAAATTACACTTTAAATTCTCAACCAATTATGCAACAACCAATCAATTTCAACTTTATCACTATGTGTATGCTTGTGATAATTGAACAACTTAATAATAACTTAAATCAATACTACCAAGATTAATGTGTTTACAGTATATGACTAACCAAGTTAATATTAATTAAAGTTTGCAATTTATGATACTTCCAGGACAAATTCGTTAGTGTCACGTTCGTATATACGTTCGAACGAGACTGTCCAGTGTGTGCGCGTTCGTGTTGCGTTTGATAACGCGTTCGAACGAAGTGTTTCCAGAGAGTTCACATTCGTGTAGCGTTTGATAACGCGTTCGAACGGAATGATTCCAGAGAGTTCACGTTCGTGTAGCGTTCGATAACGCGTTCGAACGTTCTAAGGAAAAAAAAAGGCTTGCGTTCGAGTTGCGTTTGAAGAAGCGTTCGAACGTTCTTATGAAAATTCAAATTTTTGCCTTCGCGTTCGTCGGGCGTTCGAACGCCCTACGGGTTTTTCATGCACAGTTCGTATTTTACAGAAAATAAACAAACCCTAACATGCGAATTACTATCTAATAACACTAGAGCAATAAGTTCTTAAGATTGTTATTAAATTAGTGTCATTAAACAGTAATATAAACATGCAAATCAAACAGATCAAACTTCCAAAAGTAGATCTAGATGCAAAACCCTAAAACCAGAAAACTTGAAGACAAAACCTGGAAATTGAGATTACATAAACAATCCAAGTCGAGAAGATCTCTGTCCTTAAGAACTTATTGGCCACGTCACAGGTGCTTTACGGATTCGCAATTGGCCAATGTCCTCCCAGGATAACTTGGTTCCTTCTTGTCCATGGAGCACTCCTTGACAAGTATACAAACTAGGAAATGGTTGAACTCTCTCAAAACAAAAACAAAAACAAAAACAAAAAACAAATGTCTCTTTCAATATTCGGATTTTCCCATGTTTTTTGTAATTAGTATAATGCCTCCTTATATAAGACATGTAAGGATGCCAATAGGGCACCCTTTGGGGTGGGGTGCAACCCTCCAAAGGGTTGTATCCCTCACAAGCACCCAATGCCTCAAAAAGGACAATTCTACCCTTAATGAATATTTGGTAGATTTCCAACAGTTTTTTAATAGATAAAATGTTAATTTTATTAAAAATAATAATTTAAAATAATTTTACATTATAATCTACCTTCAAATTATAGAATTCACCACCATATCTCCTAAAAATGTCGATTTGAAAAACGGGTCAATTTTTAAAAATATTAGTGATTTTTTTTTTTTTTAAAAAAAAACAATGAGCGTGGATACTGGATACATCACAAAGTTCGCAATATCGAGGGCATTAAAGGATTTTCGGACTGCTGGCTCCACTAGTATAACGTGGCACGACCGTGACCGTTGACGAAAAAAAGATCTCAAGTGGTTCAGACACGTTTAGTCAAATCAACGTATGATGTGGTAACAGCTGGGGCCCAGACTTGCAAGAAGAAATATCTGTTTAAATAGGAACCCTCTTCTGATACCGTGGCTTTCAATTAATCTCCTTGTTGCTTTGTTCTCTATTTGGATTATTGACACGTGGACGGTAAAAATAGCTTGCCGACAATTTTATCCTGTTGCTGGAAACATTGGCAATAGCATGCTTGGATTTTGACGTGGCGATGCGAAGGACGACTTTAATTTCGAGGAATCCAATTGTTTTTGTTTTCGTTTTAAATTCCGACACCAATGTAATAATCTCTCAATCAATTTGTTTGATGTTTTGTTTGGTTTGCCTCCCACGAAAGAAAGAGAGACAAAACATAATTAGAAAATGAGATTAAAAAAATAATATAAATTAAACCCTCCTGTTTGAATATTAGGGTGTACTATATGATTTATTACTTAATGTGCATGAAGAATTTCTGTAAGTTTTTTATTTATTAATTAAAACATGATACATTTATTTATTTATGGTCCCATTTTTTTTATTGTTTGGGGACGACTCCAATTCCCTCAAAATTAGTATATGCACACTGTTAAATAAGATGATGGTGGAGTCTCTCCTTTGTGCTAGAGATGTGAAGTAGAAGCCGCAATGGTGAAATTTGGTGCTACAATAATATCTTACATTTTCCAATTATATATTTACATAATTTTATATTTTAATATTATATTCTATAGGTTATGTTTATGGTGGAACGGAATGGAAAAAAAAACGTATCATAATTTTTTTCGCTTTTCTTTGTGTAGTTTGAGAACAACATTAATTAACAAAACAGAGGAACATATATCATCTTATTGTATAATATAAGATCATCATAAGATCGAAATTTACATTAACCAAAGTAAAATCACACAACACTTACTTAATAATAACTAACACAAGACAATACTCGAAAGTAATAATTGAAAAAAAACACATACACTGAAAACAAAAAACACCCTCTCACTGTGTCTCCACATACACCTGCAAAAAAACAAAATTAACAAACCCTTAATTAGCAACCAAAATTTTTTTAAAAAAATAAATTATATTTACATTTCATTAATCCCTAATTTAAAAAAAAAATAAAAAATCTATGACTGTTATTATACCTAAATTAATCGCTGTCGCTGCTGCTGTCACCGCCGTGTTCGTGTCCGTGTTCTTTCTTCTTCTTCTCCTTCTTTGTCTTCTCTTCACCGACGTGGCCACCCCCGACGCCGGGGATCTTGTCCTTGATCTTGTCAACAAAGCCCTCCTCCTTGTGTTCCACCCCGCCACCGTAGTGCTGATCAGGCTTGTGGTCGGAGTGATGAGGCTGCGTCGCCCCGACTCCGGGGATCTTGTCCTTGAACTTGTCAACAAAGCCCTCCTCCTTGTGTTCCCCCACGCCACCGTAGTGCTGAACAGGCTTGTGGTCGCCGTGATGAGGCTGCGCCGCCTCGCCTTGGTGGAGCCCCACCTTGTGCTTCTCCTCCTCCTTCTTGTTGTCACCTCCGTGAAGGGCTTCGCCGATCTTGTGAATCACTCCTGCCATTTTTGATGAAGTTTGTTGAGATTTGGATAGTGGTATTGGTTTCTTATTTATAGGCTTCTATTTTTTCCTTTAATTACGTTTATGCCCCTACCACGTGTACGCAGCATATGATTTACGGATTTTTTTTTTGCACTATTAATCCTGGTATGAAGATAAGATTAAATTTGCCACTGAGCTATGTTCTCCCATGCGTTCGAGTCCTTGCAAATGGATGGACTCTTTCGGACTGCTTTTTTTTTTTTTTTACAATACAATTCTACAGATATATAATCTGAAATCTACTGGAATATTGAATACAAACATTTATAGCACATCCAGAATTCTACGCCTACTAGAGACGAAATATCTCTACTCCCACTCAAATATGGAGAGAATTATACCCTCACTCTTGGAGAGAATCTCTCAATTGAGAGATTTGGACTCCCTGCCATTGCAGGGAGTCGAACTTGTGCTCTCCCGTTTGGGAGAGCACAAGCTCACCACTGGGCCAAGAGCCCAGTGGCCCTTTCGGACTGCTTTTAAATTGTGAATATCAGAGGTTTTTAAGTGTGCTATAATTATATATATTTAATGTTAAGTAGATTTTATATTATATTTGTAGAGTTATTATTGAATAATAAAATCAAATTATCGATTTTAATAAGATTATAGTGTTTTTAGCTAAAGGATATTATGTTATTACTTGATTATCGAGAGGTGGATCCATTATCTATAAATCCTCATACTATTTATAATATTTCTTACAATAAAAATAAATGGATAGCAGTTGCATTCCATTCATTTTTCCCACAAACTAACACACTCTCTATAATTTTAGAACTTCTATATTTTGGGCGGTTGTCCAGTTCAAAGAAACGGAAAATAATTAATTGGATGTCTGATTCCTTATTTAGAATATTCGTGTCATTAATGACCTGATATTTGAAGCTCATTCATTGTGTGACTTCTGCTTGTTTTTGTTAGAGCCAAACTTGATATTGACTTTCTATCGGGGAGGTCTAAGTTTCATACTCTAGTGATGGGTTTTGTTATTCGACTCTGATGACCGATTTTATTATTAGACTCCGATAATAAAATGGACTTTTTATAAGAATTTTATTAATATTTTTTTATATATTTGATATTTGATACGTTATTAAAAATATATAAAATTCTGAAATTTTATTCACCAATCACTTAAAAATTTTAAAATGTATAAAAATTATAGAAAACGTCTATATATTTATATTAAATTTCAATCACATATACAAATTTAAATACAATTTATAAATTTTTTTTTGGTTTCGTATTTATAGGACTTCAATGGATGGGGGATTCGGTCAATTCCTTTTGGTAATTTTGTGTTTTGTAAACATTATCCTCTTCTTTTTTTCTTTTTTTTTTTTTTAAAAACATATTCTTTTTTCCTTTAATTACGTTTATACCCCTACTACGTGTACGCGGCATATGAGATTTATGGGATATTTTTATTTTATCTAGATAGATAGAGTTAAAAATCAGTTGCTCATCCCCATGGACCGACCTACTTTATAAACAAAAATGCTACACTTACATACAATCTTACTAACAAAAACTACACTCCTCTCACTGTAGCTACAGTGATTACTGTAGCAATCACTGTAGCTACAGTGAGAGGGGTGTAGTTTTTGTTAGTAAGATTGTATGTATGTATATCATTGCTCCTTTATAAAAGCTCTCTTTGGAATTTTTATTAATAAAGTGAAAGTCTCTATTATTGGCTAATAATTTTATTAATATATTTAAGTATATTTATTTAATGGGTTTGAAATATTATTAAGGAGCCTAATAGTACATTTATTTAATGGGCTTTAAATTTATATTAAATTTATTTATCAGCCCTTTCCATTTAAAATTAAAAATACAAACAAATAAAAGAAACAAAATCATCATTTATGATAGAAAATGAATTAAAAAATTCATATATTCTCTAAATCTCCTCATTCATTGTCCGAGGTTTAAGTTAGAGAAGACATATACAAACTTGCAAGGACAATGATTAAGACTAAAAAAGATAAGTTATTTTCATTAATTTATTTATTGATTACCTTGACTTTAATTATACCTTAGGTATTGTAATTGTAATTGTAATTGTAGAGAGCATTTTTAGTCACGAAATATTTCGATAAATTAACTACAAATTCAAATCAGTGATAAATAATTGATTGATAATTTAGTTATATATATAGAAAAAATTGTATTATTTTTATTGATTTGAAACTATTATTCAACAGTTTCAAAATATGAAACCACATCGAAAACAAACATAAATGTATTGAAAATATAATTTCAATGAAATTCAATATTTTAACTTGTTAAATGTTGAAAATAATTTAGTTATATTATGCTAAAGATTTTCCGTAATTACTTATTTGATTATATGATCATTACATGTCAAATAAAAGTCTAATAATATTTCATAAGTTCGATTCATTTAAGAAAACTTTGAATCTATAATTTTCGGAACCTGACATATCGGTGCGATCAGTCGAATCTAGAATCAATCATAAATCTAATTTAATCATATATAAAATATCATTATGATAAAAAAAAATTGATCAAAATGGACCTGATCAGCCTAATTTTGTTTTAAATTTTTAAATAAATCAATTTATTTAATAAAAAAATCAAATTTACCGATTTTTTTTTATTACGGTTTAATCAGTCAAATTAATAATTTTTACATCAATCAAATCTTAAAGAGATCAGTTCGCAAGATCGAGGACATTAAAAGTGGGGACACTCTGGCGGAAAAAAGAGCTCACGTGATGCTGACACGTTTAGTCAAATTAACTTATGATGGTAGGGCCCAAGATTTGGAAGAAATATCTGTTTAAATGGGACCCACTTCTGTCTGTTTAGTACTTTGTTTGAAGTTAGTTATTGTAGTGATAGGTGTTCGATTCCGTGTAGCTTTAATTTATCTCGGTGTACGTGTTGCTTTTTATCCGTTTGGATTATTGACACGTGGACGGTTAAAATTAGCTTGCCGACAGTTTAAAGAAATTTTATTTTTTTCCCGTTGCTGGAAACATCTTTTGCAATGGCATGCCATTTTGGTGACCACGTCTTGGATTTTGACGTGCCAAGATTTCGAGGAATCCAATTCTTTTATTTCAAAACTCTGGCACCAATGGCCATTGGACTTGTAGTCTTGATAACCCATGTTTCTCATATTCGAGTCTACCCAAAAATAGAGAGGATTCCAATTTTCTTTCAAAGGTTAGGATTCTGTATAGAGTAGATTTTCGAACTCTATTTCAATAGAGAGATAATATAAAATTTCATGTTACGTCTTGATAGGATTTTGGACAATATTATTTATAATAATACATGTAGATTAAAATAATTCGGAAAAAACTCTGGCACCAATGTTTCTCGTTCAATTTGAATCCATACCCTCGTGTTTTCATGGTAAGAATTAAAACAATTAACATGGGACTATTGAATATATTTTTGACTATAAATTTAAGTGCCCCTGTCCGATTTTATTGTTGCATTTTTCAATGGAAAATGCAATTAGTGTTGCTCTTGGTCATTCTCACCTAATGGTAGACCCGGCCACGGTTTCGATTCGGAACCGGAACCGAACCGGTTGAAACCGGAAGGTTCCGGTTCTGATTCTGGAACCGAACCGGAAGGGGACCGGTGGATACGACAATATGATCAAGCACATGGAAAACATCATCCGGTTGAATTTGGCATTGATACGACGCAGACTCAAATGGCCAGGTACGCATCATCTAGTAGATGTACGAGTAGTGTAGATTTATTTAAATATTCTGATGCAAAAAATAGAGAAGAATTTGCGAAATTAACTTGTATGACACATCTTTCTTTAAGCTTTGGTGAAAAACTTCATTTTACTAATTACGTGCATAATGCTTTAAACCCTGCTGCATGTAGAATGACTCGAAATACAACAAAACATCATATTTTCAAATTATATAAAGATTGTAAAATTATTTTAAATGAAATATTTAAAGAGATGAAATGTCGTATTTCTATATGTTCTGATATTTGGAGTGACCATTGGCAAACACACTCATACATGAGTGTGACTTGTCATTGGATTGATGCATCATTTACCATGCAAAAAAGACTTATTGCATTTAGAGTTTTTGATGACCCACATACTGCACATAATATTTATAGAATGATGAAGGTAATTTTTGATGAATATGGTTTAGTAGAAAAAATTTTAACAATTGGATTTGATAATGCATCTGCAAATACTGCATCCATTCATGATTTAAAATCTTTATGTGAACCAAATTTAGGGGGTCGATTTTTTCATATTCGTTGTACATGTCATGTCCTTAACATATGTGTGGAAGACGGACTAAAATTATTATCACCTTTCATTGATCCAATTAAAACGACACTTAACTGTATTTGGTCATATTCTCAAGTTAGGAGAGAATGGACCAAGTTTTGTAAAATAAATGGTATTAAACCGATTAAATTTTCAAGAGATGTTCCAACACGTTGGAATTCTACTTATTTTCTTTTATGTCAAGCATTTCAATACAAAGATGCATTATGTAGTTTTTTTCTCAACATGTTCAAAATATCACACTTTATCCTAGTCAATGGGATATTTGTGAATTTTTTTTAGATATTTTAAGAGTTTTTAATGATGCTACTTTAGTTTTTAGCGGTGTTTATTATCCTACAGCACATTTATTTCTTCTTGAGAGTTTGAATATTGTTGGCACTCTCGATGAGCATGTTGACAGTGACGACCCTAATGATATTGTTTTGCTCGAAGCCATTACTGCTATGAAGGTAAAATGGTTGAATTATTTTAGAGAAATTCATTTACTTTATCTTATTGCTGCTGTTTTTGATCATAGATTTAAATTAGAAGGTTTGAATGGTGGTTTACAAGCTTACTATGATTATTTAGGAATATTAGATGATGTTGATATTACGAGCATAATGACGAAATTAAGAAGTGATTTAATTATTTTATTTAATGATTATATTGTAAGATATAACTTAGGAACATTAGGTCAATCTAGTAGTAGCGAACCGGTAATTCAAACAAAACTTAGCGCTGGGGATCGTTGGTTATTGCAACGAAATAAAAAATCTAGGGATACGACAACAACTAATAACCCTGAATTAGATAATTATTTATCTACAAATTTTGAGTTTTCTAATGAAAGTTTATGCAGTAAAAATTTTAAAATCCTTGAATGGTGGAACCGGCATCAAAATATATATCATGTTTTATCTATTATTGCTAAAGAGATCTTGGCAGCACCTATTTCCACCGTTGCGGTTGAGCAAGCTTTCAGCTTGAGAGGTAATATATTGAAAGCTAGGCGATCTTCATTACATCCAAGCACTCTAGAAGCAACAGCTTGTGTGGATGATTGGACTCGAGCTGATCTGAGACAACAAGAAGATGCCCCCGATGATTTTGAAGATTTGTTCGATAATACTTCTGCAACAAGTGCAAGCGGAACCGGAGCCGAAGGATCAACTGATAATGATGATTGATAATTGTAAAATTATAATTTACAAAGGGGATATGTCTAAAACTTGTAATGGAACTACGTGAGCTTTGATTCCTCTCACCCTTGGAGGATACGTAGGCAACTTAAATTTTTAAAAATTTAAAAATTTAAGCTCAAGCTATTCAATATAATAAATTTTTTTTTTATTTATAAAATTAATCTCATTTATTTTAATTAATTTTCAAAAAAAAAAAAAATTCTCTGAACCGAACCGAACCATTCGGTTCCGGTTCAATTCGATTTCGAACCGGAACCGAACCGCCGGCCGGGTCTACCTAATGGCAAGTATAATAAGAAAATGAGATTAAACAAAGAATACTAATATCTTCTTTTTCGAAGATATTATCGTGTTGTATTCATATTACACCGTATTAACAAGCGGAGAAGGTACAAAATGAAGAATTTCTAACCATGGCAATTAGGATTGAGGAATCCAATTCTAATTTGGTCAGATTGTTATATGCTTTAATAATCTATTTTTAATTTATAGGTCTATGAACACCCGACAACTGTGGATAAGGATTAGGTAGTCCCAAGAAGATAGAGAGAGTGGCTCCCGTGTCCAAAAAGTCAAAAACTCCAAGCACTTTCAATATAAATTTTGGATATATTCGTACATAAACCAAACTTTAGGAGTAAAAGTGATAATTTCCCTTTTATCAAAAAAGTAAAATCCTTGTTCACCTTTGTTTCATTAATAAGTTATCCTAAGCACATGCTGCTCATGACAAACGTAGAAATCGTTTAAAGCTAATGTTTACCAATCCGCCCAATTACGTGTTGCATGTAACAATTGATTCATGCCTTGACTTCCCCCTCACCTCTCTCACAAAAATCTCATGATACCATTAATCTTCCGTAACTTATTATATAGCCAATGCAAGTGGTGTTGTTGCCTGGACAATTCTTATTTAATATATTTTTTTTTGGAAGCGTTGGAAATTTACTCCGTCAAACCATCCGATTCTGTAGGTTTAAACAGAGTATGTAAAATCTCCGGCTGTCCTCAGGCTCTTATAACAAATACATCATCTGGACTCGAACTCAAGACTTGACAACCAAATCTTAAATCTTAGCCATCAAACAACATCCATTGGGGGGCCAATCCACCTATTATTTTTCATGTTAAAGAGGATTTTCGGAAGAATATATGAGGTATGGAAATGAAAATGTTAAATGTAGAGGAGTAATACAACCAACCTCGACAGCTTTGGAGTTCAATGTCATCGGATTGCTCCAAGAAGACCGGCACCATCAAGCTTTGCACCTTTCAAATAAACCATTCACATGATCTGAAAGTATGGTCTGTTTAACTTAACGTATCTCAAAGATTGACATGCCGTAAATAAGCTCATTGAAGGACTGAAGTGAGAGAAAACTCAGCTAAAGGCCATGAGTGACAAGCAAACTCATTGAGATCTGAGGTTCGAATCCAAAAAGTGCGTTTCTTGTAATATTCTGAGATAGTCGAGGGTTTTGTTGTAAATTCTTCAAATATTCAAATGTTATAGTTTGGATGGAGGAGAGACATGTCATTTGGATGGTACCTCATAGGGACATGTCCTCCAAATTGAGTGTAACATGATTTTATGCTCCAATAGGTGCATAGGAGGGGTATAACCCTTTAGAGGGTTGCATCCCAACCCAAATGGTGCCCTTGAGACACCCTTCCATGTCTTTATAAGGAGACATCCATGTTCATTCAAGAAAGAAGAAAGAAATCCGAATAGCATCCAAAATTATTTGAGTCTCACATTGGTTTTGAGTCAGAGAGAGAATCCCACCATTTCCAAGTTCAAGATCTTCTTAAGGTGTGTCCCTTGAAGGAGAGGAATTCGAGTTATCCTGGGAGAACATTAGCCACAAAACCCGTAGAGCACCGAGACGGGGTTAATAAGTTCTTAAGGACATAGTTTTATCTCGACTTGGATCGAAATTTTCATCAATTTTCCAGTTTTCTTTATACTTCAAGTTTTAGGGTTTTGCATTTGATTTTCTGGATTTGATTTGTTTAAAGCATGTTTGTTTTCTATTTAATGACACCAATATTCCAACAATCTTAAGAACTTATTAATTTTAGTGTTGTTAGATAGAAATTCGCATGCTTAGATAAGAAAATTTTCGGAAAAAATAAAGTATGTGCATGAAAAATACGTAGGGTGTTCGAACGCCCAACGAACGAAAAGGCAAAAATCTGAAATTTCGTAAGCAACTCAAACGCAAGTCTTCTGCCTAAGAATGTTGAACGCGTCTTCAAACGCAAATCGAACGCAAACCCTCTGACTTACTTCGTTCGAACGCATTTCCGGACGCCACACGAACGTAAACTCTCTGGAATATTCCATTCGCTCCACGAACGTGAACTCTCTGAAACACTTCATTCGAACGCATTCTCGAACGCAACACGAACGTGCACACACTGGTCAGTCTCGTTCGAACGTAGATACGAACGCGACACTAACGAATTAGTCCTGGAATTGTTTATAAACTGAATAGACTTAGTTTAATTTAAGTAATCATAATATTAACTTAGTAAATCATATTCTGAATCACAATAATCTTGGTAGTATAGATTTAAGTTAATATTAGGTTGTTCAATTATCACAAGCATACACATAGTGATAAAGTTGAAAATTAATTGTGTGTTGCATACTTGGTTGAGAATTTAAAGTGTAATTATACACAAGTAATTTCATCCAATCTTGGTTGACACATACACATATATCTACACATATCGAATATTGTATTGCAAAATTAAAAGTGTATTACTAAGTTTTGAATCGCTAAGAGATTCTATTGAGAAAATGTTTAAATGATATTCTGTCAAAAATGCGATAAGAGCCTAAGTGGTCAGGGATTTAAGTGGTTACTTTGGACCCCCATCGTCCTCTGTGAATATTCTTTTATTTACTTTCATAAAAAAAACTTTAGTCGAAATTCAAGGACTTGTGTTTATTGGTACTACTGTCCAATAGAACAACGAGTGGATACTTGGTATATCACTTTGAACAAGATCATTGGTTGATCGTTGTGCAATTTATCTTTTGTAGACTTATTGACCTCTGTTGGTTTTTCCAATTACGCATAGACCCGGCCGGCGGTTCGGTTCCGGTTCGGAACCGAACCAGTTAATTCCGGTTCGGTTCCAGTTCCACACTTAAGTGGAACCGGAAACTTGAACCAAACCGGAACCGACCAGTTCGGTTCCAAACCCTTTTTTTTTTAATTTTGAAAATAAATTAAAATAAATGAGATTAATTTTATAAATAAATAAAATTATTACATTGAAGAGCTTGAGCTTAAATTTTTAAAAATTTAAGTTGCCTACGTATCCTCCAAGGGTGAGAGGAATCAAAGCTCACGTAGTTCCATTACAATTTTAAGTCATATCTCATTTGTAAATTTACAATTTTACAATTATCAATCATCATTATCAGTTGATCCTTCGGCTCCAGTTCCGCTTGCACTTGTTGTTGCACTTGCAGATGCATTATCGAACAAATCTTCAAAATCATCATGGGCATCTTCTTGTTGTCTCAGATCAGCTCGAGTCCAATCATCCACACAAGCTGTTGCTTCTAGAGTGCTTGGATGTAATGATTTATAGAGTTTTAGATTTTTTTTGATACCAAAAATGCCCATAAATATAACCGTTTTATTATGGATATATTAGTAATTTAGATTTTATTTTATATTTTTTTTTAAAAAAAACATTTTTTTTATTTGGGCAGGGAGCCAAACGGCTCTCTGCCCCCTGCCCCCAACGGCTACTAGCCGTTGGGGAGCCCAACGGCTAGTAGCCCAAGTTGGGGGCAGGTTTTTTTTTTAAACGGTTCCAACCGGAACCGAAACGGTTCCACCGGTTCCGACCGGTTCGAGTTGGGGTCGAACTCCAACCGAACCGGTCGGCCACGGTTCCGGTTCCGGAATCGAAACCTTCCGGTTCCAACCGGAACCGTGGCCGGGTCTACGCATGGCTAGCGGAAACATCACAGTATCGGTCTCTCATGGAGAAAAGCCGGAAAAGTTTGGTGGCGAAAACTTTAAACAGTGGCATAGCAAAATGCTGTTCTACCTGACAACTCTCCATTTGGATAACTTCCTCAAAGATCCTCCGGGTCCTGTGGAGGGTGAATCAGAAATAGCCAAGGAACTACGAGAACAGACATGGTTGTCTGGAGACTTCTTTTGCAAGAACTACCTTTTGGGTGGACTTGACAATACCCTGTACAATGTGTACCAAGGCATGACTTCTGCGAAGATTCTCTAGGAATCTCTCGAGAAGAAATACAAAACAGAGGATATCGGTCAAAAGAAATTTGTCGTGGGTAGGTTCCTGGACTACAAGATGGTAGATTCAAGAACAGTGACGTCTCAGTTGGGTGAACTGGAATTGATCATTCATGAAATACTAGATGAAGAAATGAAACTCTGTGAGACGTTTCAAGTTGCCACCATAATTGAAAGTTGCCTCCATCATGGAAGTACTTCATGAGCTATTTGAAACACAAGAAGAAACAGATGAGCCTTGAAGACTTTGGAGTTCGATTGAGGATCGAAGAGGACAACAAGAAGTTCAAGAAGGCCAGCTACAAGACTATGGAGTCTAAGACCTGTTAGGGATATGCCCTATACCCAACTTGTGGATGAGCTATATGTACATGTATTTGTAATATTTTCATTAATTAATAAAATGACAATCTTTATTATACGTGTCTTACATAACTTATATGAATCATCAAACACTGTAATAAATCCCTTGGAGTAATAAGATGATGGCTTCCACGCCATATGCGAATCATTACTCTTAAACATTCCTAGTCATAGTTTTGTGAATAATCTGGGCATTCACAAAGCGGAGAGACTAGCATGATGATATGATCCGCCCTTAAGTGGGGTAGCCGATCTCATAGGCTACTAGCAGAGATCCGTCCGCTTGGTGTATCACATGGATGCATGAGTTGCTCGTGTCCATCGAAATGACCGCCGAAAGTTTTCACATGGAGTGTTTATCCCATGTATCTATGAGAACTTTCATGTATCGATTGTATGACTAGTCCTTAGACTTGAGGTCTTTACAATCTTATGTGTGGATCAAATAACTTTGGCATTCTCATTCCCCGGTTCAAAAGATCCGGTCATAAGGGTATGATTGGGTCATTTATTGAAACACATGAAGTTTGTAAAGATACAACAGAGAATCGCCACTCTCTCGGATAATATTTTCTTATAAGAGTAGTATTCCAGTTCGCGGGTTGATATGTGTGATCAGTACTTAAGACTGTGGCCGCAACGGAAGAATCATGTGAGATTCTTGGGTTAGCACGATTCATGACACCATCAACATCATACATTTGACTATATGAGTATACATTTTCCATACCCTAGGTCAAACGGTGGGGATACAACGAGGCGAGGGACCGTATCATATGTAAATCGCATACATAATGGGTATATATCTTTCCTTCTCATTTGGGGGCCTTGGCATGTTTCTAGATGTCAACCTTGGTCATTGAAATCGAACGACCATCTGATCGGAGGATAATTTATGTTTGATTAAATTATCACGATTCATTTCATGTCCATCTTGAGGGGAACCCAAAAGGTCACACACAACAAAGTCGAAATCAATGGTTAACAGTGCACAGTATAAATTTAACAACATATATAATTGCTGTAGGAATTGTTCATAAATGGTTTAATGTGTTTAATTAATGAATAGATCATTTATGAGGTTCCATAGTGGCTTAGGGATTGGTGAATGACGATAGGGGCACTTTGGGAATTGTAATAAATAAATAAATAAATAAAGTGAATAGTAATATGAATAGTAATTTTTTTTATTTGTTATTTATTTTGAATTCCAATTCAGCCCAAATCTTATTAGGGTTTTATAATCTCATTAAACCACTAAATTAAGATCCAATGACTAAGATTAAATTAGCTTTTATCCCACATCAGATTCTTAATTAATTTTGTTGTCTTTGGAGCACCTATATAAACCCAAAGATTTCTTTACAAATTTTTGCACCAAACCTTTCATTTATTGGGTTTATATAAGTGAGCAACTCTAAAGTTTAAGAGTAAGCCACTGATTTTGAGGATCCTTAAGTCTAATTGACTAGAGGAACATCGAGTTAAAAGTTTTGAGGTATTTGCCTAGGCTAGCACCAAGGGCAAAATACCCGTGCACTCAAGGCGTAGTATTGCCGTTGAGTTTTGGCTTGGGTGTGTGCACCTTTGGAGGCCACACACTTGGGTGGCTCTTTGGAACGTGGAAGAGCTTGCTGAGTTCGAGAAAATCTTGTAGATTGGAAGGAGGACTGGAGGAGTCATCGGTTCAAGTAAGTATTTTTCTTTCTTTATTTTAATTAGAATTCTTATGATAGTTAGCATGTTTAGGTTTATGTTCTTTGCATGTTTTATGAGTTTTGATGCTTAGAATATATAGTAACATGCCTAGGTTTGTAGAATAATCAAAACAAATGGGTCATGGGCAAAGGGATATCGGCATCATAATTCATAATTTTTTTAATTTTCCGCTGCGCACTCGCGGCCGCTTCCCAACCGTGGTATCAGAGCGCCGTTTTTGTTTTGATTAGTTCTCTCTCATTTGAACTCGAAATTGGGTGTGGTAAAGCTCGTTGGAAAGCTAACACCCCGAACTTAATTTTAGGCACAAGTGTTGCATGATTTGGTTAAGATTTGAATTATGAAATTGCATTTAAAGTTTACATATCTGCAAACAAATGTGAATAGTAAATTTATTTGAATAAAATAAAATGCAATATCATAATTAAATATTAATCAAAGTTATTTAATGCCTAAAATAATTCCAACATATTAAAACTCGTATGCTTGATGATTCTATGTATGATTAGAATTGGCATGATTATTTTAGGGTGCAAGCATCTATAGACTTTCTAAGGAAATAGAGAGTGTATTGCGTATCCTTTAGCTAAGTAATTATTCTGTGATGAACTTAGAGATTTATTACCTTTAAGGCTAATAAATATAAATCACTTGTTTATAATAAAAGACATTATAAAAAATACAAGTGGGGTGGGACCAAGACGTTAATAAAACTTTCCAAACTAAAGTTAATTTAACCAAAGGTATTACTAGAGTTAGATAATGATTTGGTGTCTTCCTTCACTCACTACCTTTTTATAGCCAAAAGGAAAAGCTGTGAAGACATCTAGATAATCATTTACTCAAAGCTTACCTTAAAGCATATTTAAAATGTTGGACTAATTTGGAGGATATATTGTTTATTCCTATCACCAAGGCAATAAGAGCTTAAGAGGTAAGGGTATTTAAGAGAGTTCGCTCCACCCTCCCTCTGGGGAATTTTCAATGGAGGAATCCATTTGACAGTTATTCACTTAAACATGCTAAAATCCTCAATAATAATTTAAGTCTAAAATTTGCCTCCCATTGTAAAGTATAGACCCAAAGGGCTTAAACCGTATTGGCAGGACTAGGCTTTACCGGACTGACCAATACCAATTTGTCCCTAAATCGTACTATTGACAATGGTTTGACTTTTCTGAGTCATAAGACGCAGCGACCCTTAGGCATGGTCTTATAAATTAGTGGCAAAGATTGGGTGTCCACGAGGACTAGCATAAGTTATGACATGTTTGATTGCCCAACCCAATGATCAAGAAATTATGTTTTATATCATAAATTGGTTGGGAACCTACCTAATTATCGTATTTTATAACGACCGGCCCTAGTCGGAGTTATGAAATGATGATAATGGGATCCTTGTGTTGGGGTTTTGGGTGATGGGGTGCAGCGGAAGCGCGAGTTCGGGCGAAATCGTATTTTAAAACTTTTTCAAAATACCAAATAATTATTCAATATCTAATATGAATAATTTATTCATATTTCACCTAAACCTATTTATTTAATATCAAATATTAACATAAACAAGTTGAAAACTCGCGAAACTTTTACGAAAACTATTTTTTCGTAAAATTGCCTAAAACGTGTTTTTGACCGAACCGACTACCCGACACTTATGGAAACTATCCAGGTCAGCTCCAATAGTGTCGGGGCAGTTCATGGGCTGACCAAACAGTGACGAAATCACTGTTTTCACAGCCGTCACCCGGTTGGCTCAAAATCCACCCGGTAACGCCGTTTTTGGCCGTTTTCGCTTATTTCAAGTCCGAAACACATTTCGGCAATTGTGCCAACTCCCAAAACACATCCATTACATTCATAAGACATCAAAATCATCACATAAATTTCAGTTTTAACAGGTCTGACCAGAAAACAGAATTTGCCCATTTTCATGCTTTAAATCCAAAATTTCACAATTAGTCAAATTAATCATATCACCAACCAAAGCCACCACACATGAAGCAACCAAGAACAATTCTAGGATATCTTAGAGTGGATCAATAACTCTAGAATAACAACTTATTGTCCAACAACAATTTGAACAAAATTGGAATATAATTACGCTAATTACTTCCTTAAACACTTCACACATGCATCAATCACCTCCAATTCATCCATCAAACAACAAAGCCCCAAATTTTATGAAAAGAAGAAACCCTAAGATCTCAAAAGATCAACAAGAAATTAGAAACATAATTTCTAAGCTTGGGAGTTTAAGAATTACCTTTAATCCTTTGTTTTTCCTAAGCTTTTTCTTGGATTTTTCTTCTTTTCTTCATGGATTTTTCAAACAAATTTTCAAACCCATTTTTGGTGTAATTTTCGTCCAAGGCTTGATGAAGAAGATGATGAAAAACAATTTTCCATTTCTTTTATATATATGTACGAAAATGGGAGAGAGAGAAGGGTATTTTTGTCCTTTCAAATAATTTAAATCAATTAAATACATTTACTTTATATCATCAAATCATATTTGGACAAATATAAAGATAAATGAAAGCATGCCAAGTGTTCCAATAATATTTCACCATGTATCATATTCATAATGAAAATTGGATAAGATTTGGAAATTTAATTATTTAATTATTTAACATTTAAATAACTAGATAATTAAATAATAAACATATATGTATTTTTATTTACATTAAATAATAAATACATATATTTATGACATGTGTCAAAATCTCATTTGACAAATAATTAATGTGTATCTAATCGTATTATGTATCAAATACAAATACATAATAATTATTAGCGGACAAAATCCCCTAATTGCATGTGTTATCGTTTAACGATTAAACGATCCGAATTCACTCATTTAATCCGGTGAAGTATAATGAATAATCTATATTATGCATTTCGAGTTGCCCAAGTGCTCAACGAGTACACTTCATATTGTGGGACTCTCTAAGTTTAGGTTTATCCGTCACGAAATTCAATTTCGTGTCCATAATCCACCCACTCATGGATTATGACGACCACAGATAATCTCGCTAAACTATGCAAGCCGAGGTCATCGCATACGTATAATCCCTCCGTCACAGGCCATCCGTATTATACCTGAGTTATAGATGAGAACGTCAAATCCGTTCGGTATAATACAATCGACTTTCAATTTACGACCACGAAATAACACTCGGAACTGATTTCTGATGTTATACCACGGCCATGGATTTACTAGATCGTAAACACGTGAGGATGCCTATGCCCTGTATACAGGACTGACGGATCCTATCTTGATACGCTCAGGATATCATGAGCATCAGTCCACACCCAACGAACAGGCGGAGGTCTGATCATGAATAGATCGGTTACGTGACTGCTATCAAAGTGTGGAGGATAACTCATATATCCCACCGTGGTATCTCAAGTCGAAGGACCATTATGCTCGCTCAACTCGAGAAGGTTCCTATTGACGTTGTTGTACCATCTATTAGGAAACCTTCAGTGAGTCGTTCAGTGTCTTATCAAATAAACATCTACATGTCTATACGAGTCTCCCGAGACTCATGGTTTACTGGGATAAACCATCGGACCATGTCACGATATACGACATGTACTGGTCTCAGCGGATTTTACTAACCGACCCGTGTTAGTAAATCTTGACCAGGAACTTTATTTAAGGATATACATCTTATAGCACACTTCCCAATGTCAATTACAAGCTACGTTGTAACTGCGCACTATATTGTAAATCATATGGTCTTTGTCTAATATACACGTATCACTGAACCAGATTCAGTTTCGATCTAATCGTAATCAGATATCTAATCGTAATTAGATCGAATAAGTTTATAAAAGACAAGGGTGCTACCGTTAAATTAGTAATATTATGGAAAACGGAACTGTTCGTATTTATGAATCGGACATAAATACGATCCAGATTGGCACTCGGAGCACCAACCCTAACAATTTCTCCCGATTTTCTGACATACTTGTTAGAAAATGAGCCTCAAAGCTATAAAGAAGCAATGTCTTCTCCGGAGGCACATCTGTGGAAAGAGGCTATTAACAATGAGATTGATTCAATCCTACGGAACCATACTTGGGAGTTGGTTGATCTTCCTCCAGGTTGTAAGCCACTGGGCTACAAATGGATATTCAAACGGAAGATGAAAACGGACGGATCAATAGTTAAGTACAAGGCAAGACTTGTCATAAAAAGGTTATAGACAAAAGGAAGACCTTGATTACTTTGACACCTATTCACCAGTAACTCGTATCACATCGATAAGAATGCTCATAGCCATGTCATCTATATTTGATCTTGAAATACATCAAATGGATGTAAATATGACATTCTTGAATGATGAATTGGATGAAGAGATCTACATGGAACAACCAGAATGGTTTAATGTTCCTGGACAAGAACAGAAGGTGTGCAAACTTGTAAAATCTTTGTATGGATTAAAACAAGCACCTAAACAATGGCATGAGAAATTTGACAAAGAGATGTTGTCAAGTGGGTTCAAAACCAATGAGTGTGATAAGTGTGTGTACACCAAATCAACTCAAAAAGGCTATGTCATTGTGTGTCTCTATATAGACGATATGCTGATAATTGGTAGTAATCATGAAATGATTCAGTCTACCAAGAACGTGTTATCCAGCAGATTTGATATGAAAGATTTAGGAGTAGCTGATGTGATCCTAGGAATTAAGATTTCTAGGACATCAGACATATATATATTATCTCAGACTCATTATATTGAGAAGATACTTGAGAAATATAACAAATGGGATCTAAATGTGGCTAGAACCCATGTAGACCTAACTCTTCATCTATCAAAGAATGTTGGTTCTAGCGTATCGCAATTAGAGTATTCGAGAATCATCAGAAGTATAATGTATCTCACGAATTACACACGACCTGATATCGCTCAAGCTGTGAACATGCTTAACAGATATACGAGAAATCTAGGAGATAACCACTAGAAAGCCATAGTAAGAGTTTTGAGGTATCTGAGAGAAACTTCAAAATATGGGCTACATTATGAGAGATATCCTACTGTTCTAGAGGGATACAGTGATGCTAACTGGATATCTGATACAGTGGATTTGTTTTCACACTTGGTAATACAGTCGTGTCATGGAAATCCTCGAGGCAAACATGTATTACCCGGTCTACTATGGAATCAGAGTTCATAGCATTAGACAAAACATCGGAAGAAGTAGAATGGCTTAGAAACTTCCTGGAGGATATTCCTAGTTGGCCAAAACCGGTGCCAGCGATAATCATACATTGTGATAGCCAATCGGCTATTGGGAGAGCCCAAAATACAATGTATAATGGTAAATCTCGACACATACGTCGGAGACATAATACCATACGTCAACTGCTCTCAAGTGGCATAATATCGATCGATTATGTAAAGTCGAAGGAAAACCTAGCGGATCCACTTACTAAAGGTTTACCTAGAGAGCAGATTGAGAAGTCTGTTGGATAATATGACCCATAGCGTCACTATTTGTACAGATCATAGTGATGTTGTACAAATTAACTATGTGACAAGGAATTGCACTCTCATCATTTATGATTAGATCACCTTAGATATATAAATGAAGAGAGGTCCATATGATTAGTTCATGGATTGAGATGATATGAGACAGTATCAGTCCACGAAGGATTAATCATTAAATATCCCTAGTCGTAGTATTATCGAGACTGGACATCGATAATGCGGAATAGGCTAGTATTGCACTTGTGCGCGTTGTGAGGGCACAACAACATAGTTCTCATATATTTGGGTATTGGATACTCATGCAAGTGCGATAGGAGGTTGTGTTTCACCGATGGTACGGGAAATAGCTTCGCTCTGGATAGACCCCTCGGAATCCCATTGGTATTATGACTATGTGTCTATGGGAATCCGAAATCAGGGTAGGTGTATTTGGTCTTAACCTGAGACTTGCACCGCTAATGCTTACGACAATCAATATACTTTAGTTGAGGTCGTCTAGGACTCTAACCGGTTCTGTGTACGCCGAAGCTGAGTATATTGAGAATCGTAGAGTATTGGGTGTGATGTCAAGACGAAAGTATCACTCCAGTCATAGTGGAGATGATGTCACGCAGGATACGGTATTAGTACTCTGAGGTGCTGCAGCCATCGGGATATTATGACAAGGTCATGTATATCCGATTATAGAGACTAGTTACCAGACATCCGACATGTGCTTCGTACGGGGCAGACACTTATCCAGCCTCAGGCCTAGCACGTGACTATCCGATACTGGGCCGATATGCACAATACTACTGTATACTACGCCTGATACATATCTATATATTCCTGTAAGAATATTTCCGGAGAATTGGGTAGGCATGGCGCTTTGCTAGAAGCCAACCTTGTCTTGTGAATCGGTAAAATGTAGTACTTGGTACTTACGTGTTCGGATAGTCCGACGACCGTATTTACTGCCACATATCCGGGGATCTCATGGGTTGCTTCCCATGATACACCGATGACGTATGACTCGCACATTTATTAATCTGGATTAATTTGATGAGAGAGAAAATTAATCTGGGATTAATTACGGATATATTTTATCTAGGATAAAATATCGTCTAAAGAGAGAAAACGATTAATTTGGAATTAATCGGTAAAGTTAATATATTTGATATATCAATCGTAATTGGATTTCGACGCGAAATTAAAATAGATTTTAATTCGGGCGAGCGAATAATTTAGAATTAATTCGTTAGCGACGTGAATAGTGACTTCGCTAGGCGTAATCATTTAATTACGACGCGACGGAAAATTTGTTAATTTAGAATTAGCGAACCCGAGCCCGAGATTATTTGCGAGCGCATTCGTATTTCGAATTCGAGTGCGGCAAATCAAATCAAGCGTCAAATCACTAGTCGCATCTAGCGTCACATCAAGCGTCAAATCAAATGTCACTTTGAGTGATGTGACAACTTGTCACTTGATTGAATGAAAGATGTGACTTGATGTGAGTTAGTGGAGTGGTTGGAATGTTTGGTAAATGAATTGATTTTAGAAATCAATTAAATGATTTACACCATTTGACTTTTGGAAAATTAATTGGTAATCATTAATATATTTTGGAAAATATATAAACCAAACATTTACACTTTTCTAATCCAACTAACACATAATCTTCATTTCTTCTTCTCTCCACACTCTCTCACATTCACGCCCATTGTGGCAAAAAGCTCACTGGTTTTGTTCATCATTGCCGTGAGTTAAGGGAAGCTTTGTGCCTTGATTTTGTGGCAAAATCAAGCGGAGCTAGCACTCCGAGAGACTTACGAAGGTGTTAGGGAAACTCACCCACGAGCCGGAATCGTTCGACGCAAATTCGAGGCTCAAATCTCAGCTCAAAACAGAAGACAGTGGACTGAAATTCTGCTGCAGTGGGCGCCTAAATTCAGTGAGCAATCTTGGAGTTTTGTTCGTCATTTCGCACAACCGATCGATGTGAGTATTCCGCAACTCCTTTGATATTTATTTCACACTTTATCATGCTTGTTTGATGATCTTGGGACCTAGAATAAAACCATCAAAGTCATCGAGGGGAATGGGCTTGAAACCTATAAATTAATAATTGTCTCTGTGGAAACTTAACCTAGCTGACTGGAGATCCCAAGATCTAGGTTCAAAAGGGACAACTGAAACTTTGTGCAATTCAAAATAAGCACTGAAGAGTTTTGTACTCTTTCCCATTTCGATAATGACGCCGAGTGTTGTCTGTCAAGGTTAGGATAAACTAAGGCTTTTAATGATCACTATATTAGGAGATGAGTCCTAATGAGGGTAAAGGCAGATTACATCTTAATAGTAGATCACATATTTCAAGTAAGAAGTGAGGTCGCTTCCATGGGATTTTACAGGCTGATTTCCCTAAAGTGCTTGATGAATCCATGACCGTTGTTCAGGGCCGAAATGAACACAATCGTAGAACATGAAATGTTCGAAGTAAAGCTGTATGTTGGCAATTGTCTTGGTTTACACCAACGACAGAACAATTCAAGACTATGGGTCACTGGTTTGCCAAGTAAATCCGATTGTCATTCACTAGGAAATGTTCAAGGAGAAAGCTACCTATTTCGATGCAGCTTTAGTTCACAGAAACTCTCTCAAGTGTCTGCATGTATATTTGAAGAATTGTGGGGGATTGTTGTAAATTCTTCAAATCTTCAAATGTTATAGTTTGGATGGAGGAAGGACATGTCCATTGGATAGTACCCCATAGGGATATGTCCTCTAAATTGAGTGTAACATGGTTTTATGCTCCAACGGATGCATATGAGGGGTATAACCCTTTGGAGGGTTGCACCCCAACCCAAATGGTGCACTTGAGGCACCCTTCCATGCCTTTATAAGGAGGCATCCATTTTCATTCAAGAAAGAAGAAAGAAATCCGAATAACATCCAAAATTATTTGAGTCTCACACTGGTTTTGAGTCAGAGAGAGAATCCCACCATTTCCAAGTTTAAGATCTTCTTAAGGTGTGCCCCTCGAAGGAGAGGAATCTGAGTTATCCTGGGAGAACATTAGTCATAAAACCCTCAGAGCACCGAGACGGGGCTAATAAGTTCTTAAGGACGATGTTTTATCTCGACTTGGATCAAAATTTTCATCAATTTTCCAGGTTTTCTTTATACTTCAAGTTTTAGGGTTTTGTATTTGATTTTCTGGATTTGATTTGTTTAAAGCATGTTTGTTTTCTGTTTAATGACACCAATATTCCAACATGTTTTACTTGCTCCGCTTAAGTCCAGAAGAAATGATTTGACGGCGAGATTTCCAACGATTCAAAAGAAAAAAAAAGTGACATACAAACACAAGCAACGATTTTTTTTTTTTTTAAAAAAAAACTCAAATAAGATGAAACATATCATCAATAGATCAAGCTAAAATGCTGTTGATGATCCTTATGTTTTAGCCGTTAGAGTGTAAGACTTGGCACTAGAGTTGAAATTAATATCTAACAATGCACAGAATAATCAAAGATCACTATTTATTCATTTTCACAATGACTTCCAATTTTTGTGTTGTTCCACAAACAGATTGCTTAAACACTTCAATCTTACCTTCAAATTGGTTCCTTCTAAATCAGTTCCCTCTAGGTTGGCATTAGTAAGATCATCAGTCTGCAAAGTTACGAGGATAAACATATTGCTATTCGATTAAAATCTACGAGTAGCTAGCAACATTAATTCTGATCTTTATGAAAGAAGAGCAACATCATTGACAACATAATTTTTAGAGTAAAGCAAAAATACAAGGACATGATGAGAATGGGCTATGTTTAATACAGGGTAACAGGAATATTGATCCAATAACTGTGGGAAGTCTTGGTGCTAACATAGGTATACTGATAAGACAGAAGCCATCATTTTTTTTTTGGAATCGTTAGAAATCCTATCGCCAAATCACCCATTCCGGGCTTAAACGGAGCAGGTAAAACCCCCATCTGTCCCAAGCTCTTATAAGAAACATACTCTATGAATTTGAATCAATGACCTAAAGATTAGATCCTAAACCCTATACCACAAAGTCACACCCATTGAGGATGATAGAAGCCAGCTGCTGGCTTCCAGCTGACTAGCTACAAACGTTCCATACATGCATTAAGGAG
The DNA here is from genome assembly GCA_019454045.1 of Zanthoxylum bungeanum. Classification (NCBI taxonomy): domain Eukaryota; kingdom Viridiplantae; phylum Streptophyta; class Magnoliopsida; order Sapindales; family Rutaceae; genus Zanthoxylum; species Zanthoxylum bungeanum. The sequence goes on from SKCR01031994.1 coordinate 379,092, forward strand.
AACAAACACCTTAAGAAGGGAAAAAAGTATTATCTAACGAATTCAAGATGCTGAACCTGTAAGTGTGCAGATCGCAGGTCTGCTCCACAGAAGCTGCAGTCTATCTGATAAGTACAAATCCAATAATGCAAAGAAATACTAGAAAATGTGCTTTGTATTAGATAATCAAAAGAAATAATCTGATATAAGCATTTCAAGCAGCTTAGGGGCTCCTCACTATAATTTCTCACACCACAAAATAATCATGCCCCACAACTGAATGAAGATTTTGTTTATAACCGAATCCCCTCATAACAAAATGCAAACAAACATTAACTAATAATAAGAAGACAAGTGGCGAAATAATAGAATGCAGATTCCAAAATAGGTGAGACAGATGTCGCATCTCTGATCCGCCATATGTCATGGACGAATGGGCTGGGCTTCTTGCTGACGCTGGACTTCCAACTGGTGCTTGTTCTTCCTCTGATAAACTTGAGTGATCCTTGGTGTATCAATACTCCCCCCTACGGAAACAACCTTGTCCTCAAGGTTAAATTCAGGAAAATGAGCTTTGATGTTCTCAAACAATTCCCATGAACTATCACAGTCAGGCAAACCCTGCCACTTGATTAACACCTCCGAATGGCCATTTAGCAATTTGCGCACCTTTAGGACGGCTTCAGTCTTAACAAGCATTTCCATATCTGCAGTCAAAAAATCTGGTAGAGATTGGACAAAGACAATAGGTGGCTTAACAGCCTTCAATTGAGAAACAAGAAATACGTGGTGTATAGCAGTGCTTTCAGGCAACTTGAGCTTGTAAGCCACAGCCCCATACTTAGCCAAAATCTGATAAGGACCATAATAATGAGGACCGAGCTTTTGATTCATCCTTTTGGCTAAGGATTTGAATTTGAAAGGCTGCAACCTTAAATAAACCATGTCCCCGACCTGAAATTGCACATCTCTACGCTTCAGATTCGTCCTTTGCTTCATATGATTCTGGGCTATCAATAAATTGCTTCTGAGTTCATCTAAAATTTTGTTGCGATCTCTGAGTAATACATCAACTTCCTCCACCAATGAAACTACCTTTGTAAATCGCATCAGTACATGGGGTTCCCTTCCATAAAGTGCATGGAATGGTGTCATTCCTGCTGAACTATGGAAAGAGGTATTGCACCAGTATTCTGCCCAATGTAACCACCTCACCCACGGTTTAGGCTGCCCACTGACATAGCACCGCAAATAATCTTCCAGACATCTATTGACGACCTCTGTTTGTCCATCTGTTTGCGGGTGGTAAGCGGTGCTCATTTTTAAGGAAGTCCCGGCTAACTTGAATAACTCCTTCCAAAAATAGAGCTTGATGAGAGTTGAGTGCTTGATGAAAGTTGCGATCGCTGCACACTGTCACTGTTTTTGTGGCTTATTGTTTGAAGGCACTGCCCATGACATCTTGTTTATAAGGGCTGCCCATTGTAGGCATTGCATTTTTTCATATAAGCCCGATGATGAGTCTCGTATGGAGACACTACCTCTTTAGTTGTGAAAGTCGCGAGAAACGGACGTTGGAAATTAGTATTTTGTCAGATTTAACTCGCTTGTTTCGCTTCGGGTTCGCTTGTTGGACCTCTGTTTTAACACACACCAAACCCAATCCGAAAATAATTAAAACATTTAAAACACATCTCACAAATTAAATTAAAACAAATTAAATTAAACTTAAATTAAATTAAATTAAATCACATTAACAAATTAAGTGAAATCTAAATTAAATTAAATTAAAACCAATTATAACCAATTAAACCAAAACTAATTAAATTGAAATTAAATTTAATAACTAATTAAAATCCAATTAAACTAAATCTAATTATTAAACCTAATTAAATTAAATCAATCACCTAATTTAAATAATTCACCACCTAAATTACATAATGTCTTGCCTTAAATAATTAAAATTAAATACACACATAAATTAATTGATTTTTGTTTCCTTTCAAAACCATGCAAACCCTACATTCCCTCTCTATATAAGCTACACAAACTAAACCCTACCTTCCTCTCTCATTCACTCCTAATACACGGCAACTCACAAAAAAAAGATAAAAAGACAAACCCTAAAACAACCTCTCTTCTCTCCTCACGCCTGATCAACGAATAAACCTAAACTCATCACACTGCCCAGCTCACTCCACCCTTTCTTCACTTCACTCTCTCGGCTTAACAAAACAAATGAAACCCTAAGAACCCACATAGTCTTCTCTCTCTAAAAAACAGACCAAAACCCTAGTCGCAGAGGAGCACCCTTCAAGACACTATCGGCTAAGCAGCAAAGATACACGTCTTCACCCTTCAACAAAGCCACGCAGCTCCTCTGATTCACACGACACGACACAAACCAAAAGACCATTCACGACAAAGAAATGAAACCCTAAATCTCTATTGGCCTCTCTCCCTCACGACAAAAAACAAGAAAACCCTAGTCAGCCCTACAACTTGGCATCACAAGAAAAAGAAACCCTCATTCATGTAGCTCCCCTTCACACCAACTGGCCACTGGTTCTCTCCCACTCCACGTATCTCTCTTGACCGACACAAGCACTCACCAATTGCCTTCAACTGCCAACAACCCACTCTCCACGTGAAGCCCTCAAACGCCACAAGCCCACTCACCCTCACGCAAGCAACTAATGTCCACAACCTGCCCCTCTTGCCACACAACGCCACAGCAGACACTGCTTTCACGCGTCAGCTCTCAACAACGCCACATCACACCTGACCTTCACGTAAACACACCACACCTGCCTTCACGCTTCTGCCAGCCACTACGTCCCTAACCTCGCCACTCTCTACCCCCAAATTCACCAAAAAAACCGAGAATAAATAACCCTGAAATCGAGCCACAAACAGTCGTAAAAGTAAGCCCAAAAACTACCCAGTAAAACCCACAAAACTGTCCCGCAAAACTGTCCTCGAATTAACCCGAACTGCACCCTGAAAACTGCCGTAAACTGTCCAGAAAACTGCACTGTTCGACCTCCGAAACTGCCCAATTTTTATTACCGAAACAACCCACATTTTAACCATAAAAGCCGCAAAACAGCAAGCCTAATTCGTGACCAGAAACAACAGTGAAACTGAGTGAAAACAGTGGCCTGAACAGCGAAACAGTAAGGAAAAACGTTGGATTAGTGAACCAAAAAAGTTACGGAACATCAACCCTTCCGACGGACGTGTAACGCGCTTTCGAGAGACGACAAAAGAGGTTAGACCTGAGGGCACCTTTTTATTTATTACTTTTCGTTTATTTTTGTTTATTTTAATATATTATCGCATGAGAGTCGTTTGTTGAGGCATGATGTGAATGTTGGATGAGCGGAACGTGTGTTCCCTTTTGTGGTATATAGGATGGAAACCCGGACGTAAATTCCGTAGCCGAATCCGAATGGACGGTAGTGCGGTCTGTACTCGGGATACAACGCCACGTACCACTTAAGAGACACATAGTTCGTTCCATCCAAACTTGTATTCGAGCATGATATAGTATGTAGGTTATTTATCTATTGTTTAAAACATGATTTGTCCTAGTTTATTATTTATTGTCAAAGCATGATAATGTTATTTTTATGCATGATAGGTTGCTTAGTTTATGTTTATATTCAAATAGTTATTTGTTTATTTCAATTGAATGGTTTGATATGCTCGTTGTGTTCTATTGTGTGTTTATCGTTTAATGATTTACTTTCAAGCATGCAAACTTAGATTAGGAGTTGGTTAGATGAAAGCATGTTAGATCTAAGTACCCTTTGAGCATGATTATTGAGTAGACTCGGTTGATTTATTGCACAAATTATATCATCACAAGTGACATAAGTAAGGGACCATTCCGAACCCAACGGTTTGAGGTATTCTCTTGCGAGGGGTGAGTGCGGCCTTAAATCTTTGTCCTGGTTCACACCGGGTGGCGACTCCATCATTCTCCGGTTTAGTTCCTCCGCGGACTACTCCGTACTCCCAACTAGGCCGCTAGCCTAGAACAGCGTGCGTCGTCAAGTTCTGTGTCCCACAGTCTGGTGACTCCACTGGGGATAGAGAATCGGCCCCGAAATAATGTCTTGTAATGTTTGGATTTGTGCTTTAATTAACCGTGTCTACAGTGGGTTGAATGGGTTTAGTTAAAGGCATTGTCAGCGAGAGCCTTTGTCAGCGAGAGCCTTTGTCCGCACTCCCGTAAACCCACATGTGAACCTTAGTTGTAGAACTAGTAGAAATTATTTTTTTTATGTTGATGTTTTGGACCGTCGTCATTTGGATCCAGTTGGACCTTTTGTCAAAAGATGTGAACTTGTTGGGCCATTTAAACAAGGACGAGTTCGTGTCCTTTGACAGTTGGGCCAGAAGCTTCTAAAATGTCGGTGGGCCATTTTATGTTTGGGCCTCTTATCATTTGAAGTTGTTTAGCTATGTTATCGCAAAGTGTAAACCTGTTGGGCCTTTTCAACTGGAACAAGTTTGCACCGCGCAATAGTATGATTGAATACTTTAAAATGATAATGGGCTAACTAGTGTAAAAATTCTTAAATGGGCTTATATATTACATACATTGCACGTATCTCATGCATCTCATGCATACACGCATCATGTTAACCCCGTGTCTTAAGAGCCATCATAGATATCCGTTGGGTTAGAGAAGAAAAAAAGGTTTGTCAAGAGGAGTTTAGCAAACATGGATTGCGGGGAAAAGGAAATTGAGAAACAGAAAACCTTACGGCAAGGATAGAAAGACCATTGGGGGGGCCTTCAAAAAAAAATAAAAAAGAGAAAAGAAAAAGAAAAAAAAGGAAAAAAAAAAAGAAGAAGAAGAAAAAAAAAGAGAGAAAAAGAAAAAAAAAGAGTTGTTGTTTGTTTTTAGTCTTTGATAGTTAGACATAAGTCCAATGATGAAATTGATTGCTTTAGGGAGAAATCTTAGAAACGATAAACCCTTGATGTGCTTCTATCTGATACTTTGAGTTATTGATCTATGTTATACTCATAAGCACTTGATTATGGTTCTTAGCAGTGAAAACCTGAGTAGCTAGCAAAGTGACTAGTCGAAGAAATTGTAGGTCGGTGAATGACCGTTTGCTTAGATGTCTATCTTGATTTGCTTATATTATGATGTGTGATATGGTTGAAAATAAAAGAAAAGTCTCTAAAAAAAATTGAACCACCTATAACCGATAAGCGTGAAGCAACCCATGGGCGAGTATTAGGACCACCATGAGGAGAAATGCTACCTTAAAGGGTAGGTGTGTTGAAAAAAGAAAAAAAGAAAAAAGAAAAGAAAAAAAGAAGAAGTTTAAAATGAAAAAAAATAAAGAGACAAAAGAGAAAGAAAACCATACCACATTGAGCACAGAAAAGCAACTGCAGGCATAATTGAGACATCTAGGTTGGTTTGACCTATCGATCCCGATTTTTGAAACGAAATCATTAAGTTGGCTTACTTAAGGATCAAACTGTGAAAGAACCTTTGCACACACACACTTTGAGTCTTGCTTAGATCATTTATTCAAAGACTTGGATTTGAGTTGCGTTGAATGTTTTAAAGGTTCTCTGGTTTCATTACTGAGCATTCTTTGAGGACGATGATATGTGTAACTATTGGGACTATTTCGTAGCATGTGATATAATATGATATTATGGAAGGCCCCACCATGTGGTTCATCTTGACCAAGTACAAACAGCGGAGGGCAGAAAGGTAAACCAAGACTGGGGGCGACCAGTCTCCCACATCGCGAATCAGAGACATAACAAGATATTGAGTCATGAGACCAGAGAGAAGATTGAGCAATCACCTGGAGAACTGGCGGAAGACCTAACCCAACGGAATAGGAAATTCATTCATGCATGCATGCATACACATAACATATTTTGCATTCTTTTTTGTGTTTGTTTTGTTTTATATTCACAGGTTTCAAAGAAGAAAAAGAGAAAGCGGCAAAGACAAGCCAACCAGAATCAGCAACATATGAGTAGTAGTTTTGGAAATGAGTCCCAGGGTTGAGGCCCATATCAGTTTCAGTTTTAGGGATGAGTCCCGGGGGCGAGGCCCGCACCAGCATTGATATCAGTTTTAGGGATGAGTCCCAGGGTTGAAGCCCGCATTGTCAGCATCAGTTTCAGGAATGAATCCTAGGGCCGAGGCCCACATCGTCAGAGTTTTGGAATGAATCCGGGAATGAATCCCAGGGTCGAGGCCCATATTGTCAGCAATTTCGGGAATGAATCCCAGGGTCGAGGCCCACATCAGCATCAGTTTTCGGGATGAGTCCCAGGGTCGAGACCCACATCATCAGCAGTTTTGGGGATGAGTCCCATGGTTAAGACCCACATCATCAGCAGTTTTGAGGATGCGTCCCAGGGTCGAGGCCCATACATCAATATCAGTTTTGGGCGAGGCCCACATGAGTATCAGACTGGGGGCGAGGCCCACATCAGTATCAGTTTGGGGCGATGCCATATCAGTATCAGTTTGAGGGCGAGGCCCACATAAGTATCAGTCTGGGGGCGAGGCCCATATCAGTATCAGTTTGGGGCGAGGCCCACATCAGCATCAGTTTGGGGCGAGGCCCACATAAGTATCAGTCTCAGGGCGAGGCCCACATCAGTATCAGTTTGGGGGTGGGGCCCACATCAGTATCAGTTTGGGGCGAGGCCCACACCAGTATCAGTCTGGGGTGAAGCCCACATCAGTATCAGTTTGAGGATGGAGCATGGGTCGAGGCCCACATAAGTATTAGTTTTGGGCGAGGCCCACATCAGCATCAGTTTAGGGGCGAGGCCCACGTCAATATCAGTTTAGGGTCGAGGCCCACATCAGCATCAGTCTGGGGCGAGGCCCACATCAGTATTAGTTTTGAGGGCGAGGCCCACATCAGTACCGGTTTAGGGTCGAGGACCCACTGCATCATCAGTTGTAGTTCCGGGATGCGTCCAGGGTCAATGACCCACTACATCATCAGTTTGAGGGCGAGGCCCACTTTGTCAGCGGTATTGGGTCGAGGTGCCCATGGTCGAGGTGCCCCCGATGTCAGTTGCAGTTCTGGGATGCGTCCCAGGGTCGAGTGCCCACTGCATCATCAATTGTAGTTCCGGGATGCGTCCCAGGGTCGAGGACCCACTACATCATCAGTTTGAGGGCGAGGCCCACTTTGTCAGCGGTATTGGGTCGAGGTGCCCCCGTTGTCGGTTGCAGTTCCGGGATGCTTCCCAGGGTCGAGGGCCCACTGCATCATCAGTTGTAGTTCCGGGATGCGTCACAGGGTCGAGGACCCACTACA